>ML778651.1:1612999-1701066 GCA_009831015.1 Picea engelmannii | reverse complement strand
TAATTCCTTAACCGGAAATAGAAAACCATCGGCAAAAAACCATGTGCCGAAAACCACCTAATATCATGTGGTCCCGGAAATATGTCGTCCCAGAAATATGTCGGCCCGGCGATAATATGTCGGCCCGAAACCAGCGAAAATATGTCGGCCCAAAAAAAAAATTTCGGGGGCGCTGGCCCCGAACCCCCGCGCGGGGGGCTCCGCCCCCCTGCTCGCCCGGCGCAAGCGCTCAGACACTACTACTCGTGCAAAGAATATAACACATACCCAACATCCAACGGCTACGATTAGAGTGCCCGGATCAACGGCGCACACGCAATCCGAACATCCGTTGTCTTTCTGCGTTTAATCAACATGGGGCCCCCTTCCTTGTCGTGTCATCTTGCCATTTGTTCTCCACCTGACCGTGCGATGAGGCTCGCTCCTTTTAGCCCCTTCCTCATCCTCCGACATCTGTTCATCTCCCCTCTTCTGGTCCGTGTGGTCCCTTTCCCATCTCATCATCCACTCACCACCTACCATGTGTTCCGCTCCACTTCCACGTTAACCTCCCACTAAAACGTGCCCATTATATCTCATCTCCTGCCTCCTTCCGCTTATTTCCTCCCGCCATGTGTCTTCCCCCGTAACCTTTCTCACACCTCATCACTTCATATCACACCCTCATAGTTTTGATGTCACCACTCCCGTTATGCGCCCCATCCTTCGCGCTGGCCTACACGCCTATTCATCAGGTCGTTCAGCTAATCCAGGTGGCAGCGCGAAGGGTCTTCCACGTCACAGAAGTGTCGAGTTGGCCGGGCCATCCTCAATCCCAATGAAGCAGTTATTGAAGCAGTTGGTGGTGGTTAGACATCGCCTCCGCCACAATGGGAAAGTTCGGCGACGAATTAAAGGCACGTCGATTCGCCTATGGAACTGTCAGAAGTTCGATTGCGTCTGCCATAAGTTGCACGATCATTCAGAGATTGCAGGTGCAGATTGTCAGAAGCCATGCAGATGCAAAGTTTTTAATGCAACGTCTCGATTTTGTTGTTGTTGTTGTTTTGAGTATATGAAAGTGTTTTCGCCATTTTTGTATCTATCGATGGTAGAGCAAAGCTCCCGACTGTAAAGTTTTAACAACCATTCTAGTTTCCTGGTTGTGCATCTGTATCTGAGATTTCTTGTTTTATGACAAACAGTTTCCTTACTCCGTCTATGTTTTCGTCTCATACCAGAGAGTTCATGATCGAATGATTCACATGAATTGTTAAAGTTATGTTATGATAAAGGATTTGTCGTTGCATTATTGTATTCCCTGGTCTTCTGTGTTTGAATGTAAGAGGATCTTGTGTTTGGACGCTTTCTTCTCCAGTCTGTTAGGAACCTGATGTTTATGACAGACCCTCGCACTCTTCTCATACAAGTCTTCCCCCTACTCACCCTTATTACAACTCACTGTTTGAAGTTTATCTAAGACCTCACTTGCCCATGCATGCCTGGCCTAGTTTCAGAGTTGAGACGATATTGTTCTGAGTTTACTTCCATTTGATCATCCTTTATAAACAAATCGTGACATTAAACTGATGGGTTTCGGGCTCTGCTCCTGCAAGCAATCCAGGAGTGACTTCCGACGCCAACATTTCTGGCGCCGTTGCCGGGGACGAAGTTGAATATTTTCCTTGGGCAGAACGACATTGAGCCTCTGATTCTGAAGGTGCATCAGACATCAGAGCCCTTAAAGATTGCTACTGTGCATCTGGCGACTCCACTGTGGCGACTCCATTGTTTCCACATCACGGTTTCAACTGTGACTACTATTAGCACACCTGAAAAGCTGACCCTAAGGAGCTTTCTCGAGAAGGTTTCAGTAGCTTCTTTCTCAGCCTGAGAAGCTTCCTGGGGTAACGACAATGTTAAGATCTGGCCTTTGATGGTGAACAAGGACCAGACACGCTTGAAGCTGTGCATCTTTCACCTGGCGAATCCATGATTCGAGGATCTATTGGCGACTCCACTGGTTCGATATGGAGAAAATTTTAGCTCAAAGGTTTGCTTTCTGTGACTTTTCTCAGAGAGTTGGTTTTCCTAATGCACTTCCTGATAGAGACCAATGGGAAGATTTCCTCCCTGAATTTCATGCAACGAGTTGGGAGGAACCAGCTGAGCATTTACTGGACTTCCATGAGGCTATCCATCGTCACAATATCACGCATGAGGATGTTCAGATTAAGCTCTTCAGGTATTCATTGAAGGGAGTTGCTCTTGAATGGTGTCGGTCTCTTCCTGCTACAAGCATCCCCTCTTTAACAGGTTTTCATACAACTTTCAATTCATTTTGTAAAGACTACTATCCAGCTGATTGCTTGTTTGGAAACTGTTGTGAGGAGTTTTCTTCGCTTCATGAAGCCTCTGTTGGCCCTGAAGACCATGTCCATGATAAAGCCTTTACTGTGGAGGAAAGCATTTGCCATGAAAAAATAGAGGTGTTGAATGATATTAATGGTGTTAGCCCTGGAACGGAAGCATCTGACATCATATCAGATGCATCTGTTCTTTTAGACCTTCATGAAGATCAACACGCCTCTTGTGGAGATTATGAGTTTGCAGAGCAGATGTGGTCCATGGTAGATGGCTCACCTGAGTACTGGGTTGAAGCAGATATTCCTAGCAGCCCTGCTTCTGAGGACGGAGGCCTTCCCGTTTTTAAAGAAGAAATTATTGTGGAAGCGGTTTCCTCTCTTTTTCTCCAGGGGGTTTCTCACGATATATGTTTACCTGGGATTAAAGAGAAAAAGATTACGTGTGAGCAGCCAGAACCAGTAGGTCCCACTATCTCTAAAACATGAATTTTTTATGGGATCACTGTTCGGGAGGAGGATCATATCAATGAAGGACAACCCCTCTTTGATATATATCATAGTGATGATGAGCAGCAAGCTTATCCTACTTTTGATCACTATAGAGATACTGAAGAGCCAGTCAGCAAACAGAACCACCCCATGGCCCCTATTTATGATGAATATGAATCGGACCTGGGGGAGACCGAACCAGAGGAGCAGAATATTTCCTGTCCAGAGCCAGTCAGTGAGCAACCACCGTCCAAGAGCAGCGAGCCTACGTCAGTTGTCCACCATCAACCTGTGCTTATCAGAGATATTCAGCCACAGGTGAACAACTGTGTAGCAGAGGAGGGTGTCTGTCGCCCATTTTCTGGAATTTTCCACTCATTCTATGACCCTGTCTGCAAGTACATGGAGTGGCATTTCCCCTATGCCGTGGAGCCTCCCTATTTCATCTCAACTTCACCCTGTGAGGAGAAGTTGAAGAGTGTAGCCGTTCTACTGTCACGGTTACACTATTTGCTGGTGATCATCGACAGAAGGAAGGAGCTTCTATCCAGGAAGCTGCTTGAATGGCTATGGTGGAAGTTTTCTTTCACCTAGCCCATGTAAAATATTTTATTAGCATTAGGACTGTATATAAATAAGCTCCTTTGAGCATGTAGCTTTATTTTGTTACTTTTATTTTTCAGCCTGTATTTTCAACAGCGGGATGTTTTGAGCATGACTCCATAGCCCAACAAAAAGGCACTGAAGCTGCGTAATGAGTTCTTAGAGCATCACAGGGACGACTCTATCCCCCATGGAGCCTAATGTTAGCGACATTTCTTGTAAAGGGGGGTAAAATGCGAAGGAATGGGTTAAAAACCCACTTACCCTAAGTTTGGGACGCAAAGTGCACTTGTGATTAAGCGGCAGGCAAATTTAGACGGCAGAGATTCACGCGCCTGGATCAACGACGCGCATAGAATTCCGGAGCCCCCCCCCGCCTTTCTACCTTTAAGCAGAGGGGGGGGGTCCGGAATCGAGGGCACACCTCTTCAACGGTCACAATCAGAGCGCCCAGATCAATGACGCGCAAGGTGATTCCGGACCCCCCCCCGCCTTTCTACCTTTAAGCAGAGGGGGGGGCTCCGAAATCGAGGACGCATCTCTCCAACGGCTACGATTAGAGTGCCTGAATCAACGGCGCACAGGCAATCCGGACATCCGTTGTCTTTCTGCTTTTAATCAACGTGGGGCCCCCTTCCTTGTCGTGTCATCTTGCCATCTGTTCTCCACCTGACCGTGCGATGAGGCTCGCTCCTTTTAGCCCCTTCCTCATCCTCCGACATCTGTTCATCTCCCCTCTTCTGGTCCGTTTGGTCCCTTTCCCATCTCATCATCCACTCACCACCTGCCATGTATTCCGCTCCCCTTCCACATTAGCCTCCCACTAAAACGTGCCCATTATATCTCATCTCCTGCCCCCTTCCGCTTATTTCCTCCCGCCATGTGTCTTCCCCCGTAACCTTTCTCACACCTCATCACTTCATATCACACCCTCATAGTTTCGGTGTCACCACTCCCGTTATGCGCCCCATCCTTCGCGCTGGCCTCCACGCCTATTCATCAGGCCGTTCAGCTAATCAAGGTGGCAGCGCGAAGGGTCTTCCACGTCGCAGAAGTGCCGAGTTGGCCGGGCCATCCTCAATCCCAATGAAGCAGTTATTGAAGCAGTTGGTGGTGGTTAGACATCGCCTCCGCCATAATGGGAAAGTCCGACGACGAATTAAAGGCACGTTGATTCGCCTATGGAACTGTCAGAAGTTCGATTGCGTCTGCCATAAGTTGCACGATCATTCAGAGATTGCAGGTGCAGATTGTCAGAAGCCATGCAGACGCAAAGCTTTTAATGCAACGTCTCGATTTTGTTGTTGTTGTTGTTTTGAGTATATGAAGGCGTTTTCGCCATTTTTGTATCTATCGATGGTAGAGCAAAGCTCCCGACTGTAAAGTTTTAACAACCATTCTAGTTTCCTGGTTGTGCATCTGTATCTGAGATTTCTTCTTTTATAACAAACAGTTTCCTTACTCCGTCTATGTTTTCGTCTCATACCAGAGAGTTCATGATCGAATGATTCGCATGAATTGTTACAGTTATGTTATGATAAAGGATTTTTCGTTGCATTATTGTATTCCCTGGTCTTCTGTGTTTGAATGTAAGAGAATCTTGTGTTTGGACACTTTCTTCTCCAGTCTGCTAGGAACCTGATGTTTATGACAGACCCTCGCACTCTTCTCATACAAGTCTTCCCCCTGCTCACCCTTATTACAACTCACTGTTTGAAATTTATCTAAGACCTCACTTGCCCATGCATGTCTGGCCTAGTTTCAGAGTTGAGACAATATTGTTCTGAGTTTACTTCCATTTGATCATCCTTTATAAACAAATCGTGACATTAAACTGATGGGTGTCGGGCTCTGCTCTTGCAAGCAATCCAGGAGTGACTTCCGACGCTAACAATATCGTTGGAAAATTGCTTGTGAGGTTGACATTCTTTTAGTAGACTTAAAATGAGAAGTAACAACTTCTTAGGCATGCAATTTGAGTTATAGAGATGTTGAGAAATTTCAGATGCATGATTCTGAACCACCACCGCTGACAATAAATTCCCTGGGAAATGATGACAAAAAGTGTAAAATCTTATTGAAAGGCACTTAGTAAATCACCACTAGAGCCAAGGGAGCTACTATAATATACTCACACACTTGAGATCTATACTTTGGGTTGAAGTGTTGTTTACTGTTCTCAGCAACAAATCGAAAAACCTCAACCGAGTACCATACTCTTCAACCATTTCATACAAAAGAATGAATCCTCCCATCATTGCCAACCGTCAGTGACTTTGTCTTGTCCTTTATTGACCACTCCTACACCTAAGGACTTTGCCTCCATGTCAGCCCATCTATCCCTCTGTCTTATGATGAATAGCCACTTTCTATTCATTCTTCTTGTCACCATTTGCTTGCATACTCTTCAGTTCTTCTCCATCACCTCATCAACACTTTTCCATCACTTCTTAAGGATCGTTTCAAGGAGGATCAACAATTTACTTTGGACACAGAAGAACATAAATTTATTCTAGCTCTTGTTTCAACAGTTATACATCCATTCAAGAAACCAGAAAGTGATATGGGTGCACTGAAAGCACTTATCTGGATAGTGTATTTCCCAATATTGAAAAGGACCTCCGTTGAAAATTTTGTTTTGCATAATCAGAGACATCGACTGCAATTTCCATTGAAAGACATTCCTGGCATGACATGGAAGTGACCCTGCTACCTTACTGTTTGACATCAGTTGTATCTTTTGTTGCTTCTAAGCTGCAAGTCCTTTCATCCTCTGATTTACAAGATGATGCCCACCCCTTGAGTTTGGGAATAATAACCTCTTTAAGATATTGAGACCTTAAGGAGGATCATTTAGAACTTGGAAATGGGTTTTTACCATGGCCTGTGGCATGCCAGCTACTGGCATCATCATTGTTGGTAGCTTTGAAGGTATTGAGTTTTAATGAAGTTGGAATGCCATTGAAGGATATTTATGAGAGGGTTAACTCATCTGAAGGAAAATTTGCTAGGAAGATGGTTTCAGATCTCTTGGACCCAACATAAGATATGCTTTCACAATGTTTAGATTATAAAGTGTGACAGTGTGCAATGACAGTGCTTTTACCACCTACTTTGAAGACAGTAGATACACTTGCATCATTTGAAGTTTGTTCTCCTGGGTGACTTTCTGTCAATTACGGGTACTTGCCATGCAGAAGGTATGGAGCTGCTGCAACCTTCCTATGTTTATGTTGAACCGAGAAGAAACCCTGACATGATTTTCAAAATTTTGGACATGACTTATCTTGAGCCTATGAGTTCGTTTGTCTATGAGAAGTGGTTGCCACAGAAGCAGATAGAGCTTCTAGAAGGTTATGCTCTTCAATGCACACAAAAATATCATCAAACAAATCAACTACATTCCATATGAAATTGCAAGAAATCTGCTTCCTTGATGCATCTTTGAGATGGGTACCTTGATTCGAATAGAAAACAATTATGAAATGCTTCAAAAGACCAATGTACAAACTGGGTTCAAATGTGTATTCCTTTTAAGTGACATTTCTGCTTCAACTGCCATTTTTTCAAAAAAAATCAATTGACTCGTGAATTTTTGGGCTGACGAACTATCTCAGGCAGAACTTGCCGATTAATGGAGCTTCCTTTAACGTTGTTTTATACAATGCCTCTCTCTACTTTCAACTAAGAATACAAAATCTCAAATATCCCACATTTCACAGAGATAAAAATTTATACCTTGTTCCTGGATATAATTGCAAGCTTTCACAGTATGCTTGCTGCTTGTTTCTCTTAACATCACCAATAATCCTGACAAGAACACTATCCAATTTTTAAATGATGGAAACAGTGGGTATCCCTCACAACAATTTCTCATGCAACAGTCTTTGAGATAAACTTGGAGGAAGAATGCCAGTCACCACAGACTCGAATATTTTTCACAATCCGAATGGGTGTCCCTGAGGGCATATTGATAATCCCAAAGGCGATTACCAACTTCTCACTGTGCTGACGGAGAATATATTCTTTTTGTAGTGTACCCAGTACAAAACAGTAAGAAATCTGCAGATACCAACTCCTCTTATTACAGAATCATTCATTCATGTTCTTGTTCCCACCATTCTGATATTGTTGGATATATCCTAACATTTGTCTGAACAGTTCAAGGGCTTCACGATAATCCCCACATTGGATATATCCTAATATCATGGCATTCCATGAAACCACATCTCACACAGCCATCTGATCGAACACTTTGTGTGCACCCTCAACGATCTTGCATCTACAATACATGACAACAAGGCTGCTCGCTACAACAACATCTGATTCAAATCCAGATTTGATAATCTGGGCTTGGACTTGTCTCCCCCGTTTCAACGATGTCAACCCTACACAACCCCAGAACTGCAGCGAAAGTAACTTCGTTTGGCTTCAGGCCTTTTTATCCCATTCTATGAAACAAATCCCAAGCCTACTCATTGTGCCCTTCCCGAACATGCCCTGAAATCATTGCAGTCATGACACAACACTTCGTTGAGGCATTTTATCAAACACTAGGCGTGAATCCTCTAAACCACCACACTTGGCATACATATTGATAAGGAGGTTCCCCAGAAAAACATCTGGCTTTAATTCAATATTCATCATATGAAAATGGATTTGCTTTCCCTCTACCAGAGCACTTACTTTGATGCATCTGTGTAATAAGCGGACGTAAGTATTATAATCAGGCTGAATGCCCTGTTTACCCAGAAGATGTAAAGCATCCACTGCCTCTTTCATTTGTCCTTCCCTGGATAACCTATTCAAATCCCTAATGCTAACTATATTGCCTTTTCCCTTCTGTTTTATCTTGGACTTGCCCGAGGAAGTGCTGATACCCATGGTTTGATGCCCAAAAACATACTGAAATTGAAATTGATGGCATAATTGACAGCTTGGGTTTCTAAATATTTGTGGATTTGAAAGATTTTCCAGGGCTGTTATTGCCTTGATAACAACTTTGTGTGCTTATTTGGCTTTGACGAGTATGTGATGAAAATCCTCGCATGGAAATTTAAGCCATCTGTAGTTCTTCTTCGTATCAAATGGAGAATTAGATATCTCGCACCGAAGAAACTTAGTCGATGTTAATATGAATAGAATTCCAACTATTCACACAAAAATTCAAATCGATGCTCGATTCATAATTTGGTGTGTTCGAATCTGGTATTTGGTCTTTCCTCGTGTAGCATACAGATACCGCTAGGTTCAAGGCAGTCCGATTTAGGGCCAATCACGGAATATTCTACCATCCAACCTCCACCTCTAACACACCCACATTTGGCATACATATCAATAAGGGCACTGTCCGCAAAGGCATCTGATTGAAATCCAAATTTCACAGTAAAAACATAGACAGACTCACCCTCTTCAAGACCTGCTATACTTGAACATGGCCATGACAAGGCTTGCAACAATATAATTGGGTTTAATCCCTTTTTTCCTCAATTTCACCAATCTTCACCAATTTTCCTCTAACATTCACCATAAAATCCACATTTAAATCAAACATGACATATAACATATAAATCCATGGCAAAATCACTATATAATACAAAACGTAAACCATACAACATAGCATTTAACATAAACATAGGAACATAGTATTTATCTCCTAAAAAGCATTTAACATAAACATAGGAACATAGTATTTATCTCCTAAAAATCCACCGAGTGGTTGCAGAGCTACGACGTTCCATGCAACCATAGATCTCACTGCTAATAAACTCTCAGTGGTGGATCACCCCTGTGTTGGGGCTATGACTCCACCAGGGCAAAGGCTTTACCATGGTCCACAATTGATACCAACATGGTCTAGGCCAAGGTACCAAACCCCAGCAACACTCCAACCTACATTCTCCCATTTCCCATCAACCTGCACAACCCAACGTAGTGTGCCCCCTTATTCACACCGGGGTCCCTCGGGCTGCACCACTACCCTTCCAGGGCTCCAACACAGGCTGACTAGGAAGTGTCAGAGCATTGTGGCTCTAGGAGTTCCAACTTCCCTCAGAGGTCTCCAGGTACCCTCTAGGCCTCACACCAGGGAACCTATCCCCACACTTTTCCCTCAAGGGCTACAACCTTTTCCGATGCAACCCAAGGAAAGGTGTACACACATCGAGGTCCACCCAGGATCCATGGGTAAACTTCGTAGTCTAGGTCACCATCTTCTCTAGAGCCACTCTTGTAGTCAACTTGGTAAGAATGGAGAATTAAACTAAATCCCCCCTTTAAATATGCATGTGTCCCTTTTTATAATCCCCAAATGAGATGATAAGTAAGGCATAACTCGATGTCATCACACTCGATCCTTTCATCATGATTCAATCATGTGTTGTCCATTAACCATCCTTCATATTCTCAGGGAGCATTATCAATGTACCCCTAATATCATAGGCTTAATGATTAATGTGAGTAATATCATAACCCTCGATTTTTCAAGATTATCAATTCATCACACTCTCACCGTGCATCACCATTCTGAATGTGTCTTCCAATTAAAGGTCATGAGGTGGTTAGGGGTTTTCCTTCACCCTCACACCAATATCCCTAAAATTCCATATTAACATCTTTATCTCATATCACCAAATTTCAAAATTGTGAGTGTTATCAAGTGTCAAATAAATACCCTTGAATTGTCATTATCGAGTGAGGTTCTTGATCAACCACACCATCAAGTGTACCAATGATACCGATTACATGAAGCATGGTCATTAATCCACTAATGTCATTAGGGTCATCAATAAATCATCGTTGTGGTAGACATCCTTGAGTTGGTATCATTAATATCCACACATCATTATTGTTTGATCAATTCCAACGTCGTTGATTCATTCCTACCATAGTTACTTTCACCAGATCATCATGAGTTTACTCATGCCATTATCAAGAGTGAAGTGACAAAAATACTCATGCATAAACCATATAAACTTTCAAATTGAGCATATACATTGACATTATTTGGTCACTAGGTTTTGATGTTATTCACCTTCCCATTTCCATGTCATCTAGTCATTAAGATTATCTTTAACCAAAAATCAATATTGAGTCCAAGTGTCATCGGATCATTTCTGTTAGTTCAACAACCACAATCTTAAACTAATACGCAACAAAAACATATCATAATCAAATATCAAATGGCAAAACAATGACAAAACGCAGAAGTTTACGTGGTTCGCCCAACTTCAGGCTACGTCCACCAAGCAAGGTATCGATGCCTCTCTTATTGATCATAACATGGAGATTACAATCATCATGCTCACTCACTCATGCCTCTACAGGCATACATGAATTTATAGCATATAGTTACACAAGAAACTGATTATTAAATGCACTCCTGTCGATATTCTAACTTAGTCTATTTAGTTGCAACCAACGCTGAATAATAGGAGGAATCCATTGTCACCAATTTCCAACAATCTCCACCTTGACAACAATTAACCTGATACCTTGCTCAATTCTTTTGTTCATCACCTTTTCTGCAAGCCAAGAGAAGCCAAACACCATCGTAGCTTCTCTAAAAGTACTGGTTTTGTGAACATGTCTACGTAATTCTCTTTTGTATGAACTTTTTCAAGAGAAACTCCACCTTCATCGATGACCTGTCTTACAAAATGGTACTTAATAGGAATATGTTTTGTTTTACTATGGTAGGCTGGATTTTTAGCCAAGTGAATAACACTTTGACTATCACATAGTAGCTTTACTTTGCTCTACACCCTTCCAAACTCACCAAACAAACATTTTAACCAAACTGCCTCTTTGCAAGCATGTGAAGCAGCTATGTATTATGCTTCTGTAGTGGATAAAGCAACAATGCTATGTAGCTTTGACATCCAACTAATAGCTCTATCTGCAAGAGTAAAGACATATCTTGAAGTTGACCTCATCTTGTCCAAATCACCTGCAAAATCAGAATCAACATATCCACAGACTAACTCACAACCACCATTATAGGTGATACAGTAATCACTTGTGCCCCTCAGATACCGAAGCACCCATTTCACAGTTGCCCAGTGCTCTTTACCTAGATTTGCGATATATATGTTGAAAACCCCAAATGCATGTGAAATGTCTGGTCTTGCACTAGCCATCGCATACATTAAACTTCCTACTGCATTAGCATACGGTATTCGAGACATATATTCATTTTCTTCTTCTGTACTAGGACATAAACTTGAAGAAAGCTTAAAATGGGAAGCGAAAGGTACAAAAATTCATTTCACACTGTTCATACCAAACCTTAAAAGTATCTTCTCGACATACTTTTGTTGTGACAATCAAAGCGTCGCATTCCTCCTGTCTCTAAATATCTCCATGCCCAAAATCTGCTTTGTTGCTCCTATATCTTTCATATCAAACATCCTAGCCATTTGAGCCTTTAACCTGTTGATCTCAGTTATGCTTTTTGCTTGCTAAAAGAATATCGTCAACACACAATACTAAGATAATGAATATGCCATTATTCAATTTCTTAAAGAAAACACAATGATCATACTCACTCCTTGTAAAATTCGGGCTCATCATGAAAGAGTCAAATTTCTTGTACCATTGTCTAGGCGACTGCCTCAGACCATACAATGATTTCTTGAGCCTACAAACAAATTTATTGTTGCAATTATGAACGAACCCTTTAGGTTGTTCCATGTAAATCTCTTCATCCAAATCTCCATGTAAGAAAGTAGTCTTAACATCTAGCTGCTCCAACTCTAAATCAAATAATGCAACCAATGCTAACATACTTCGAATTGAAACGATTTTAACAACTGGCGAAAAAATATCATGAAAGTCAATACCTTGTTTCTGAGAATATCCTTTTGCAACTAGCCTTGCTTTGTACCTCTCTGCCTTATCATCAACACCCTTCTTCAGCTTGTAGACCCACTTGCAACCTACAGTTTTCTTGTCTCTTGGAAGTTCTACCAAGTCCCATGTAGCATTCTTTGCTAAAGCATTCATTTTATCCTTCATTGCTTCTTTCCATTTTTCACTGTTAGAACCCTCCACAGCTTCCTGATAGCATGAAGGTTCATCATCATTAGTACTTAAAGAAACTGATGAAACAAAATCATCATACCTTCTTGGAGGAACTCTGACCTGTGTAGACCTCCTTAGGTAATTTTGTGGCTCATCCACAATCTGTTGATTATCATCATCATCCATGTTTTCCTCTGCAAGAACCTCTTCATGAACATCTTCAAAAACTTGGTCATGTTCACACTCATCTATAGTTGAATGAGTTTCAAATTGAATCTATTGATACCTAGGTACTTCTACTGGTTTTATTTGAACATCTACATTTGATTTGATGAGAGATGATTCATCAAATATTACATATTTGTTAATGGTGATCTTGTGGGCAGTAGGATCCCACAACCTGTACCCCTTAATACCATCACCATATCCAACAAATATAAGCCTTTTTTATTTTGGATCTAATTTAGAACGTTGATGTTTCGGAATTAGAGCATAGGCTTCACAACCAAAAACTTTAAGATTAGAATAATTACAATGTAGTATACCAGATATAAAAAGTATGCATAACAGAAATAAAATGCTAGAAATGGCAGAATAACAACAATATAACCAGAACAATCACCACAATAACACTGGAATGATATAAGAATAACAAAAAAAATAGCACTTTGATTCTGAGAGCAATGTTCACGGGGCTCTTCGAGGGGGCAACCTCCACTCAAGAAGAGATCTATTACAATAATATCCAAGCTAGGGTTTTCATACCCTCGACTCCTATTTATACTAAATATGTCTATCAAAAGAAGCATCTAGAGGAAGATCCTTCTAGAAGTGGAAGCTTCTATTAGGTCTTCTTACATTCGACTTATTCTATCTTATTACAAGGCCTTATTAATGTTGACCTTTATTACTTCCGAATATATTGTTCTACCTATATGCAGGTTAGGACCCTAACATGTCCTCCCCCTTAAAAACAACCTTGTCCTCAAGGCTTGAGATGTGGAAATTGTTGCAGAATGGTAGTTGGTTCCCAAGTGGCATCTGCTGGAGTTGTATCTTTCCACTAGACTAACACTTCCTTGATGATTCTCTGACGCAAGCGACGCTCATGTTGTTCCAAAACTGCTTGTGGTTGTAGCCAAATGGATCCTTCTTAGTCTAACTTGGGAAGGTTGGTTTGAATTTGACACTTAGTTCCAATCACCTTCTTTAAGAATGAAATATGAAAAACAGGATGTAGCTTAGAATGACTAGGCAAAGCTAACTGATAGGCCACCTGTCCCACACACTTGAGAACTGTATAAGGACCATAAAATTTGGGCGCTAGCTTCTAACAATGCTCGGCCTTGAGGGAATTTTGCTTGTAAGGTTGCAGTCAGGGATGATTTTAAGGATGGAAATTTGTTTTAAAATATAGAAACCTTGGCGAATCTTACTAATCCTTCATATGCCAACTATAAATGTTTGGTGATATTTTTTAAAAAGTATTCAAATTTATAAGGATTTTATATAGTTTTTATAAAATTTTGGCGATTTTTAAGGTAAAATAATTTTATCCTATAAAATTTGGGCGAATGATTTTTAAAATAGTGAATCTAATTTTTGGAAAAACCATGGAAAATTAGCCCATGAGCGAAATTTAGCCCCTAAAATCATCCATGGTTGCAGTCAAAGAAACACCTGATCCCCTTCTGCAAATTGACGTTCAAAGCGACCTTGATCTACTTGTTGCTTCATGTGATTATGTGCCATGACCAAATTCTCTTTGAGGGTGCTCAGAATAGCCTCTCAAACTGTGAGCATTTGGTCAACCGCCTGGACCTTCGAGACACCAGGTAAGTATGACAGAACGAAAGGTGGCTTTTGTCCATATACCGCTTCAAAAGGAGTCATGCGTGTAGTTGTATGGTATGAAGTGTTGTACCACCATTCAACCAGGGATAACCATTGAGCCCACTGATTTTGTTTTTCTGAGGTAAAACACCTCAAATATGTTTCCAAACACTTGTTGACAACTTCCGTTTGACCATCAGTCTGAGGATGGTAAGTTGTGCTGAGATGCAATTGGGTGCCTTGTAGCTTGAACAGTTCTTGCCAAAAATTACTGGTGAAAGTTGGGTCGCGATCAGAAACAATAGAATGCAGCATGATATGAAGCTTGAAGACCTAATCCATGAAAAGTTGAGCCACAATGGATGTTGTAAAGGGGTGTTGAAGAGCACATAAGTGAGCATACTTGGAAAGGCGATCAACAACCACCATGATGACTGATTTATTTCCTGATTTGGGTAAGCCTGTAATAAAATCCATAGATATATCCTTCCAAATAGCAGGTGGGATCGGAAGCGGTTGTAGTGTGCCCATAGATTTGGTTGTTTCTCCTTTGTTGCATTGACACACATCACATTCAGCGACAAAATTACAAATGTCTTGTTTCATACCTTCCCAGAAAAAAAGAACGTTTGACCCTCTCATAGGTTTTGGTAAAACCGGAGTGCCCCACTGTGGGTGTAGCATGAAGCTCAGAAAGTACTGTGGATTTAATTTTTGATTGTTTACTTAAATACAAATGACCTTTGTATCGAAGCTCGTCATGGAGCCAAGAGTACCCTGGGGAAGTTGGAGCATTGGACTGCAATTGTTGGAATAGATGCGAACTTTTGGGATTGTGTAGCCATTCTTGGTGAACGGCTTGGAGCCAATCTGGTACAATGAAGGAAAGAGAAAAAAGGGATCCGTCATCTTCATATTTTTGGGAAAGTGCATCCGCAACCACATTGTCTTTGCCTTTCTTGTAAATGATCTCATAATCATATCCAAAGAGCTTAGTCACCCATTTTTGTTGCTCCGAGGATGAAATGTGTTGTTTCATAAAATACTTGAGGCTTTGATGGTCTGTCTTAATTTGGAAGCGTTTCCCCAATAGATAAGGGCGCCACAGATCAACGACATGCAAAATAGCCAACATTTCATTTTCATAGATTGATTTGCCCAAATTTCTTTCAGATAGTTTCTTGCTGGTAAAGGCCAAAGGCCGGCCCTCTTGCATAAGGACAACACCAATTCCTTTCCGTGAAGCATCACATTCCAAGACAAAGGTCTTTGTGAAATCAGGAAGGGCCAGGATTGGAGTGGTGCACATGGTCATCTTCAAGGTTTGAAAAGCTTGAGCAACTGTTGGAGTCCAAGTGAAAGAGTTTTTTTTTAGGAGTGCAGTGAGGGGTGTTACAATCTTTCCATAATTCTTAACAAACTTGCGATAATAACCTGTTAAGCCTAGAAATCCAGGCAAGATTTTGAGAGTCTTTGGGTGAGGCCAGTCTTGCATAGCTTCAATCTTTTTAGGATCCACCCTGACGTCATCCTTGCCAACCAGATGACCCAAGTACTCGACTTCTGAGATGCCAAAATCGCATTTAGACTGTTTCAGGAAAAAATGGTGCTGAGAGAGTAGATGGAGAACTCGATCCACATGAGCAAGATGGTCTAGCCAGGTTTTTCTATATATGAGGATATCATCAAAGAAAACTAAGACAAAATGACGGAGAAAAGGACGGAAGACATGATTCATGAGGATTTGGAAGGTGGAGGGGGCATTACACAAGCCAAAGGGCATGACCAAAAACTCATAGTGGCCCTCATGAGTTCTAAAGGCAACCTTGGGAATGGTTGCCTCTTTCATACATATCTGGTGGTAGCCAGAACGAAGATCAAGTTTAGTAAAGAACTGGGCGCCACTCAATTCATCCAAGAGGTCAACAATGACAGGAATGGGAAATTTGTCTTTAATGGTAAGTTTGTTGAGGGCACGAAAGTCAGGACACATTCGCCAAGAACCTTCTTTCTTCAGGACCATGGCCACAGGAGAAGAGTAGGGGCTCTTACTAGGGCGGATAACACCTACATTAAGGAGTTCCTGGACCATTTTCTCAATTTCATTTTTTTGGGAAAAGGGGTGACGATACAGACGGATATTGGGATGAAGGCTTCCTGGTACAAGGGGAATGGAATGATCATGAACACCACGGG
Source organism: Picea engelmannii (assembly GCA_009831015.1). NCBI lineage: Eukaryota > Viridiplantae > Streptophyta > Pinopsida > Pinales > Pinaceae > Picea > Picea engelmannii. The sequence goes on along the minus strand of ML778651.1, from coordinate 1,684,579 downwards.
AAGGAGGGAGTCCCTGGGGAGTGGAAAATACCACTTGATGTTTAGAAAGGATGGATTGGAGGTCTTGCGGCACTGAGGGTGACTCTGTTGCTTGTATGGCGTGGAGTTGGGCAATAACACCAGAATGACCTTTCTTGAGCATCTTTTCCATGCGACGGGAACTAATGATCTCAGGTGAACTGACGGTGATGCCTTGAAACTTATATTGTTGGCCCTCCTGGTTGAATTGCATGGTTAATTCCTTAAAATCCATGAGAATGGGACCCAAATTCCTTAGCCAGTCTGCACCCAACACAATGTCACGACTGCCCATGTCGATAGAAAACATATGAGATTTCAGGTGCTAGTCACCAATTTGGAGACACACATTTTCACAAAACCCTCCACATTTCATGGAGCTACCATTGGTAATCATGATTTGGAAATTATTGACTGCATGGATGTAGTAATGAGTTTCTTGGGAAATGCGACGATGAATAAAATTATGGGTGCTTCCACTATCAACCAAAATGATGGCCTTCCTATGCTTGATGTAACCGATTAGATTGATGGTTTGGGGAGCAGAGAAGCTAGTGAGAGCATTTAGGGAAATGACTAGTTCTACTTCGGGAGGTTCTGAACGAGGGGTTATGTTAGTGGTTTCAGGTGACTCAGACACAAGGGGAGTTTCAACATCCTCTTTCGAAATATCCTCTAAGATAGCCATAAAAATCTTTTGTTCCTTACACTTGTGGCCCAGGAAATATTTGTCATCACAATTATAACAAAGGCCTTTGAGTTGGTGTTCAACCATTTCAGCCCTGGTCAATTTTTGGATCTTTAGTGGAGCGGAGGGAGTAGTGGGATTTACTGGTTTAGTGCGAGGGATAAAGGAGGGTTTCTGGTTTTGAGAAGATACAACCTATTTTGCTTCTTTAGCTCTTTTAGTAGCCTCCACCCAACTATGAGGCCGAGCCATGAGGACATGGGCCTGAATCTCATCCTTGAGGCCACTGATAAAACACTCTCAAAAAAAGGCATCAGAGATGCCCTTTGTCCGAAAATCCAGGCGCTCAAAAGAAACTATAAAGTCTTCTACAGTGCCTGATTGTTTCAACTTTGTCAAACAACCCAAATGGTTGGTTTCAGTGTTAAAGCGTTCATAAATCTCTACCACAAAGTGTGTCCAAGCAATATACCCTTGACGAGAAGTTTTTCTCCATTGCCACCATTGCCAATGTTCTTGATCTAGATGGAGAACACCGTACTGGAGTTTGGCCAAGTCATCTGTAATGTCATATAAAGAGAAATAATGTTCCATTTGGGTTACCCAACTAGTGGGATCCGAGCCATCAAATTTGGTCACATCCACCCGTTGAAGGCGTAGGTCACGTTGAAAGTGATGGTGTTGAAAGTTATTGGAGTGAGAGGAATTTTCAGCTTTAGTATGTGTAGGTGGGTTAGATAAAGGGTTCTCTATAGGGATATGTAGCTTGGTGCAGAGCGTCGAAACGACAGATTCAAGATGGGTAGTCAGGTCTTGTTTGATTTCCTCCATTGAGGACTGCATGGTTGTATTGATGGTGGCAACATTGACACTGAGTTGTTTCACTTCTTGTTGGGTCTCAATGAAATTAGATTGCAAGGCATTTAAGCGAGCTTCCAAGTCTTGGCTACGGGTATGGGTCATGATGACGAGGGAACCGAAATGGGGTGAGTGGGGTCAAAAAATTTGTTGAAAAATGATATGTATGAATGTGATAAGGGCGAAGAGATGAATCCAATGGAATAGGTCTCAAATAATGGTGCAAAAGTTTCCAATTTTTTATTTTTTTTTGGTACACCTACAGAGTTATACTCTTGTTTGAAGAATACTGCAGTGATGAAATGTCCAAATGCTTAACCATTAAGAAATGTGTAATGATTTGGCAACACTAACACAGTTGCGTGACAATAGATCTTGTTTGTTTTAATTTGTTTATGTTTCTGTCTCCAAGGGTTAGGTATTCAAGGGTTCTACAGACAAGGGTTTTCCCTGTGCTATAGCTCTCTGATATATGTGCGGGGTCCAACAGTAGTACTCGTCCCAATATCTCAGGGCACTAACTAAGGAGGCTAGACCGTGCCCTTAGCCGTACTACTCGACTACCCAGGTACTAGAGAGTATCTTCCCGAGTGCTGTTCTCAGTGGCACTATAACAGTCAGGTGGCCGATCGGTTTATCTAAAGAGGGCTTCAGGTAATCTAGGTCGATCCGTACACAGGTGTTGTCTAATGCGTTACCACTTGAAGGGGTACCAACAAGGGTTACAAGGGTGGCCAACAAATGTGCGCTTAAGTACCACTTGTATTTCATGTGTGTATGAATCCTTCAACTGCAGGTTTATGCACGTAACAATAGATCTTTGTGGCTTAAAGACGTCGGAATACGTCTCTACCCTGAAAAAAATTAGCCCACAATTTTTGCCAAGGAAAGTGCTCTGATACCACTTGTAGTATACCAGATATAAAAAGTATGCATAACAAAAATAAAATGCTAGAAATAGAAGAATAACAACAATATAACCAGAACAATCACCACATTAACACTGAAATGATATAAGAATAACAACAGAAATAACACTTTGATTCTAAGAGTAATGTTCACGGGCCTCTTCGAGGGGCAAACCTTCAGTCGAGTAGAGCTCTATTACAATAATATCCAAGCTAGGGTTCTCATACCCTCGACTCCTATTTATACTAAATATGTCTATCAAAAGAAGCATCTAGAGGAAGATCCTTCTAGAAGCGAAAGCTTCTATTAGGTCTTCTTACATTTGACTTATTCCATTTTATTGCAAGGCCTTATTAATTTTGACCTTTATTACATCCGAATATATTGTTCTACCTATGTGCGGGTTAGGACTCTAACATACAAGGGTGACCTATCCATACCTCTTCAGGAATATTGCACTCTATTGTTGTTGATGGTGATCGATTCACCAGATAACAAGTTGTAGTTACTGCTCCTGCCCATAGTTCCTGTTGCAAGTTGGCGTTACTAAACATACTCCTTTCTCTCTCTAGAAGAGTCTTGTTCATGCGTTCAACAATTCCATTTTGCTGAGGAGTATAGGAAACAGTTTTATGCCTATCAATCCCAAACTCCTTGAAATAGTTCTCAAATTCCATTGACGTAAATTCACCACCATTATCGGTTCTTAAACATTTAATGGGCCTACCAATGATCTTTTCCACTAAAGCTCTAAACTGCTTGAAAACTGTAAATACATCAGCCTTTCTTTTCAACATATAGATCCACACCTTCCTAAAGAAATCGTCTATAAAAGTAACAAAGTATGATGATCCTCCATACGAAATAGTAGGGGATGGTCCCCAAACATCAGAATGGATATAATCAAGGATTTCCTCACTGGTGTGTCTTCCGGTTTTAAATCTCTGCCTATTCTGTTTTCCACAAATACAGTGCTTGCATAAATCTAACTTTAAATACTTTAGACTAGGAAGTAACTTGCGATCAGATAATACCTTCAATCATGTTTCACTCATATGGCCCAATCGTTTATGCCACAGTTGAACAGAATCAAAATCATTCTCAGATACAACTGTCACATGATCTGACTCGGTTCTTCCTTCTAGCAGAAACATGTTTCCAACCTTTTTTTCTTTCATAACCAGTAGGATTCCTTTGTAGACCTTCATAACTCCACCTTGAACAATACTTTTATATCCTCTAGTATCTAAGACTCCCAAAGAGATTAGGTTCTTCCTAAGCTTAGGTACATGTCTCACATCAGTTAGTATCTTAATAGATCCATTAAACATCTTAATTTGAATGCTACCAATTCCCACAACTTTACATGATATATTATTTCCCATGTAAACAATTCCATCATCTATAGACTGGTAAGTAATAAAGCAGTGTCTATGAAAACATATGTGATTTGAAGCACCCAAATCTAATAACCATTGTTGATCATAATGTGAAACAATTCCAATTGTTAAAACTTCATCAGCCATACCTGAGCTTGTTGCTGAACCCGTTTCAGTTGCGTTTGCTTCCTTCGTTTCTTTTGGAGGGTCTTCTTTGGAGGCTTGTTTTCGCTTCCAACAATCCTTCTTCAGGTGTCCAGATTTGCCACAAAACCAACACTTAAGCTTGCTCTTCTTGCCCTTCAAATTTGATCGAGAGAAATCCCTTTGAACATGTCCTCTTTCTTTAGGTCTTCGTCTGACCACCATCACCTCAGATGTAGAGGTTTCTAAATTGAATTTCTTCCTTGTTTCCTCAGACGGCAAAGCTCCAACAATAACATCAAACTCAATACTTTATGTTGAACTGAAACTAATAGAGGTAACAAAGTGATCCCATGACTCGGGTAAAGAACACAATAATGTAATTGCCTTGTCTTCAGATTCAAATTTCACTCCCATGCTAGTCAATTGGACTAAAAGAGTATTAAAAGTATTTAAATGATCAACTATTTTTGTACCTTCCTTCATGCGCAAACTGTACAATTGTCTTTTCAGGAAGATCTTGTTTGTCAAGGATTTCATCATATACAAGCTTTCCAGCTTCGTCCACAAACCAATTGTTGTCTTCTCCGTAACAATCCTGAACATAACATCATCGGCCAAACAAAGACATATGGCACTCAGTGCTCTTGCATCGATCTCTTCCCACTCTTCATTTGAAATGGTCACGGGTTTCTTTGATTTTCCCAAAAGCGCCTTCAACACGCCTTGTTGCACGAGCAAATCGTGCATCTTGACCTTCAAGATCTCAAAACTGTTCTTTCCATTGAACTTCTTAATTTCAAACTTAACACTTTGATTTTTTGCAATTTTAGTCGCTCTATTGCTTCTCAGCCTTTGTTGTCTCCACTCTTGTTAATCTGCCCCTTCATACCATTCGTTGTCCCTTGACTATTGCGCGAGACTCTGCCTTCTGCAAGCTCTACAATACTCCCTCTACCAGGAAATTGCTAAGCTCAACCCTGGTTTGCAGACATTTTGTTATTCCTACAGGACACCACACCCTAGGACTCAACCTCATAGAAATGGCCACATCCAACCACACCCTTCACGCACCGGGCACCACATAGGTTGACGCTCCCTTCTAGAGGAGAGATCGACGTTGGTTGTAAAAATTGAAAAAACCGCAAGTGCTCCCTTGAATCAGCGCTCCCTTCACTAGGGGAGCCTAGCGCTTATTTGAAAAACAACGTTGCCTTTACCAAGAGATCGGTCAAGGCTTCCTAAAGGAAGCTAACCCAGATAACCAAGAGATCAGATGACCCTCCCTTAAGGTAAAGCGACCAACATCTCTGTAAGGGAGAATTTCGAGAATTCACAACGGGACAAAAGATGTTGCTCCTGTGTAATGAAAAACCCTGATCGGACAAAAAAGTTACCAACAACAGTCGCTCCCTCCGACAGAGATCACCCGCGACCATGCAAAAAAAATTGTCGTGGTCATGAAAGGAGTTTACTCAGTGATAGATCTCGCTCACAGACACAGTTCATTTGAGCTCTGATACCAATTCTTAGTTCGACAACCACAATTTTAAACTAATACGCAGCAAAAACATATCATAATCAAATATCAAATGGAAAAACAATAACAAAATGCATAAGTTTACGTGGTTCGCCCAACTTCGGGCTACGTCCACCAAGAAAGGTATCGATGCCTCTCCTATTGTTCATAACCTAGAGATTACAATCCTCATGCTCACTCACTCATGCCTCTACGAGCATACATGAATTTATAGCACACAGTTACACAAGAAACTGATTATTAAATGCACTCCTATCCATATTCTAACTTAGTCTATTCAGTTGCAACCAACGCTGAATAATAGGAGGAATCCGTTATCACCAATTTCCAACAATTTCTTCATCAAATTAAATCTTTGAGATTAATGATCAAAATTAAGCATAATTTTAAGGTTATGAGTGTATAAAACCATACTATTAACAACATTATACCTTTTAATATTTTGCAATAACTTGTAAGAATTGTTGTGAGATACTATTTGTAAGGATTTACAAATCACCTTTAAGGAACAAAACCTTTAATTTTTTTTTCTTTCTTTATCTTTTTAAAATCTCTTTCTAAACTTAATAAATTAAGATTTATTTAATAATAAAAACACACTATTTACATGAAAACACCTTATCCCAACTACTAGAATATAAATTTATGAAAAAATAACTATATAAATCTTATTTAATCAACCCTTATTCACCAAATAAACCCAATGAACAAAAGTTTATAGTTATAATATAAACTTTGTATAATTACATAATTATTTATCATTATTTGTTATTATTAACTTCAACCAAGCTTATAGCTAAGCAATTAAAAAAAAATCTTATTTATTAGTTTTATGAATAACAATGTAACCCAGAAACAATTTCAAAACCAAAATATAGCAAGTCAAATCTGTGCATAACAAAGCAACGAATTAACACGCACATTATATATTAAAAATAAAGATTATCTCTATATGCACATAGTTTTAAATTAAAGTAATTATTAATATAAATTTAAAAATAAAATAATTATTTATATAAAAAATATATTTCACTAATTTATTTTAATAATTATTATTATATATTAAATAAATTTTAATAGATGAGAGTAAATATCGTTCAAAGTCATGAATGATTTTAGAGGTTAAATTTGGTTCATGGGTTAATTTTTCATGGTTTTTCCTAAAAAAATATTTGCCTAAATTCTATAGGATAAAAATATTGTCAAACATTTTATAGTTGGCATATGAAAAATTAGTAAGATTCGTCAAAAATTTTACATTTTAAAATAAATTTCTATCTGTAAAATCATCCCATTTATAAAAAAAAAAACCACTAACTATCCTATAAATTACATACAAATCAATTTAAAAAATTACCACTAACTACACTATAAATTTTTCAAACTATACTATAATTTTTTTGAAAATGTAATTCAATCTAAAATTAAACAAATCCTTCGTGATATAGTAAAACTACATACTCATCATCACAACCAACCATATTATGAACTGTCACCATCAACTTACAATTTGTTATAATGTATTTGTTTTGAAATACTTTTCATTATGTACTTTAGGAAATTTAAAATATGGATGCCATCATTAATTACAAAGTAACTTTTAACAATTGATACTTTACTTAGCATCAAATAGTGTATAAATGGTTGGATTTGAAAAAATATACTCATCATCACAACCATCCATAGTATGAATCGTCATCGTCAACTTACAATTTGTTACATGATATATTTGTTTTGAAATAATTTTGAATAATTTGTTACATGATATATTTGTTTTGAAATAATTTTGAATATAGATTTTAAGGAGAATACGGATGCACTGATTAATTATAAAACAATTTTTAACAATTGATTTTTCTATATACAATTTTTAACAATTGATTTTTCTATATATTTTATGGGTGGACAATATTCATTATGCTACTCAATATTGAATGAAAAAGTGTACTCATCATCATAACTATCCATATTATGAATGATCATCATCAATGCATAATTTGTAACATGTATTTGTTTTAAAATAGTTCTGAATATAGATTTTAGAAGGTTAAAATATAAAAGCAGTCATTAATTACCAAGTGACTTTTAACAATTGATCTATATATATTTTATCTATGTATTTGTTTTAAAATAATTTTGACTATAGATTTTAGCAGGTTTAAAATATGAAAACAGTCATTAATTATGAAGTGACCTTTAATAGCTGATCTATATATATTTTTATGTATGGAAAATATTTATTTTGCTTTAATCCAATAATTTATACATCACTCAGGTTATGCAGTGAATTGCTTTAAAATCTAACAACTCATATACCATTCTATTATTTTTACAGAACTTAAAAAATAGCAGTAATAGAAACTTTGTTGTATAAATATTTATTTCATATTTTAAAGATCTTTACTAATATTTTATTATTTACCTATATTATTTATTTTCCAGTGGAATTTACTCTTTATTATGTAGTTAAATTATTATACCATGCGTGTTATATATATATATATGTGTGTGTGTGTGTGTGATTCAATTTGCGCTTAAAACATGCAAGTAAGTCTGCTTTGCAGGCCGAATATGCAGCTAGTTAGTCAACTAAGATCTAAGCACTCAGTATGGAATATGATTTGATTTTGGTAGATGTTTCTCAAGCACTTAATTGGGAGTGTCAAGAAATGTTGTTTAAGTAAAGAGTTTGGCACCTTGATATTGAAGTAAATTTCTTACAAATGAAATTTAATTTAAGTGGAAAAAAAAATTATAATTTTTTAAATTAAATTTAAAATAAAATTTTTATTTTTATTTAATAATTTTTTTTCTCTTTCTCCATAATAATTAATATTAATAATTTTGGATTCTTACACAAAGTTGCCCATAACAAAGATACCTGATAAATAAATGAATGGATCTATTATAAATCACATCTAGAAAATATTTAAAGGAACAAGTTTTAAGAGTACCAAGTGGTTTAAGTCTAGATCAAAATCAGGGGTTACCTAAGCTATAGTGAGGGGCAAGGTTTTGAGAGATTTTGTCTCCTTGTTTTTATGCCATTTTCTCCACGTCACTTAATTGAGTCTCCTTTCCATTTTGATTTCAAACTTGTGACACCTTTGAAATCACTCCAAGCTTGCTTAGTGAAGGGATAATTGAGGATGAGATGTACTTTTGTTTCTAAATCTACTTCACATAAATACATCTTTGTGGGCCTTCATAACTTCTTTTTTGAAGTAAATCCAATGTTAGGGCTCTATTATTCACCAATAACCACATAAATAATATGGCTTTGGCAGGGAATTTGTATTTCCAAAGTGCTTTCCAACACGAACACAAGGGCTTGTCAAAGCATTCAAAGGCCAAAGTATTGTAGCCAGGTATAGGTTTAAAACCACCTGTTGGGTTTGCCAACCAGAGGAGTTCATCCTCTTCTTCATTGATGTATACACTATATTTTTTGAGGCAGTCATTGTAAGAGGTATAGATTGCTTCATATTCCTCATTTAGGTCCAAGTCTATCCAAGTAAGCCATTGTTGTAGCCTAGAATCCAATGTTTTCCCTGTTGCAATTTGACGTAGAGTATAAAAACCCTTTGATATGAGATCAAGGATGAGGGGTATGGGTAGCCAATGCTAGTCTTTTCTTCCAACCTAAGGGTCGAGTCTAAGCTATACATTCTCTCATTTTCCAACCCTTGAGAGTAACCAGTTTCCAATTAGAGGAAAATCTGCAGTGGTGGATTTCCAGATGATGGAAGAAGACTGGATTTTTTTATTTGGGGAACGGATCCAATTTTCAATAGTTAGATGGCCAAGATACATCCTTCATGAGTTGTTCCTAGTATCCCTTTCCTTGAATTAGTCTCCCTACATTCTTGGTTTCCGAGGCTTTGGAGAAGAGGAAAATATTTTTTAGGCCCCATCCTCCTTGTGTTTTAGGGATGGCCAGGTTTCTCCAGGAAACCAGTGCCATTCCTTTCTTTTCTTGGTTTCCTACCCATAAGAATCAATAACAAAGTTGGCGAATTTTGTCCAGGATCCAAGCCAAAGACATCCAATAGACTAGAATGGCCTCAAGGACATATTTTATCAAAACAAGATGACCACCATGAGATAGCCATCTATTGCACCAAGTGTTCAATTTTATTTTTGATCTTGGATATGAGCCATTGCTAGTGTCCCTTTATGTATAGGATTGCCTTTAGGTGGAACCCCAAATACTTGAGACCAACTTCGAAGGTCAAGGTCATGAAGTAGAAATTTTGGGTTAAGTAGTACTTTTCATGCTCAGAGAGACCCCATCTTAATATCAAAGACTTGGAGGAGTTTATTACCATTCACGTGGTTGTGTAGAGTAGGTCTAGGATTTATTTGATTTTATCCACCATATTCTTTGAGCCATTACAAAATATTATGATGTTATCTACACAAAGTAAATGTGAAACATAACAATAGTTTCCAATTAGAATACCATTGTAGGAGTTTTTTTTTGTAGCTTCCTTGAGAGCCTTGATTAATCCTTCTAGGAGGAAGATAAGAAGGGATAGAAGATATCTCTAGTGAATGCATTTTTCAGAGTTGAAGAAAGGTGAGGTTGATCCATTGATTAGGACTATGAAGGTCAACGAGCAAATGTAAGCCATAGCCTAGGCCACAAAATGTAGACTGAATCCTAGATGGATTAGAATGAGTGGAAGGAAAATCCAACTAACTCCATCGAAGGCCTTGGAAAAGTCAACCTTGACTATCATGACCTTCATTTTTTTTTTTTCACCTTGTGTAACTGTTGATCCATTTTCATGTCTTAACCTTGTATTTCATGTTAAATTATACTATTAAGAAGTGCTCTTGTTTCATCCCAATCCATAATTCTTCATGTTCCGCACAAGTCCTACATATCCTCGTTACCTCATGGAAAAATCATACACTTCCAACACTTATCCATTTTCAAGACTTGCACCATGCAGAGAAGCCTTACATTAGGTTCATACTCCGCACTCTGCATGATGAGTATTTATCTTCATTTCACATTAGTACTTCAATTTTTATTGCATGAGATAACACTTAGTTTATATTTAAATATTGTCTCATGTGGAGTAATCGACATATGACCATTTATCTGCAAAATCCTTATATCTACGTTAACTCTGCCTCCATGACCCTACTTCTCTCTATACTAGGGTTCAACAATTAGAAAATTCTTGAATAAAATCTCATGTGGAGAAATCAACGTATTATCCATGCAGAGAACTTAACATTACCATTTCTCCACATGTACCTTTTCTCTACAACACTTCTCCTCCGCATTGACTTATCCCATATCAAATTTTCCCATATGATTGCCTCGCCCTCTCTCTACTACATAATCCATACTTAGTTTATTCTAGATTCATATCCCATGCAAAAAACTTGACACAACACCTTTCTATGCATGCAATATTCCCTAGAATGGCTCACTCCTCCACAAGACTTATATCACCACCTTCCTAATACACCAAATTTCCTATACTTAGTGTATTTCTTTGTAGCAAACCTAGCCTGTTGAACCCATTTAAAATTTTCATTTTAACATAATAAAATGAATAGAAGGAAGTATGCTAAACTACTCATGCATCTAACGAGATATACAAAACCATGATCTCATGCTATTTACACATACTCAACAACATTCCAATTAAAATAATTACACAGTGGAATTAATCATAGAAAATAGAGAACATAACATTTATTTGTTTATAAATACCAATTGACTACGTACAAGGGACCTTCCTCCCAGCCATAGACTTGCTATTTATTTTCTCTCAACAACAATCCACCCCCGAGCTGAGACTACGATTCCACAAGGAATTTTGACTCTCTTTTATATTGTCCACACACTCAACAACCCAATTCCCAGGTTTCTACTCCAACAATAATTCCAATATGCTAGCTCTCTTTCCCTTCAACCTGCACAACCCAAGGAATGGGATCCCCCTTCTCTACCACATAGTCCCTCATGCCTTCCAACTTCCTTCCAGGGCTCCAGTACACATGGTTGGCCATGCAATATCACAGTTAGGGATTCCATGAATTCTCAGTTGTTCCTTTAGAGTGCTCACAACAACGTTATCAAGGCTCTTGAGCCATTTCCTCAACAAGAAATTCAACCATAGGCACACGACCTCACTCTTAGCTTTATATAAGAAATAGGCACCCAATATCATTTCCAACATCACACTCAGCCCAATAAGTTGTCTTTCCATGGCTAGCATGGAAGGTGTTGTTTCCCAACACCCAACTCTCCTCTTTCTACCCAAAATCATCATGTAAAAAATGTCTACCATAGCCATTCAATTTTCCTTCATTTTTTTGCTTGCTTGACTCTTACTCCTCCCTAAAATTATTTTGTTGACTCTCATAATTCCCCCATGCTTTCTTGTACTCATCCCATGCTCTTAATAACTCTACGAGGTGATCTCACACACCAACCCTCTTACATGAATTCGATGTTTGAGTGTCTAATAAGTCAAAGGGAGGATTACATGGTAATGACACATTAGCTCAAGCAATTGACATGGGTTTCCCTTTGGGCCCCCCATTATCCCCCTCTCTTGTGGAATCATATCCCCCCAACATTATTGTCCCTCTCGTATCGCAACTAGTGATGTGTAATTACTAATAAGTCATTATACAATTTACGTGGCTTGGCCCTCGGCCATATTGATCAATACAAGCTCTCTGGCCTGAAACATATTGACTCACCAGCCTAAATAGCATTTGCACAATTAAATTATAATTTGTGGGGATTAAAATTATGGATATTACATCCCTTCCCCCTTATTTTTGCATTGTCCTTAGTGCACAACACCATGCAAGTGTGCATACATATTACAATGTTAGAGTCTTCAACCTGTAATCAACATAAATACACATGCACCATATCCCAAAACATATATACATAGGAACTCTGTCCCAAGAACATATATACACAGACACTCTAGCCTAAATCCATACATAATGATTTCATATTTCAATAAATCTTGTAGAAATTACAACCAACAATATCTTGTTTCCCCTCAGTCTCTACCACTTCCTATGGGGCTTGAATCGCAACATATTTCATAATTTTTCGATTCCCACACCAATTCCAACCAACATGATCTCATTCCCCTCAAATCACACAACCCAAGGAAGTGTACCCCCTTCTCTGCACCTCAATTCCTCAAGCTATACCACTTCCCTCCAGGTTTCCAATAGAAGGTCAGATAGGAAGTCTCAGAGCTGTGGCTCTAGGAACTCTAGATATAATAACATAATATCCAAAATTTCAATAGTTGTAGATGTTCCTCTTGCATTACATCTTCAAGCTCACACTTTTCTTCTTCTGAGCTATAACAAGTACATTGGACTTTGCTTATTCCATGCCTTCCTTCTTTGGTTTTTCTTATACAACCCTCATGAAAACATACTAGTTATAGCCATTATCACATAACAATTATCTTTTCCACATGAATCCTCAACTCCGCAATGTAACATTTATTTAGGAGTAAGTATTTTAACCATAAGCAATGCTTATTTGTATGTCTATCATGTTCTTCACAAAGCTTCCACTAGCAAAAATTTAGTTCAATGCCCTTTTTTGTCCTAACACACCCTCATAATTCCAACCATTATGCCATATTAAATATTAAGTTTCCTCTTCCTTTCTATACTCACCCTCTAGGCTTAGACATCCCCTTCATTGTTGCACAGTCCCTTGAGTGATCCATCATCTTCCAAGGTTTTCATTTGCAAGGAGAGCGCCAACTTAATACTAGACATCTACTAGTAGTCTGCACCCCGTGGCAATTATAGGGTTCTAGTGTCCTAGTAGCCTTCTTCTTGATATTTCTGGATTTAATAGCCATTATCTTACTGTATCACACACATATAGTCATCATGAGATATCATCATAGAAATTTCTCTTATTAATTTCCAAATCTATTTTATATAGGAAATTAAATTTCTCAAACATGTGATTCCTTCTCATAATGTTTGGCTCTTTTCCGGTATGTAGCGATCTTCCTTATGGAGTTACATTATTTCCATATCCAAGACCACTCTACCTACAATCTTTCTCGATTTTCATTCAACCAAACAAATTTTCAATATTAATGCCCATTAACATTTCATTGCAACATTTGATATCATGCCATGAAGCAATCTCATAATTATATTTTTCTAAAAATTCAATCACTTCCAGCTGCTATTCATATTAAATGGAATGAAACTATCATTCATTCCACATGGATTATATAGAATACCAATATTTTCATAATGAAATCAAACATAACCAATAAATAAACTATTGTACCAATACCCATGGCCACATCTACACGATGCATCCTTTCATTGACTCTGGAATACCACACATCCATGTCGTGTATTCCACCATGGTGAGTTGGAAGGTCTATCCCACACCTCAACACATCATCCTAACTCTTCCTCATTTATTCCCTTGACCATTTGGATACCTTCCTCTTCGGCCGATACACAACACTAGGAGCATAATATCTTAGTTCTTTCCAGTGTTGGTAAATAGGTTGCAGTCCAAACATCACTTATATATGGGAAGACCATTAAGCACTTGCATGGCACTATAGCCCTTCCATATCCAATTGCATGGCAATATATCCCTTCCATATCTAACCACAACATGGCCTCACACATGGATCACTCTATTGGCATTCATTTTTATAGTAGGAATATATCTCCTAACTTGACTTGGTTATGATCTCATAACCAACATAACATAATATGCAATTAAATCTCATATAATTTCATTCATGCATTAACCAACATTTGTAAACTCAAGGCCTTATGCCTTTACACATTAATTCAAATACTCAATTTTAACTGAGGGAATTCTTACCTCAACTCCCCAACATTTATGCATTATAAGCAACTCAATTGCATACCTTCATGGTTGTTATCAATTACTTGATACTACTTGATTAGCTGGTATTTCATAGAATCTCGCAAGATCTCTTCACCAACCTCTTGATCACCATTTTACCATCCTCATTTTGTCTTCATATGGATGGTTTTCATAAGAAGCAACATCATCATCACCACTTTCAACCATGCTATAAAATTTTCTTGGATACATAATCCATCATTAGTCACATTTAATATATCATAGCATCATTATTTCCTATATAATAGTAGACTATTCAAAGTCTACAAGTATTTAATATGCATGCCCAAGAATTCTCATATGTGCTAATGCATGTATATATACACCAAGCATTCATTCTTAACATGCCTACTAGTGCACATGCATTCTATCTTTCCTATATGCATTCTGCATAAGTTCTAGTATGCTCCCCAATGCATATTTATTTCACCTTTTTTCTTTGTGTGTGTCGTAGATGGTTGTCCTATGTGCCTTCATTATGTTCATTTGTGCCATGTTTCTTGTAGCTGATCACTTTCCATCCAAATCCAATTTGGGATTTTTGCAATTCTAGCCAACATGTCCTATTGACAATTGCTTACACTCAGGAAATCATTCCCCAACTTTATTTTGGATGAACCTTTCAGTATTCTTGATGTTGTGCAAGCCTTATTTCATCTTAATATTAGCATCACAATCTAATTAATCACTCATTTCTTCTTTGAACAACCCAACTTAATATTTACTTCATTAATCATCATTTCAACATGATGAAATATTACATTTATGCTTTTGCTTCCAACTTTTGATATTATCCCTTGCAATCATGTTGGCCATGTTCACAATTGCTAGTATGGTAATTACCTCAATTGTTCTCATTCATTCTTGTCATAATCTCTTAGTGTTTCCATATATATATATATATATATATATATATATATATATATATATATATATATATATATATGCTAACATAAACATTCTCACTATGTCATCCTTTGCTATTATTTTGTTTCTAACTATCCATTGGATTTTCTCAATTCATGACTGATTCATTTCACTACATTGAGTAATTCCCTATGGAGCCTTGCCTTGTCCAATCAAGACCAAAATGATTGCAATGAAATGTTACATTTTCCCATTGGATTTTTTTTTTTTTCGTTTAAGTTAATGGCCTTCATTATTCTATCCTTTGAATTCCTTGCACTTGCATCATGCTTCCACTGCACACTCTAATAATAGAAGTATATTTCCTACCAGGGATGATTTTAAGGAAGGAAATTTGTTTTAAAATGTAGAAACCTTTGCGAATCTTGCTAATCCTTCATATGAAAACTATAAATGTTTGGCGAAATTTTTGTAAAAATATTCAAATTTCTTAGAGTTTTGTAAAATTTGTATAAAATTTTGGCGATTTTTAAGGTAAAATAATTTTATCCTATAGAATTTGGGCGAATCATTTTTAGAATAACGAATCTTTTTTTGGGAAAAACCATGGAAAATTAGCCCATGAGGGAATTTTAGCCCCTAAAATCATCCTGGTTTCCTACGCTGGATACTTTTAGGTAGAAGTAGCTAATTCATAGCTAGAAATTATTTTTCTTGCACATAGATATGACTCACTCTCCCCATGGTTCACATATCACTTCATGAGGTCCTTCTTCTCTTTTGCAGTAAGATATGCTTCCATCAAAATTTTTTTTTATTCAAGTTGAAAGAGTATTCATTATCTACACGCGTACCTTAATTCCATTCTTCAACTGCTGGCTTGTTTCGTTCTTGTTCTTGTCATGGTTATTCCTATTAATCAATTGCAATGGTCCCAACCTTCACATCTCTTTTCTTCATGATTACACTTAGGAGTTATATTCTGCAATAGGACCACATGATATTCACCCATGGCATTTGATCATATTGTTAATAATCCCTTGACATAAAACTCTCTTTGAATGTTTCCTTACTCATCAACAATACCCTCTTATTAAATCTCAACCCCCTTTTCCATTAATAAGTTATTGCATTTCCAAATGTTCCTATATACCTATGCATAGGCACTATAATGAGTATCAACACTCTTTCTTACCCAATACTAACATCTTTCCTATACCTCTAACATATGGAAATGCTTTTCCAAAATTAAAAATATTTGGAAAACTTTACATTGAGCACTTCCATGGTTCACAGAGTCCAATTTCCCTTCTTCTTGCAGTTTTATAACACAACTAGATGTTTCTTGGAAGAATATAAACCTTAAATCATGTTTTCCTCTACATTACCTTTCCAATAGATGTACTCATTCCTTATTTTGATTTATAAGTTGAAAGTAGGCTCTCTGAAATCAACAGTTTCACCCTTTTTGCACCTGTTTCACTGGTACAATAAATCTTAGAGGCTAACTTATACCTTCTTTATAAGAAAATATGTCTGGAATTAGAATTTTTTTTTATATCGGGATCAGATAGAAATTATTATTGGGAATACATAGAAACTTTAATAACTATAATATGGCATGTAAAATTTTGCATAAATATGGAATTGACAACTTTGAACTTTTAATTTTTCTCTAGACTTGGAATTTTTAACCAAAATTGGTTATCTACCAAACAGAGTAAAACTGAGAAAAACTACCTCAAGACAAATTTTTCCATATTGATGTGTAGATAAAATGTCAACTAAATATTTTTTTCTAGATTGGTGATCAAGGGTTCCTTTTCCTTCTCCGAAAATTTCAAAAATCCTCGAAACATCCTCGGGAATAGTGGATTTTGTCTCATTTGAGTATCCCACACCAAACCCTTTTGAATTTTTCTAGGAGCTCAAATAGGTATCTTCATGCTTTCTTTTTGGACTCTCTATAAAAATTTCACCTTCATTTGGGTCCCATTTATTGAGCATGACCCATATCTTTAAAAACCATTAATTCATGTTTTTCAGAAAATTTAAGTAGAATTAGCTAATGACCCTCACTGGAATTCTTGTAGCCCTCGTCACCATGGACACACACCTTAAATTTCATCGTATTCTAAGTTGAAACACTCCTATTATGACTAATACAAGTTTTTGTTCCTAGACGTTTTTGTAAATTGACTATTTTTGCTGATGTAACAATTTGACTGACATGGGATGGCATGTGGTTGTTGATGTCCACATGTATTTGTCCATGTAATCATCCTCCTTTATCTTCATTGGAAATCAAATTATTTCTTCTATTGACGATCAACAATTTTCTTATATCAACGATCGACAATTTCCTTTGTATCGATGATCAATGACTTTCTTTGCACTTCATTTTGTTCTACTTTGTCGAATTTCTTTGAACTCCGAAAATCTCATCAATGATTGACAATTTTCAAAAAGGTCACTACATAAGATTTCACCGAACTTTGATCACTCCATTGAAGATCGACAATTTTCACCATCGACGATTTTCAAAAAGGACTGTAATTCGTAGAATTTCATCAAACTTCAAAACTTGGAAGTTTTTGACCAAATCCAGGATGAATCTGGGCCATCGATCTCAAAATAAAAGTGATATTGACCATCAATTCATCATACTTCACCAAATTTTTCGATGAATCTCAATTGTTGATCACTAAATCAAATGTGATCTGGGCCATCAATTCCCCAAACTTCATCGATGATCGACAATTTTCTTCATCGACGAAATGCAAAAATTTCCATACTTCATAGAATTTCATCGAATCCCAAAATGCTTGGTATCTAGGATAAATCTGGGATGTCGATCTCAAAATCAAATGCAATCTCGGTTGTCGATTCATCAAACTCTATACTATCACCCCCACCTTCTGCCAACATGGCGATGTCATCATGGATCCTACCAGTCCATGTCACCAGTATGGTCCATGCCAATGGTACGTTACACATCATCATATCTATGGAATTTTTCAAAAATCATGAAATTATAATTTTCAAAAATTTCATAATTTTTCCAAAATTTTCTTCGGTGCACTTGAAAATGTTAATCGTTCCAAAATGAATCTCGGACATTGATCAACAAGTTGAATGTGATTTGGGCTGTTGATTCTATTAACTCCTTATTCACCATTAAAACAAAAAAATTGACCTTCCTAGGTTAAATTTATCTCTACGACTTGTAGATTGATGCCATTGATCATCTCCTCAACTTTTCTAAGTGCAAATTCGACCTAAATTTGCTTGGAAATTTGGAGATTTCACTCCAGTTTTACAATTTTCCTCAAATCCATCATAGATGGAAACTCTACAATCAATGAATTTACCAAAGTTTCACTGGTCTTTGGCCCATACAGATCTAATGTTGAACCAAAAGCTATGATACCACTTTGTAATGAATCCAAACTCCTAAGCCCATTTAAAATTTTTGTATTGACACAAGAAAACTAACAACAGACAATATTCTAAACTAATCATGCATCTAATAACATATACAAAACCATGATTTCATGTTATCTACATGTACTCAACAACATTCCAATTAAAATAATTACACAGTGGAATTAATCATAGAAAATAGAGAATAGAACATTTATTCGTTTATAAATATCAATTGGCTGCGTATGAGGGATGTTCCTCCTAGCCATAGGATTGTTGTTCATTTTGTCTCAACATAAAGACACCCAAAGACGAGGCGATGAGTCCACAAGGAGTTATGAATCTCTTGTCCACTATCCAGATAGTCAACATCCCAATTCTCTGTTTTTTGTTCCAACAATAATTCCAATCCCCCATCTCTCTTTCCCTTAAACCTCTACAACCCAAGGAATGGGATCCCCCTTCTCTTCACAGCCCCTCGGGCCTTCCCACTTGCTTCTAGGGATCTAGTTCACATGGTTGGCCATGAAATATCACAGTTGGGGACTCCATGAATTCTCGTTTGTTCCTTTAGAGTGTTCACAATATCCTTCTCAAGGCTCTTGAGTACTTTCCTCAACAAGAAATGAAACCACAGGAACACAACCTCAATCTTAGATTATCTCACAACTCCACCAAGTTTTTATAGGAAAACTATCTCATTTCCAACGTCAAACTCATCCCAATATGCTTTATTTCCATGGCTAGCATGGTTGGTGCTCTTTCCCAAGACCCAACTCTCCTCTTGCTGCCCAAAATCAATATATGTAAAATTGTCTACCATACGTATGCAAATTTCATTATTTTTCTCTACTTTCTTGACTCTCACTCCTCCCTAAAAGGATTTTCTTGACTCTCACACTTCCCCCCTACTTTCTTGTGCTCATCCCATTCTCTCAATAACTCTATGAGGTAATCTCACACACCAACCCTCTTACATGAATTCAATGTTTGAGTGTCTAATAGGTCAAAGGAAGGATTATATGGTAATGACACATTAATTTAAGAAAATGAGATGTGTTTTCCCTTGGACCCCCCTTTATACCCCTCTCTTATGGAATCATAACCCCCCATCATTATCATCCCTCTCATATCAAAGCCAATGATGTGTAATTACTAATAATTCGTTGTACAATTTACATAGCTTGGCCCTCAGCCATATTGATAAATACATGATCTTTGGCTTGAGACATACCGAATCACCAACCTAAGTCCCATTTGCACAATTACATTATAATTTATGGGGATTAAAAATGGGGATGTTGCATTCTTGCTACACAACCATTCATCATTTGTATTGTTTAGGTAATTTATGGTGCATTTATGATGTCCCGATTCACAAGGAAAATATGGTTGTCAAGAGTAATGGAGGTTTAAGTGTTGTGCTTTCCAAAAGATCATTTTTTTATGAAGCATAATTAATATTAATGGTTTGCATGCATTCTGAAGGAAAATGTACATAGTGAAATGATGCATCATTAAGAACTATTAATTTTCCAGGATTCATATCACCTAAACTCCATAGTTCATATTAATAACTTTCACATATCTCAAAGTGTGTTGAAAAGAGTGGGGACGATGGAAAATAAAAGGAAAAATGAACCTTTTTATGGAGACACTATTAAATCTCTCGCACATAAGAACAAAGAGTTCCATTGGTTGATATCCTATCAATGGTATTTCAACCTTACTCCGTAGTAGAAGGTTGCTAATAAGATTTGGGCAACTAGTCTAGCAAAAGTTGGTTGCATGCCTAAAGCTTTTGATTTTAGAGAATCAGTTTCTTGATGTGCAAGTTGTTTCAACTTGAAGCATAGGATGATTCAAGTTGTTGTTGAAGGGAGGAATCTCATTCTTTTGATTCCAAAGGTATTACGGAAAATTTTACGACTCCCTACTCCAAATAAATATCTAATACTTATGGAGGTCGATTCGTTTTTGGATGTGTATGGTGGAGAAGTAAATTTGTTGAAGGAATTTTGCACATCATCTTTGACAATACCAGTTGATACTACTCGCATTGGTATATGATTTCTATTTGAGCTGTACTGAGACTTCTCTTGAATTTTCTCACGATTGGTGAGATAGGATTCTACATCCTACATCCCAAGGTACATTTTGTATGTTCTACACTTTTGCATTAGGATGAAATCAATATTTGACTAGGTAGAAATCATCTCGAATAAGATTTATTATTAACTGTCCAATTAACATGAATACAAAAAGGTTTTTTATGACCTCCTATTTGGTGTTCATTGTGGCATACTATAATTTTTTTTAAGGATTTCCCCCAAGGGGTAATGTTAATATTGAAAATGACCTTGTCCAATTCTGGTATTTTGTGTTATGGAAGCACAAGGCGTCATTCCACTTTTTCCAAGTGCATGACAAATTCGTCAAATATTTTAGACAGATGCTCACTAGAATACAACCAATTAGGATTACATAGGAAACTTTATAATTTTTTAAGGGAAAAGGCATCTATGTATATGAGGAGGAGTCCACATACATCAAGCTCTATGGGTTTGAAGGGAAACCTTTCCTTCTCCCAAATTTTTTCCATGATAGATTTTCCATTGCTGAAGTTTGTAGACAATACAAGTTTTGGTCTTCCTTCTTTGATAAAAAGCTGAAGTGACAATTTATTTCCTTACCTTTTCTTGTTGTTGATATCTCAATTAGAGGCCTAACCCATTTGGCTGAATCTTTCGAATTATTAAATTCATTCAATTTGAGATAAGTTGAAGCCTTCAAAGGCCCATTTGGATGAAATTGTCGAATTATTAAATTCATTCCATTTTAGAGAAGTCGAAACTTTCAAAGAATTTAACCCCGAAGGAGAAATTTATTCCTATTTATCTTCAATTGGATATATTACTTATTTTACAAAAATACCAGAAATCATGGAGGAAGATGGTGATAATGACCTTGATACCAATTGTGTAATTCCTATAAAAGAGAAACAATTTTTTTTATCATGATTTGGTCACACAAATCATCTCAAATACCTAGGCTAAGAAGACAAAGCTAAATAAGGAACACCAACAAGGTAAATATAAACAAAGAGGAAAAATTGAGGCTAGTGCTAATACTGGTTCTACTCCCCTCCCACATAAGAGTTCCTCCTTTGCCCATAGAAGCCAACAACATAGTGTGAGTAGAGGAAAGATGATGCAGGAGCATCGCTCACTCATCAAGCGAGCCATCACATCGAGAGGAAACAACTGGACAGCGCCAGCACACATTTTGAAATACTTTGGAAGTTGTTGCGCCGCTCTTTAAATGAAGTCATGTGAAATGAAGCACACTTGTATTGTAAAGGGGACCTTGAGCCTTTAAGCTCTCGTCCTTAGTAGATAGGAAGGCATTTAATAGATTTAATGCAGGTAGATAGATGTTTAAGTCTAGATTAGACAGTTTTAGAGTCTGAGAGGGAAAACGGATATAGACACCCTCACTTGTACATTGTAACATAATCCAAAATCATATTCATTCAGGAGCAAGAGAAGAGAGCAAGCAGAGAATTTGTGAAGAACACCCATGTACAGATGTTTTTGAATTAATAGAAGAGAGTCTTTGATTCAATTTCATGGTTGGTGTTGTTTCTCTGTGTATGATGTTTATGTGCTTATGAATATTTGCTTTCTGGTCATGCATTTGCTTTTGAATATGCTGTGCTTAAGGTTTCAGACGTTTAACTGAAGTCTGAGAGAGGAGAGAATAAGTTTCAATTGTTTCTCTGTTTGAGCCAGGAGATTCCTGCATAGAGTGCAGTTGAATTCATCCGCATAGAGTGCGTTGATGAGGCTCGACAGTTAAACCCTTATTCTCATGCACCCAGAAGTTGGTTTGGGTTGGTAGAGTCATGCAAGAGAAGTGCAGGCTGAACTTGAAGTATCAGTGGCTAATCTGAGCAGAAGAAGGTAGAGACTGTTGTTGCCAGAAGTGTACAGAGTCTGGAAGATTCAACACTTTAAGCGTTGTTGAAGGTTAAGCACGAGAAGTGTGTGCAAAGTCTCTGAAGGATTCAGAGTTGACAAGCTCAGGAGGGATAGTTCCTTTGTGATACTGTGGAGACAGACCCAGGAGAAGGTTTGAACAGGAAGGATCTCTAGAGCGGAAGAATTCCTCAAGGAGGAGGAATCGACGACCAGGATTCGCAGGGAAGATTCGCGAAAAACCCGCCGACCGTCAGATCTTGGTGAAGTTGCGAGGGGTTTAGCCTTAGGCGCAGGAGGAGCCCAAGAGTCATCGAAACTTCAGCCATCGGGATATCGGAGGTTCCGTGGTAGTGGGACTTTTGAACAACGAAATCACGATTTGCGATTTCCCGAAGAGATTAGGATCGTGGATCTCGAGCTGGACACGTGTTCGAAATCCGGAGAATCGGGATTTCCCAGTGGAAGGAGATCGCAACCTGTGAAATCGAGATCACGTGATTCCCGATAGAGAAGAGAGAGAGGAGGAGACGTGGCAAGGGGATATTGCACGTGCGCATCGGGTTTCGGGGTTTTGGGTAGCACGAGAATCGTGCTCACAAATTTCGCGATAACGCAAAACCTGATTTCCCGAGAAGACTGCCGGGAGATCAATAGAGTATCCTGTGGGTGACAAAAGGTTCCGATACGGGATCTGAAGGGCATTGTAGCTCTTCAGGCCTAAGAAGAAGAAGGTCCTGGTGGGAGTAGACGTGTCCGAAGTGGCACGTTAGCACCAAGTGGTATTAGAGCGAGAAAATCTCTCTGTTTTCTGTAACAGAGGAGAAGAACAACTTTTCACCATGCCGCCGAGAAGAGGTAGACAATCACCAAATCTAGAGGGGGAAAGGGAATTATCCAGGGAAAGAGAAATGTCCAGAGAAAGAAGTAGCCAGGGAAAGAATGTAGAGATGGAGAGGGAATTACGAAATCTTCGTGCCAGAATGGAAGATATGGAAGCAGCGCAGAGACGCACAGCCAATACTGGAGATCTAAGTGACTCCGAAGGTGAAGCTGAAGCTGTACCACAAGAAGAGGTCGCAACAGAGGATGCATCAACTGCGCGATTGATAAAATCTATCGCCAGGATGAGTTCCAAGACCAAAATGGATATTCCATCTTACGAAGGAAGCCTGGATGCAGAAGATTTGTTGGACTGGATCAGAGCTCTTGATACCTACTTCAATTATGAAGATATCGAAGAGGATAAAAAGGTAAGGCATTTTGTCACAAAATTGAAGGGACATGCAGCATTATGGTGGGACGAGCTTAAGGCAGACAGGCGTTCCAAAGGAAAACAAAAGATTAAAAGCTGGGATCGAATGATTGCTAAGATGAAGGAAAAATTCATCCCCAGATATTACCAGATCACACTGTTCAGGCGAATGCAGAACCTGAGACAGAAGTTGATGACGGTGAAGGAGTACACCGAAGAGTTTTACAAGCTCAACATCAGAGCAGGTCATCAGGAGAGCGATGATGAGAAGGTAGCCAGATACCTAAATGGTTTGAGATACGACATTCAGGATGAATTAAGCATGGTAAATATTAGAATGGTTGAAGATGCTTACCAAATGGCTCTGAAAGCAGAGGAGAAGCTGAGCCGTAAGCAAGGACAACAAGGGCGAGGCCGAAGTCAGCCCAGAGGCAAGGCAGTTTCCCAAGAGAAATATCAGAAACCCAAGGAGGAATGGAAGAAACCTCAGGGTAAGATTGAGAGAGGTGGAACCTCACAGCGAGGACAACAATATGCTAAGCCGCAGAGACAACATACAGAGCAGGGTGGCGGTTATGCTGATGCTAACACTTTTCCTCGTACCAGAGGTAGGGGAAGAGGCAGAGGAGGAGTCATCACATGTTTTACATGTGGGAAGGATGGACATAAATCCGTTGATTGTCCAGACAGGAAAATGGACAGAGGAAAAGCTCACATCGTTGAGGCGCAGAGGCGTGATGTTGAGAATGAAGACACCGAAGAAGGAAGGTCGCTGATAGTGCATAAAGTTCTTCTGACACCTGAGAAAGAGGTGGAGGGCACAACTCAAAGAACCAGACTGTTCAGGACCACATGCAAGACCAAGGGTTGGAAATGCAAGGTCATTGTGGACAGCGGAAGCACCGACAATCTCGTTTCAACCGAGATGGTGGAGAAATTAGAGCTGGAGACGACTGATCACCCGAGTCCATACAAGGTTTCATGGCTACAGAAGGGACATCAGGTGAGTGTCACTAAACAATGGTTAGTTGATTTCAAGATGGGTGAATATAAGGATAAGGTCCTATGTGATGTCATTCCCATGGATGTTTGTCATGTATTACTGGGTAGACCGTGGCAGTATGACATAAATGTGGTTCATGACAGGAGAATGAACACATACACTTTGGAGAAGGATGGGAGGACACACAAATTGATTCCGAAAAAAGATGAGGAAGTGAAGCCGGAAATAAGCAGTACCATACTTCTCATGAGTGGGAAGGAGCTTCTCACAGAGATGGAGAAGAAGGAAGATCCACAATTCTTTGTGGTCAAGAAACCGAGAATTGTCCTGACTAGCACGAGAGTGGATGACTTACCAGTTGAGATTCAGGAACTGCTGGAAGAGTTCGTTGACATCATAGTGGACGAACTACCTCGTTCGTTGCCACTGATGAGGAGAGTGAGTCATCGCATCGACCTCATACCAAGAGCCAGTTTGCCGAATAAGGTTGCGTACAGATTGACGCCACAGGAAAATGAGGAATTCAAGAAGTAGGTCCAGGATTTGTTGGACAAAGGACTGGTCAGGGAAAGCCTGAGTCTGTGTGTCGTTCCAACGGTGCTTAGTCCGAAGAAGGATGGAGGTTGGAGAATGTGCACAGACTCCAGAGCGATTAATAAAATCACCATCAGGTACAGATTTCCACTGCCGAGAATGGATGATCTGATGGATTGCCTGAGTGGGGCAAATTATTTTTCGAAAATTGATCTGAAAAGAGGATATCACCAGATTCGCATGAGGGAAGGTGATGAATGGAAGACAACATTCAAGACAAACGAAGGTTTGTATGAATGGCTGGTCATGCCGTTTGGCTTGACAAACGCGCGAGCACATTCATGAGGCTGATGAATGAAGTCTTAAAGGAATTCATCGGAAAGTTTGTAGTCATATATCTGGATGATATATTGATCTACAGTAAGACGAAGGCTGAAAATTTGAAACATTTGGCCATTGTGATGAGGAAGCTACAGCAAGAGAAGTTGTTGATCAATATGAAGAAGTCTTCATTTATGAAGACAAAGCTCATTTATTTGGGTTTTGTTATTTCAGCGAATGAGTTGAATATGGATCCGAGTAAGGTGGAAGTAATCAAGAATTGGCCATCACCAAGAAATGTTTTCGAGGTGAGGAGTTTCCATGGACTGGCTAGTTTCTACAGAAAATTCATTAGTAACTTCAGTGGAATTAGCGCAGCGATGATGGACACAGTGAAAAAGTGACACAAGTATTTTCATTGGACAGCGGAGGCTGAGAAAAGCTTCAATCTGTTGAAGCGGAAGATCACAGAGCAACCAATTCTGGTGTTGCCTGATTTTCAAAAGACATTTCAGGTGAAATGTGATGCCAACGGATATGCTATAGGAGCGGTCTTAAGTCAGGAGGACATGCCAGTTGCATATTTCAGCGAGAAGCTGGATGAAGCAAAGCTGAAATACTCCATGTATGATAAAGAGTTTTATGCCATCATACAGGCATTAAATAAGTGGAGGCATTATTTGATCCCGAAAGAATTTGTATTGTACAGTGACAATCATGCATTGCAGTTTGTGAGTCAACAAGATAAGTTGAACCAGAAGCATGCAAAATGGGTAGAGTATATGAAGAATTTCACATTTGTGATAAAACACATTTCAGAAACTGCTAACAAGGTGGTTGATGCTTTGAGCAGGAAATGTTTGTTGTTGCAGGAGTTTAGAGTCAAGACGTTGGGTTTTGAGAATCTGAAGGACATGTACACAGGATATGCAGGCTTCGGAGAAGCATATGAAGCAGCTGAGAATCTCGTTCTCAGGGATCGGAGCCCATGGATAGATTACATGATTCATAATGGACTGTTGTTCAGAGGCAACCAGTTATGCATTCTGAATTGCTCCATGAGGGAGAACCTGCTAAAGGAGAAGCATAGTGGTGGGTTAGCAGGGCACTTTGGCCACGATAAGACGTTTGCAAAGTTGAGCGAATCATATTTTTGGCCAGGAATGCGAGAAGATGTTAAAAGATTTGTTGACAGATGCAGGATTTGTCAACATTCGAAAGGGAGAAAGCAGAACGTCGGTTTTTATCAGCCGTTGCCTATACCTGAGAGGCCATGGGAGGCAGTTAGCATGGATTTTGTTCTGGGATTTCCGAGAACGCAAAGAGGGGTTGATTCCATCTTTGTGGTGGTGGACAGGTTTTTGAAGATGGCACATTTTATTCCGTGTCAAAAGACCAGCGATGCGACCCACATCGCAAACTTGTTTTTCAAAGAGGTTGTTAGACTCCATGGATTACCGAAAAGCATAATCTCGGACAGGGATACAAAATTCATAGGTCATTTTTGGAGGACTCTATGGAAGAAGCTAGGGACAAACTTAGCGTTTAGTTCAGCTTACCATCCGCAGACAGACGGACAGACCGAGGTAGTCAACATAAGTCTTGGAGACTTACTGAGGAGCTTGGTGACGGGGCACCATGGCAGCTGGGACAACATATTGCCATAGGCCGAGTTTGCGTATAATGATTCAGTGAATCGGAGTACAGGCAAAAGCCCATTCCAAATTATGTATGGGACACAACCGAGGGGAGTTTCTGAACTCATGGAGTCAGAACAGGCTACGACTAGCAGTGCAAGCGCAGAGGAGTTCGCTGAAGCGATGAAGGAACTTCACGGCAGGGTGAAGCAGCGACTGATGGATTCAAATCAGGAGTACAAACGCAGAGCAGATTAGCATCGGAGACAACTTCGGTTCGAAGTTGGGGATCTTGTTCTAGCACACTTGAGGAAGGAAAGGTTCCCAAGGGGAACATATAACAAGCTCAAAATGAAAAAGATTGGGCCATGCAGAGTCCTGAGGAAATTTGGAGAAAATGCTTACGAGATTGAGTTGCCGGATGGCATCGGGATATCTCCGATATTTAATGTTTCGTATTTATACCCATATAAGGTTGGAGAAGAAAAGACTGGAACTGAGGAACCAGTGATCCAGTGGCAGAAGCAATTACCAGTTGCAGAGAAACCGCAGATGGAGTGCATACTGGACAAGCAAGTGGGAAAGAAGACCAGGCGAAAGCAGTATTTTGAATATCTGGTCAAGTGGAAAAACCACCCAGTGGAGGATGCCAGCTGGGAGACAGAAGCAGTTATCCAAAAGCATGGACAGACCGTGCAGGAGCTCATGGACAGGAGCCCATGAAAGTTTTCAAGCCGAGGAGTATGATGCAGGAGCATCGCTCACTCATCAAGCGAGCCAACACATCGAGAGGAAACAACTGGACAACGCCAACACACATTTTGAAATACTTTGGAAGTTGTTGCACCGCTCTTTAAATTCCGTGGTAGTGGGACTTTTGAACAACGAAATCGCGATTTGTGATTTCCCGAAGAGATTAGGACCGTGGATCCCGAGCTAGACACGTGTTCGAAATCCGGAGAATTGGGATTCGGCATTCGGGATTTCCCAGTGCAAGGAGATCGCAACCTGTGAAATCTCGATCACGCGATTCCCGATAGAGAAGAGAGAGAGGAGGCGACGTGGCAAGGGGATATTGCACGTGCGCATCGGGTTTCGGGGTTTTGGGTAGCACGAGAACCGTGCTCACAAGTTTCGCGATAACACGAAACCTGATTTCCCGAGAAGACTGTCGGGAGATCAATAGAGTATCCTGTGGGTGACAAAAGGTTCCTATACGGGATCTGAAGGGCATTGTAGCTCTTCGGGCCTGAGAAGAAGAAGGTCCTGGTGGGAGTAGACGTGCCCAGAGTGGCGTGTTTGCACCAAAAGAGTAATGAGAGATGTGCATGAGGAGGTGATGAAGATGACCCTCCTCATTTATGGCCCATTCTATCACAGAATAGGAATTAGAAAATATTAGACTGAAGAAAACAATAAGTGAGTTAGAGGACGCTCTGAGTCCAAGACCATTGTTCGGAGAACCATTATCTATTATGGTTCCAAAAGCGCCACAAGACACACTAGGAACATCCTCTAGAGTTAAAAAGGATGCTAAATGGTTAAGTGGTGTCATGAAATACATTATGGAGAATATAAAAAAGAGGCTCAATACAATTTTGGAAGTGTGGGAAGTCGGTGCTAACATAAGGAATTTGTCACGAACAATTTCTTCTCTTACTACTTTTCTACAACAAGACTTGGACAATGATGAGTATTTTATAAAAATGCTTTGAGTACATTTGTATCATGAGTGTCAAACATGAGTGAATTTAACAGGAAGAAACATGGTTTACCCTCAAATAATAGAATGAAATAGATCAAGGTAGGATGGCTCACAAGGATTGAGGTCCTTCGAGAATTAATTGCAAGTTGTAAAAATATTGAGGAAAAAAAAGTGATTCATTTCTTAAATTAATTGAAATAGTTAAGGAAATTGAGGGACCACCATTGATTAGAGAGTCAACATTGTTAACCAAGGAGAAATAAGAATTTGAGTTAAACATACTCAAGATTTCATAAGGTAGTGAGTATGATAATCTCATTGATTTCCATGAAGAAGAAATAAAACGATGGTTGGCTAACTTTGTTAATGATAATGAAGATCATTTGGAAACTATACAAGAGTTAAACTCCAAGTACAAGGCTATGAAATATTTTCCTTCTGGGTAAAGAAAGGAATAATGGTTCCATTGTAAAAGGAGTATATCAAAAATTGGCTCAAGAGTCCATTGAATGAAATAATTGATCCTCAATAACTACCAAGAAGTAGTTGCACCAGAAAATTTCAAGTTCTATCTATTTATGAGGCTCTTTCAAGAGATTCAGAAAACAAAATGCATCCATCAAACCCTATTCTCATTTTGTGAGTACCATTTTATGAATCCTTTCTTTTCTTTTTTTGTCTCAATTCGTGAGACACCAATTGAAGTTTTAGATACACCAGGTACCTCTTTTGGTGATTGTGTGTTGTCTAAGGGTTGATTGAACTGGATGCAGTTCTTACAGATTTTTCTATGCTGCAAACTGTTACATGTTTTCTGCGTTGCAAACTCTTTTCACCAATTAAAGCCACAACATTCAAGTTTGTTATATTATACCAAAAAGAGAAAATTCTAGTTTCCTCTTGCAACAATAATCCCATCCACTATATTTTTTATGATGGTGCAAACTGGTGCTGCAAGCCCTCTGTTTTTTGATAGAGCAAACTGTCTTCAATTGAGATTTATTTAGGTTCGAGGTTTTATCCTTTCAAAAAATATTTTTTCCTCCTCGTATATGGAAAGTCTTGCAAACCTGTCATAAAACCTATTCCAACTTTGCGCGCTGTGAACTAGTAATTTTGGGACAATTCGTAGCGAATTAGTACACACCAGAGTAATTTTTTCATCACAAATTTTAAATGTCGATCTGGGTTCTTTTGAAATTGATTTTGGAGATGAATAATAATATAATGGACTTGTTGACCAAAAATTAGCTCGACCCAGTTTTTTTTTTAGGATAAATGTTGAAATCGCCATCTATAGGAAAGTTTGCAGCGAATCCTGAAATTGCACTGCAAATTCTAACAGTTTGATAAATCCGAGTTATAGGAGGGATACCACTTGTATGAGGGGGTTTTAATGGTTTCCTAGGAGGTATTTGGACATGAGGGACATGTGTTCCATCACCAGATCAAGCAACATAACTTGTTTCAAAAGGCATTTATCACAATAGACAAGATCCAAAAAAATAGGAGCTAGGTGGATTTTTTGTTTCACCTTGTTGTAATAGCTCCTAGAGAAAAGTGAATCCAATGAAACCACTTGGGATTCGACCTCTTTAGAGTAGGAAGGATTGATACACTATAGATAGCAATGGTTTTGTTGAGGAAAGGAGGGGGATTCATGATCCAAGAGAGGAGAGAGTTGGAGGAGTAGTTTAGCTGCTTATTTGTAAGCCCAAGGGCTTGTTTGTGATCAACATTTCTGCCATTAAAGATTCATGAGAATTTTTTCTCAGATTATATTCTTTGTTTTCCATTTCTCTTGTCATCCTCTTTATTGAATATATTGCTGGTTTTGAAGATCATAGTTGCCACTGATTGATGGATTCATGAACAACAGAGGATTTGTTGTAGATTTCCCATTAAATCATTGTTTATTGTTTAAGAAATCTTTAATCTCTTTTCAAAAAGGATCTATGTACGATGAATGTTATTCCTTTTTTCATATTCTCTATGCTTCTACCTATAATTATATAAAACCTTTATCTGATATACAATTTGATTTTTTTTTATTTGTAGGATGTTATGACTCCATTCCCAATGGAAAGCCTCTGCAGACAGTTTGTTTCCCTCTCCCTTTCTTTCTCATTCTTGTTGATCCACTCAAGTATAAACCTGTTTTAATCATTTATATTCAGATGGGTATTGGGCTTGTTCTTAAAGCAGTCTAAGAACAAATTCTAGTGCTAACTGGTTTTATTGTCAAACATTGTCGTACAAGTGTTTTAGAGATGTCCCTACCCTCTCAACCCTTCTTGTCTTCAATGGAATCTTTTTACCATGTCTATATTTGGCTTCTTGTAGTAACGGTTCTTATATCCTAGTGAACACTTCGATTTGATAGTTTATTTTGTTGTTAAAACAACAAGTTCTGAAAACCGAGGCTTTATTCTATGCCTCTATTGATAAAGCAACCAGTGATTAAAAATAAGGTTTTATGATAAGTTGGTCTCTTTAGCTTCAAATGGGAAGAGATTTGATCAATATGGTATAAGTATGCTATTATTTCAAAATCATAAATCAAATAGATCTTACCAATTATTTCAAAATCATAAATCAAATAGCTCTCACCATGCCATGCCATGCGATGCCTTTCCTTGCCATGCCATGCGATGCATTTTCATACCTTTCCATGCCATGCCTTCCATGTCTAGCCTCACAAGGTGTTAAATTGTCAAACATATGTAATAAGCACTAAGAAAAACCCTAGTTCCAGAGATCATCCATCAAATTATTTTAAAGGAAACAAAATCACAACGGAGGGGCCCCATTAGTTGAAACTCGGTGCCCCAGATCCAATGGAACTGATGGTTCATCCATCCGAGTCTCGGTTTGATTTTTATCACGAGTTGCGACTTGCCTCCTCAAGTCGTTTAGGGACATGTTGACAATTTGGTCTAGGGGCATAAAATCCAAATAGAGCAGGATAACAGAGTTCTGTAAGCTCCCACAGATATGTTTGGCCAAGGCCCACATGACCATGTTACTCACAATCACATAACACGGTGTTCTTGAAAATTGATGTATTGTTCAGAAATTGCATTATGCCTCATTGAGAAAAACCCTAGTTATGGAGATCTTCCAACAAACATTTTTCTGGGAAACATGATGACAACAGAGGGGCCCCACTAGATTAAAACCAGTGCCCAAAATCCAATGCAACCGACATTTCATCCATCTGATTCCTAGTTTGAGTTTTATCATGAGTTGCAACTCGCCTCCTAAATTCATTCAGGGACATGTTGGAAATTTGGTATGGGGGTATAAAATTCAAACTGAGCAGTATAATAGAGTTCCATAAGCTCTTGCACATCTGTTTGGCCAAGGCTCACACGACCATGCTACCCACAATTTTCCAGCACAATGTTCTTGAAAATTGACCTCTTGTTCAAAAATTGCACTATGCCTCATTGAGAAAACCCCTAGTGTGGGAGATCCTCCAACAAACGGTTTTTTCAGGAAACATAATGATAGCAGAGGGGCCCCACTAGTTGAAACCCGATGCCCCGAATCCAATGAAACTGATGGTTTGTCCATCAAAGTCTCAATTTGAGTTTTATTGCGAGTTACATCTCGTCTCCTCAAGTCATTTAGGGACATGTTGACAATTTGATCAGAGGACATAAAATCCAAACCGAGAAGCATAACGAAGTTCCATAAGATATTGCATGTATGTTTTTCCAATGCCCAGACGACCATGCTACCCACAATTTCGTGACACAATGTTCTTGAAAATAGACCTCTTGTTCAAAAATTGCACTATGCCTCACTCAACAAAACCCTAGTGTCAGAGATCCTCCAACAAACGGTTTTCCGGGAAACAAAAAGACAATGGAGGGGTGCTACTAGCCTAAACCTAATGCGTCAGATCAAATGCAACTAGAGGTTTATCCATCCAAGTCTCAGTTTGAGTTTTATCATGAGTTTCAACTTACTTCCTCAAGCCATTTAGGGAAATGTTGGCAATTTGGTTTGGGGGCATAAAATCCAAACCGAGCAGTATAACAAAGTTTCATAAAATCTTGTACATCTTTTTGGACTAGGCCCATGCGATCACGCTACCCACAATCGTCCAGCATAGTGTTCTTGAAAATTGACCTCTTGTTCAGAAATTACACTATGTTTCATTCAACAAAACCCTAGTGCCAGAGATCTTCCAACAAACGATTTTTTGGGAAACAAAATGACAACAGAGGGGCCCCACTAGCTAAAACCTAGAGCCCTGGATCCAATGCAACCCACAGTTCTTCCATTCGTGTCCCAATTTTAGTTTTATCATGAGTTGCAACTTGCTTCCTCAAGCCATTCAGGGACATGTTGGAAATTTGGTCTCAGGGAATAAAATCCATATTGAGCAGCATAACAGAGTTTCATAAGCTCGCGCACGTCTGTTTGGCCAAGGCCCAAGAGACCATGCTATCCACAATCACCTGAAACATTGTTCTTGAAAATTTACTTCTTGTTCAGAAATTGCACTATGCCTCATTGAGCATTACCCTAGTCTCTGAGATCCTCCAACAAATGGTTTTCTGGCCAACAGAATGACAACGGAGAGGCCCCACTAGTTGAAACTTGGTGCCCTAAATCCAATGCAACTGAGGGTTCATCGATCTAAGTCATCTTTTGATTTTTATCGCGAATTGCAACTCACCTCCTCAAGTCATTCAAGGACATGTTGGAAATAGAGTTAGACATAAACCATGACGATGGCATAGACCTAGACCTAGACCTAAACCTTGACCTGGACTTAGACTTAGATCAAGACCTAGACCTACACCATTACCATGACCTATACCATGACCTATACAATGACCTAGACCATGGAAAGACAAGGCATGACAAGGCAATATCTTGGTATAGGTCTAGGTCTAGGTATGGAAATGAAAGGAAAGGAAATCCATGCCAAGGCAAGCCATGACAAGCCTAAGAAAAGATAGACATGGCAAGGCAAGGCAAGGCCTAAGTCTATATGCTATATATTGTTATAAAATTTATTGAGTTGAAAGATTAGTTTTTATTTCTTTGATTTTAAATAAGGCCTTGAAGTTATGTTGTTCTCCATGCAATCCAAAAGAAATTATCGATCAATAGTTATAAATAGACTACACCATAAGGTTGGGACATAAACCTATTTAGTGACATCCATTTCTATGTAAATCCTATTAATTATGATAATACATGTTTAAAAACTATGAAGATACCTTGGATATATGAATAAAGAGAGCTTAGGTTATGAAATTGAAATTCTCATGCAAGTATTTTTATCTAAAATAGATGGGATAACAAGTTATAGAATTACATGCTTAATGAATCCTTTAATTGTAATTTTTACATATTAAACTTGTTCATTTAGTATAAGCATTATTTCTTTTAGGAAAAAAAAAGGTATGATACATGAATGCCATTACTTTTTTATTAAATTAACTTGATAACAAATTCTCTCTAATGATGAAAATAACTATATTTTTACAAACAATTAGTTTTATGAATATCATAATGAAACTACCTTTTGGATGAATTGTGGTTAGCCAAGGCAAGGCAAGGCATGGAAAGGCAATGCAACACATGGTATGGAAATGCATGACATGGCAAGGCAATCCAAGACGTGGCAAGGAAATCCAAGACATGGCAAGGCATGACTTGGAAAGGCAATGAAAGACATGGCAAGGAAAGACATGGCATGGCATGGCATGACAAGGAAATGCATGGCATGGAAAGGCAAGGCATGGAAAGGCATGGCATGAAATGGCATGACAAGACAAGGAATGACATGGCAAGGCAAGGCATGGCATGGAAAGGAAAGACATGACATGGAAAATCATGTCATGGCATAACAAGGCAAGGCATGACATGGCATGACATGGTAAGGAAAGGAAAGGAATGACATAGCATGGCATGGAAAGGAAAGACATGGCATGGCATGAAAATAAAAGGCATCAAAAGGAAAGGCATGCCATGGAAAGGAAATACATATAATGATAAGGAAAGGCATGGCATGGTATGGCATGGCAAGGCAAGACATGGCTTGGAAAGATAAGGCAAGGGAAGGAATGGAAAGGAAAGGCATGGCATGGTATGGAAAGGCAAGGCATGGTAAGGCATGTCATGGCAAGGAAAGGCATGGCTTGGCAAGGAAAGGCATGGCATGACAACGCATGGCAAGGCATGACATGGTAAGACAAGGCAATGAAAGGCATGGTATGGCATGGCATGGAAAGGCAAGGCATGACATGGAATGGAAATGAAAGGAAAGGTATGCCATGGAAAGGCAAGGCAAGGCATGGCATGGCATGGAAAGACAAGGCATGGCATGGCATGGAAAGACAAGGCATGGAAAGGAAATACATGGCATGGCATGACATGGTAAGGAAAGGCATGGAAAGACATGACATGGCATGGAAAGATAAGGCATGGCAAGGAAAAAATACGTCATTGGATGGAAAGGAAATTTCTGGTATAAAGTTAAGTCATATGTCCCTAGAAAAATAATTTTTATTTCTTGGGGTGAGAAATGTTCTTTTTTTGTGATTCTTGTTTCATTGCAATCCACATTTTGATTTGAAGTTTTCTTTGCATAATGTTATGGAAAGACATATATATTTATCATTGCATAGGTTAAAATGGGAAGCTACATGGAAAGATATGAAAGGAGGGATTAGTCTGTGTTCTAGGGATTTGTAAATGTAACAACCTATATTTTGGCCTGAGAAGGTTAGAACTTTGATTTTTACTTAACTTAGTGATTTATTGCTTAGTATTTGTTGGGTTTAGTTAAAATCAAATAGCTATTTGATATGTATACATCTGGATATATTTATGTATTGTGGGATATTATTTTTATTGTTATGTGTTTATGATGATGACAGTTTTGTGATTTGTTTAAACATGCAAATTGAAATGTGGAACTTTGGTATGTGAATACTAGTTCAAAATTATGTTGTGAATGTATAATAGATGCAAGGCACCGTGTAAATAAATACACATTTCTTAATTGAACATTAATAAATATAAGGATTCTCATATGAAATTTGTAATGAATCTGAGCTATGCGATATCCAAATGGCTATAGTGTTGAGGTGATCAAGGCATGGCATGGCATGGAAATTAAAGGCAAGGCAAGGCATGGAAATGCATGGCAAGGCATGGAAAGTCATGACATGGCAAGGCATGGAATGACATGGAAAGGAAAGGAAATGCAAGGAATGGCATGAAAAGGCAAGGTATGGCAAGGCATAGCATGGCATGGAAATGTAAGGCAAGGTAAGGTGACGCAAACCCCCAATACTCAGAATCGAGGTCCACACAGGATCGTTCTAAATCTTCCCTCCTAAGTCTGATTGGCTCTTAGGTTCCTTCACAAGGAATCCCACACACACACAACAACAATGTTTTTCCATAGGTCCTTATGAGTATGCCCCGTGTGAACCAACACAAAGCACCACTCAACTCCCCTGACCACAATGAAATGATCGCGACCTTTTTTCCTTATCGGGACTTTCCTTTTCTTCCCTTTTTGGGATTTCAGGTTTCACGAATCCTGTTGTCGAGGTTCTCGACCTTTCCACCTTTCGAAACCCGAAATGCCAATTTTCCTGAAATGCTTGGCCACGTCCTCCTACACATCTATATTGCGTTTTACGACTTCGGGAGTTCCGAAACAAGGAATCACGACCTCTTGTCTTCACAACTGCCGAAATGCCGAAACCCGAAACGTTCAGCAAAAGACTGGCTTCTATCGAAACTTTTTTTCTCCTTTCAGGGTTTCGGGCTTCGCGATTTCGCGAGTCCTGATGTAAAGCTTCTGGCTCTCTCTCTAACCTCAACAAACCCCGAAACTCCGAAACGATATCTCCAACGGGATCAACGGCTATAATCCTCCCTTCGATTCGATGGCCTGCATGATTTCAGACTTTTAGGTACCGGGAGTCCAAGACTCTCGATCCCATAACACTTCCTCTCGGGTTCCCGAACCTCGAAATGCCGAATTGTCGAAACGCCACTTCACACTATTTCGCATTTCGCAATTTCGGGGGTTCTCATATGAAGTGCCCGAATTCTTGTCAACGAAAATGTTGAAATCCCGATTCCTGAAATGTCGAAATACCACTTCACAATATCCCGGATCTCGCAACTTCAAAATTCTAAATGCAAGGGCCCAAGCTCCTTGTCCTCAGGGCTTCTGGTATTCTGAATCCCGAAATGCCGAAATGATTTTCTTTTCCCTGGGATTTCACGAACCGGGAGTTCGAAACTCTCGATTCCAAATCACTGTCTCCTCGAGATCCCAAATCCCAAAATGTCGAAATGCCGAAACGCTCCTCCAAAGGTATTTCACGTTTCGCGATTTCGGAGCTTCTGATGTGGAGCACTCTACTCCTTGTCAACAGGAGTTCCGGTATGCTGAATCCCGAAATACCGACATCCTGATATCCACACCTGATGGTTATTTCTCATAATTCGGGAATTAGAGCGACCAAAGGTTTTGGCTTGCACTCCAGACTTACGAACTCCGACTCCCCGAAATGATCTGACAGCTCCAACAGATCAAAATCAACGACCCATGTTGACTCTGGGTACCAAAGTGATGGGTTCGTCTGCCCTTATCCACCTTGTAACTTCTCTAGATCTTACGGTTCTCGTGACTTCGGGAGTTCTCCTCAGAGAATTCCAACCGCTCGATTCCTCCCTCAATAACCTCTACGAAATGAATTAATGTCCCCTCGCCATGACCTTCCTTCTGCGAAGCAACTTCACTTCACCTCCATTTGAATACTTCAGAGGAACTACCCCTTTTGAGCTTCTCTGATAGATTCAAGTCTCGAAAAAGGGCCTCTGCTCGCACTCCTTGCGCTAGACCTTCAAATACTGCTGCGTATTTGAACTCTCGACTCTGTGCACCTTGTCTGCAACAGAAGTCCTTCAATCTCTCAACCTTAGTTGATAAGATCTAAGGTCTCGACCATCCTATGCACACCTTGCACGACTTCTGTGCTTGTCTTGCACTTCTGTAGATATGAGAACAACGGTATCCCTCCTGAGCTTTCAGAGATAAACTCTGATCCTTTGTCAACGCACTCCTTGCAGGAACTTCTCACTCAGGAAGACAAACAATTGAAACTTATTCTCTCTCTCTCTCTTAGACTTCAAAAATTCAACATGAAATCATACATACACAACATAGCATAATAACAAATGCATGACAGAGAGAGTAAGAAATTGTAAGCATACCATTCAACATGTATACACAGAAAACATCATAACACCATGAATCTAAATCAAATCTTCATATATTAATACAAGCTTCTGTACATGGGTTCTCCTCTACAACTCTTCCGCTACAACTCTCCTCTCCTCTATGCTAATGTGCTTAATTGATCTAATTCTGATTGATACAATGATACAAAGATGAGGGTGTCTATAGTCGTTTTCCCTCCTATTCTTCTAAGCTGTCTAATCTCTAATTCAAACCTACCTACTTTCATTAACTATGCATAAATGCCTCTACCTCCTACAGATGAGAGCGAATCGCTCATGATCTATTTATAATATGCAAGTATGCTTCCCTTTAACCATTACATTAATGCTTCAAAAACATTTCCAAAACATGTAAAATGTGTGTTGCACTTTCCAGCTGTCTTCTGCCTTCATGCTTGCTTGGCTGGTTGCTTGCGATGCTCCTGCATCATACTCCCTTGCTTGAAAATTTTCATGAACTCTTGTTCATGAGCTCTTGCACGGTATGTCCATGCTTCTGAAACTCTGCTTCATCCTCCCAACTGGCATCTTCAACTAGGTGCCCCTTCCATTTGACCAAGTATTCAAAATACTCTTTCCTCTTGGTCTTCCTACTGACCCTCTTATCAATTATACTTTCCATCTGTGGATTTGCAGCTACAAACATTTGTTTAGTTCACTGAACCTTTGTCTATTCATTGTCTGCTCTTGCTTCTTTATCTTTGTAAGGGTACAAATCTGAGATGTTGAATATTGGTGAAATTTCGATTCCATCGGGTAATTCGATCTCATATGCATTTGCCCCAAATTTCTTCATGACTCTGCATGGTCCAATCTTTTTCATTTTCAATTTGTTATATGTTCCCCTTTTGAACCTCTCCTTCCTCAGATGTGCAAGAACCAGATCACCAACTTCAAATTGAAGTTCTCGCCTGTGTTGATCTGCCCTACGTTTATACTCTTGACTCGAATTTTGCAAACGTTCCTTCACTTGGCTATGAAGTTCCTTCATTGCCTCTGCAAAATCCTTTACACTAGCACTTCTGAATTCAACTTGTTCCACATCCTTCTATTCAGAAACTCCTCTTGGCTGCATTCCATATACAATTTGGAATGGACTTTTCCCTATGCTTCTATTGATCAAATAATTATAAGCAAATTCCGCCTGTGGCAGAATGTGATCCCACTGACTGTGGTGTTCAGTCACTAGGCTCCTCAGTAAATCTCCCAAGCTTCTATTTACAAATTCTATTTGCCCATCCATCTAAGGATGATAAACTGAGCTAAATGACAAATTTGTCCCGAACTTCTTCCATAAAGTCCTCCAGAAATATCCCACGAACTTGGTGTCTCGATATGAAACTATACTTCTTGGTAAGCCGTGAAGTCTGACAATTTCCTTGAAAAATAGGTTTGCAATATGTGTTACGTCGCTGGTTTTCTGACATGGTATAAAATGCGCCATCTTTGAAAATCTATCTACCACCACAAAGATTGAATCAAATCCTCTTTGCGTTCTTGGCAGCCCCAATACAAAATCCATGCTTACGGCTTCCCACGGCCTCTCAGGTATGGGTAATGGCTGGTATAACCATGTGTTTTTCCTTTTTCCTTTTGTGTGCTGACAAATTCTACATCTGTCCACAAATATTTTGACATCTGTCCTCAACCCTGGCCAAAAATATGAGCCATTTAGTTTTGAGAATGTCTTATCATGACCGAAGTTTCCGGCCAATCCTCCACTGTGTTTTTCTTTCAGCAGATTCTCCCTCATGGAGCATTTTGGAATACATAACTGATTGCCCCTGAATAATAATCCATCTTGGATCATATATTCGGTCCATTGGCTTATTTCCCTGAGAATTGGATTCTCAGATGCCTCATACGCCTCTTTAAAATATGGATTGTCTCTGTACATTTCTTTGAGATTATCAAAACCCAAAGTTTTGACTCTAAATTCCTGCATCAGCAAACATTTCCTACTCAAAGCATCAACAAATTTGTTAGCAGTTCCAGAAATATGTTTAATTACAAAAGTAAAATTATGCATGTATTCAACCCATTTAACATGTCTTTGGTTCAACTTCTCCTGTTGAGTCACAAATTGCAAACCGTGATTTTCACTGTACAAAACAAACTTTTTAGGAACCAAATAATGTCTCGATTTCTTCAGCGCTTGTATGACTGCATATAATTATTTTTCATATGTTGAGTACTTAACCTTCAATTCATTCAGTTTCTCATTGAAGTATGCGGTTGGTCTATCATCTTGACTTAAGACCGCTCCAATTGCAAATCCACTAGCATCACATTTGACCTGAAATGTCTTACTGAAATCTGGCAACACCAGAATTGGTTGTTCAATAATCTTTTTCTTCAACAAGTTGAAACTTTTTTCTGCTTCCTCTGTCCAATGAAAAGATTTGTGTCTTTTCTTCACCGTATCCATCATCAATGTGCTAATCCCACTAAAATTTCGGATGAATTTCCTATAGAAACTAGCTAATCCATGGAAGATTTGAACCTAAAATACACTTCCTGGCGATGGCCAATTCTTAAACACCTCTACCTTATCCAGATCCATCTTCAACTCATTTGCATAGATAACAAAACCCAAATAAATGAGTTATGTCCTCATAAATGTCGATTTCTTCATATTTATCAGCAATTTCTCTTGCTGCAATCTCCTCATCACTGTAGTTAAATGCTTCAAGTGCTCTTCTTCAGTTTTGCTGAAAATCAATATATCATCAAGATATACAATGACGAATTTCCCTATGAAATCCTTCAGGACTTCATTCATCAATCTCATGAAAGTACTGGGTGCATTTGTTAAGCCAAATGACATAACAAGCCATTCATACAGCCCTTCATTCATCACCTTATCTCATTAGGATTTGATGATATCCACTTTTCAAATCAATCTTTGAAAAAAAAATTGCTCCACTTAAGAAATCCATCAAATCATCCATCC
Organism: Picea engelmannii; assembly: GCA_009831015.1. NCBI lineage: Eukaryota > Viridiplantae > Streptophyta > Pinopsida > Pinales > Pinaceae > Picea > Picea engelmannii. Next base: position 1,643,148 of record ML778651.1, on the reverse strand, counting down.
TTGGTAACAAAAATCTATATCTGATGGTAATCTTATTGATTTCCCTTGAGTCTGTACACTTCCTCCAACCTCCATCTTTCTTTGGGTTGAGCACTGTTGGAAAAACGCATGGACTCAAGCTCTCTCTAATCAATCCTTTGTCCATCAAATCCTAGACATGTTTCTTGACCTCTTCATTCTCCTGCGGCGTCAATCTGTATGCTTCTTTGTTTGGTAAACTAGCTCTAGGTATAAGATCAATGTGATGACTTATACTTCTAATCGGTGGCAACGAATGAGGTAGTTCATCCACTACTATATCAACAAACTCTTCCAGCAACTTCTGGATTTCCTCTGGAAAATCATCCACTCTTGTACTGGTCAAAACAATTTTTGGCTTCCTGACCACAATAAATTGTGTGTCTTCCTTCTTCTTAACCTCCTTAAGAAGTTCCTTCCCACTCATGAGAAGTACAGTGTTGCTCACCTCAGGTTTTACTTCTTTTTCCTTAATTGGCAACAACATGTGAGTTCTCCCATTCTTCTCCAGGGTGTATGTGTTCTTTCTCCCATCATGAATCACATTTCTGTCATATTTCCATGATCTACCCAACAATAGATGACAAACATCCATGGGAATGACATCACACATTATTTCATCCTTATATCCTCTTATTTTAAATTCAACTAAACATTGTTTAGTGACATTTACCTGATGTCCTTTTTGTAACCACAAAACTCTGTATGGACTTGGATGTTCAATAGTCTCCAGCTCCAACTTTTCTACCATCTCTGTAGAAATGAGATTGTTTGTGCTACCACTGTCCACGATGATTTTGCATACCCTATCTTTGGTCTTGCAAGTAGTCCGAAAAAGTCTGTTCCTTTGGGCTGGGTTCTCTGCCTTTTTCTCTGGCTTCAAGAGAACTTTTCTCATCATCAGTGATCTTCCGCCCTCAACATCTTCTACCTCAACATTCCATCCTTATGCTTCGGAAATGTGAGTTTCACCTACTTCTTTCTTTCTATATGAACATTCATAGGATTTGTGTCCATTTTTCCACAGGTAAAGCATTTTATTTCTCCACCTCTGCCTCTTCCTCTTCCTCTGGTTTGAGGAAAAGTATTTCTATCAACATACTGTCCTCTCTGTGAGCTTCCACCTCTCTCATGCTGAGTCTATGGTTTCTTCCACTCTTCTTTAGGTTTCTGATTCCTGTCTTGGGAAATTGTTTTGCCTATGGCTTGACTTCTGCCTCGACCTCTCTGACCTTGCTTTCGTCTTAGCTTCTCTTCAACTTTAAGAGCCATCTGATAAGCATCTTCCACATTCCTAAGGGTCATCATGCTCATCTCATACTGAATGTCGTATCTTAGACCATTCATGTACCTGACAACCTTTTCATCATCGCTTTCCCGATGACCTGCCCTGATGTTGATCTTGTAGAACTCTTCAGTGTACTCTTTCACTGTCATCAACTTCTATCTCAAATTCTGCATTCTCTGAAACAGAGTAATTTGATAATCCTTGAGTATGAATTTGGCTTTCATCTTTGCAACCATTCTATCCCAACTCTTGATTTTCTGCTTGCTTTTGCAGCGTCTGTCGGCCTGCAGTTCATCCCACCATAATGTTGCATGCCCTTTAAGTCTTGTGGCATCATGTTTAACCTTCTTGTCTTCCTCAACATCCTCATAGTCAAAGTATTTATCCAGAGCTCTAATCCAGTCTAGAAGCTCTTCAACGTCCAGGTTTCTCTCATACATGGGAATCTCCATTTTTGCCCTGGCACCTATCCTTGCAACAACCCTGAATAGGCGTTCATCTGCTACAACTTCTTCTCCCTTGTTTCCAGCTTCATTTTCACTTTCATCCTTGTTGACATCCCCAACGTTGACTGTGCGCCTCTGTGTTGTCTCCATGGCATCAAGCCTAGTACGTAGTTCACACATCCCTTTCCACTGCTGGATCAGGCATTGGCATGGGCCTATCTCTTCTTCTCGGCGGCATGGATGAGAAATATTCTTCCTTCCTCTGCTACAAAAAACAAAGAACTTTTTCTGTGCTCTGATACCACAACTGACGCAGACCCCCAATCCTCAGAATCGAGGTCCGCACAAGATCGTTCTAAATATGCCCTCCTGAGTCTGATTGACTCTTAGGTTCCTTCACAAGGAATCCCACACACACACAACAACAGTGTTTTTCCATAGGTTCTTATGGGTATGCCCCGTGTGAACCAACACAAAGCACCACTCAACTCTCCTGACCACAATGAAATGATCGTGACCTTTTTTCCTTATTGGGACTTTTCTTTTCTTCCCTTTTCGGGATTTCGGGTTTCGTGATTTCGCGAATCTTGTTGTCAAGGTTCTCGACCTTTCCACCTTTCGAAACCCTAAATGTCGATTTTCCCGAAATGCTTGGCCGCGTCCTCCTACACAGCTATATCACATTTCGTGACTTCAGGAGTTCCGAAACAAGGAATCCCGACCTCTTGTCTTCACAACTGCCGAAATGCTGAAACTCGAAACGTTCAGCAAAAGAATGGCTTCTATCGGAACTTTTTTTCTCCTTTCGGGGTTTCGGGCTTCACGATTTCACGAGTCCTGATGTAAATCTTCCGGCTCTCTCTCTAACCTCCACAAACCCCAAAACTCCGAAACGATATCTCCAATGGGATCAACAGCTATAAGCCTCCCTTTGATCCGACGACCCACGTGATTTTAGACTTTTGGGTACCGGGAGTCCAAGACTCTTGATCCCAGAACACTGTCCTCTCGGGTTCCCAAACCCCGAAACGCTGAATTGTTGAAACTGCACTTCACACTATTTCGCGTTTCGCAATTTCATGGGTTCTCATATGAAGTGCCCGAATTATTGTCAATGGGAATGCCGAAATCCCGATTCCCAAAATGCCGAAATACCACTTCACAATTTCCCGTATCTCGCAACTTCAAAATTCTAAATGCAAGGGCCCAAGCTCCTTGTCCTCTGGGCTTCTGGTATTTCGAATCCTGAAATGCTGAAATGATTTTCTTTTCCCTGGGATTTCGCGAACCGGGAGTTCAAAACTCTCGATTCCAAATCACTGTCTTCTCGAGATCCCGGATCCCGAAATGCCAAAATGCCGAAACACTCCTCCAAAGGTATTTCGCGTTTCGCGATTTCGAAGCTTTTGATGTGGAGCACTCTACTCCTTGTCAATAGGAGTTCCGGTATGCCGAATCCTGAAATACTGACATCCCGATATCCACACCTGATGGTTCTTTCTTGTAATTCGGGAATTAGAGCGACCAAAGGTTTTGGCTTGCACTCCGGACTTACGAACTCTGAATCCCTGAAATGATCTGACAGCTCCAACAGATCAAAATCAACGGCCCATGTTGACTCTGGGTACCAAAGTGATGGGTTCCTTTTCCCTTATCCACCTTGTAACTTCTCTGGATCTTACGGTTCTCGTGACTTCGGGAGTTCTCCTCGGAGAATTCCGACCACGCGATTCCTCCCTCGCCTTGACCTTCCTTCTGTGAAGCAACTTCACTTCGCCTCCCTTTGAATACTTCAGAGGCACTACCCCTTCTGAGCTTCTCTGATAGATTCAAGTCTCGAAAAAGGGCCTCTGCTCGCATTCCTTGCGACAGACTTTCAAATACTGCTGCGTATTTGAACTCTCGACTTTGTGCACCTTCTCTGCAACAACAGTCCTTCAATCTCTCAACCTTAGTTGATAAGCTCTAAGGTCTCGACTAGCCTGCGCACACCTTGCACAACTTCTTTGCTTGTCTTGCACTTCTGTGGGAATGAGAACACCGATATCCCTCCTGAGCTTTCAAAGATAAACTCTGATCCTTCGTCAACGCACTCCTTGCGGATGTTTCATTGCACTCCTTGCAGGAACTTCTCACTCAGGAAGAGAAACAATTGAAACTCATTCTCTCTCTCTCTTAGACTTCAAACATTCAACATGAAATCATACATACACAACATAGCATAATAACAAATGCATGACAGAGAGAGTAAGAAACTGTAAGCAGACCATTCAACATGTATACACAGAAAACATCATAACACCATGAATCTAAATCAAAGCTTCATATATTAATTCAAGCTTATGTACATGGGTTCTCCTCTACAACTCTTCTTCTACAACTCTCCTCTACTCTATGCTAATGTGCTTAATTGATCTAATTCTGATTGATACAATGATATAAAGATGAGGGTGTCTATAGTTGTTTTCCCTCCTGTTCTTCTAAACTGTCTAATCTCTAATTCAAACCTACCTACTTTCATTAACTATGCATAAATGCCTCTACCTCCTATAGATGAAAGCAAATCGCTCATGATCTATTTACAATACGCAAGTACGCTTCCCTTTAACCATTACATTAATGCTTCAAAAACATTTCCAAAACATGTAAAATGTGTGTTGCACTTTCCAGCTGTCTTTTGCCTTCATGCTCGTTTGGCTGGCTGCTTGCGATGCTCTTGCATCACAAGACATAAAAAGGCATGACGTGGAAAGGAAAGGCATGTAAAGGCAAGGCATGCCATGGAATGGCATGGATAAACATGGCACAACATGGCATCACAAGTGAAGGAAAGGAAATGCATGACATGGGAAGAAAAGGAATGGCATGGCATGGGATGGCATGGAAAGGCATGGCATGAAAAGTCAAGGAAAGATATGGTATGGCATGGCATGGAAAGGCATGGCAAGGCAAGAAAAGGTAAGGGAACACAAGGCAAGGCAAGGCTAGGAAAGCAAGGAAAACAAAGGAAATGATAGACATTGATCACATACTTTGTTGTGGACACCCCATCCACTTGGCATCTTGCACATTCATCCATGGAGTTGACTACCTTGGAATTCACACATGTGGAGTGGTTGCATGCATGCACATTCTTGGAGGGAACATTCCATGTGGATACTTGGCATTTGAATTGGCTTGATGCCTATTTTTGGTGGTGTGTCCCCTTCATGATAATTATTTGGTGTATACTAATACTATTTTTGGATGAGGATGAATTTCTTTGGAGAGGCTAATGTCCACATGTTGTAACATGGTCAACCATGGATTGATGAGAGATCTAACTAATTCATTATTATAATACTTATTTGACTTGTCATGGAGTTAGTTAGAAAATAATAATATTTTATTGTATAAGAGAAAAGACTCACTCTATAAAGAAAAAAATTATCTCTCCATAGTAAAGGGTGGAGAATTTGGGAGCTCTCCTCTTGGGATACATTGTAGAACATTTTAGCAAGCTTAATGGAGAATTTGAGGTATATTTTCATTTGATGTGAGGATTTATTGTGCACTCATATTTTATGTGTTGATTTTGTATTAATAAACCCTTGTAACATGCTCTAATTGCGATTATAATTAACCATGCTTCATTTTGAATAGACTAATGTGGGGTTTCAACTCTCTTATTTCTATTGTGATTATGCATTCCTACATGATTATTATTATTATTGGTTCCTGAAGTTTTAACAAGGACGGGACTTCAACCTTTTGTCAAATTTAGGTAATGAGAACCATTAATTTTTTATGTATTTAGCACTTAGAAATATTTTCCACCATAAGAGATTCGTTAATGTGTAACGCAAGTATTTGTAATCACTTCATAAAAAAATCATACATTCATACACATAAAATTCATACATTCATCAACATAACATGTAGAAATAATGAGATTCATAAAAAACATGCCATGATATATATATATATATATATATATATATATATATATATATATATATATATATATATTCAACATCGTCTAAATTATACATTTTTTACAAAATGACACCTCGTACCCAATACACAAAACGACAATAAGTGCTCTAACATAAAAAACAACCATATGGTGGCCTAGATACAAAATGACAGTAATTGGTCAATCATTGACCACTGTCACCCTCGCCACCCTCAGGAGCATCCTGGAAATTTATTTTTCTTCTCTTGTTTGAAGAAGCACCTCGAGTGGATTTGGGCTTGGGCGTGCTTCATCGCTTTGGAGACTGCACAAAGAAAAAACATTGTTATAATTTTTTTTCCACAATGAATTAAAAGAATTACAAAATGATACTTTGTAATTTAACATAAGACAACTCACCGCATATGGGATTTCCAATCGTGAGGGTGTTACCCTCCTCCATGACCCTAATTGCTCATCGATGTCACCCTGCATCAATTACAACGATAAAATCATCAAAATTAAACAAATATGCATAAAATCAAATTCATGATACATTAAAAATTATCATCAACACATTATCTCACTATGACTATCTCAGGCCTCGGTGGAGAGTCACTGGCAGATGGAGCACTCGACTATACAACATACTCCGAGGAAACCTCTATTGTGGTAGCCTCGGTGGATGGGGCCGATGGAAATGGTGGTGGGAGTGGGTGGCATACATATGCATCCACTGTGGATGGATGCAATGGAATACGTAGTGCAAATGGGTGGCATATGGGTGCATCCACTAAAGATGCAACAAATAAGAAAGATGTGAATACGTAGTGCAAATGGGTGGCATATGGGTGCATCCACTAAAGATGCAACAAATAAGAAAGATGTTGGGGGTGGATGACAATGGACCCCCACAGGTTGTACAAGTGATGGAAACTCCCTTGGCCTAAAGTAAGGTAACCCATGAGCAGAGGCTAGGTGTCCAGGGAGTGGACTAGTACTATAACTAACGAATGAGTCAACAACATGCATACATATTAATAATATTGAACTATTAATACCAAATAGTAAAATTAAACAACATAAATACAACAAATTTGAGATTTAAACGATATTTAACTCTACACATGATACCTGTGATGAAGGTGACTTGTCCATCCCAGAAGGACATTCCTCGGCATCGTCTAGTCCCACAACCTGTAGAAACACAAGAACATTAAAGATTTGAGGACGCCATAACATAAATAAATGACCATGGTGAATTTATCAAATGTGACACATACTTGTGTATGTGGTATGCCAAATGAGTAGACTACCTATACTACCACATCAATGGTGGAGACATGCACTGAGGCATCCGTGGGCGTAGAGGGTCTGCTACACGGAAGTAACAACTGCAAAACAACATACAATAACATATCAATATAAATACACATAATACCATATAAATATATAACGATGAAGAACATAGAGATGGTTAAGATACTAACCTCCTTCATGAAGCTTTGTTGTCGACCGACCTCCATAGGCCCATAGTAGATCTTCCGACAACTCGAGACTCTGTGAGGTTCACATGGACGATTGTTATGTCCATGTGCCCTCTCCTCAATCCACTTTGTTGTATGGGGTGAAGCTCTAACCCCTCTATCAATGTCAACGACAAACAACTCCTGTCGAGATAGTGCAACAAAGCTACTGTGTGGCACTAGGCTCTGATTCAATGATGATATAGCTAATTGTACCTGTTGCAAGCTCTCTACAACAAGAGGGTGTTGGGTAGGAGGGTGAGGCCTTTGCCTAGCGAGACGAGGACCTAAAATGGGATTGCACCTAGCATGCCATTGATCATGTGTGGACCCTCGAACCACCCCCTAGAAGTCAATCATGTTGAAGTAGTTAACATGCTGACCCAAAATAAATTCCGCCAACAATTTTTGCAAAAAATATAAAGACACCTCCTTGTTATTGCAGGGAGGTTTATCAAATACTATGTACCACCTATCCATTTAGTTTTGACTAATTTGTGGGTGGACGCACCAATCAATGCAAATGTGTTTCTTATTCACAAGTGGTGGTTGTCTAGATCGAGGATCCCTAAAAATAGACATCAGTTATTGTTTTGAAATACCCAAGTCTCTAACTTGGTTTCTATCCAATCCAATGTTGTAATACTCAAACATTCTTGCCATATATTCAGAAATTGAAGTCAATTTCCCTTGGGCACTTGCAATGGACCTCACAATGACGTCCAATGAAGTGGCCAAAAACTCCCTTCTTTGTTCTCTTGAGTCCCTTAATTGATTTACAAGTGTTCTTAAAGTGGCCAACCCCCCATCAATTTGAGTGTTTATGTTGGGTGGTTGTGGTGGGTAGGGGTTTTCTTCGCCTTGGTCTGTCAATCGACAGTTTATATTGTCTCTGGGTTCCATTTTATAATATATGTTTCAATTTGATGAGGCATGGCATGTAAGTCCAAAAAACATCAATACATATTTTAATAAATTAAAAAAACCATAAAATAATCACATTTCTTGTAAATTCTCTACACTTATTTTTTAAGGGGAAATGTTAAGCAATAGAAGAGGCCATTCTCTAAATTTTCTAGATGATATTTCTCTATAAGATTACAAATTTTTATAGTTAAGATTCTTTTAGAATATATTAAATTAATTGAATAAAAATAAAAATTACTAAATTGGGAGGAAAAGAAGAGATCTTGACACAACTCCTCATCCTCTCTATTTTCTCAATGAGGGTAAAAACACGAGCGCGATGTGTGTAAATGGACAAAAATTGTGCCCACGACCCATTAAAAATGTTATATCAAAGAAACGCTTGCAAGTTCTTAGGAACAAGCACTCGTTCTTGAACCTACGTGACAAGCTTAGTGGAGGTTCGGCCTTTACCAAACCTATAGCATCAAGAACGAGTGTGTGTCCCTGTGAGTGCATGTTCCTAAGAACGATCATGCATTCTTACTGACCTCTTGCCACTTTTTTGACCTCTTGCCACTTTTTTGTCCACCAATTTCGTGCACTCACCCATTAAAAAAATAAGAAAGTCATATTTTTTTAATTAGTTAAACCATATATAGAGGGAAAATCTGATGAAAACACTATAACTAGTATATTCAAATTTAATCCACATGAGGTTTTTATATATTTTAAATAAATAAGAAGGCCATGATTTTTTAAAATTAAAAAATTATGAAAATATTTATAACGTAAACACTAAAAACTAATAAAAATTAATACCTTGCACTGGATAAACACTAAAACATTAGTCAATTATACATTTAATTTTGAATTAATCATTAGTCAATTATACATTTAATTTTGAATTAACCATTAGTCATTTATACATTTAATTATGAGATAATAATTGTGAAATCCAAATGTGAAGAGAAGTGTAAATAACGAGGTAAATATGCCCTTAGTTAAGTTCAATGAATTCAAAATAAAAATAAATGCATACAGAGAAATGGAGAAGAGAGAGAGGGAAGCAAACTGGATTCAAGAGAGGCCTCAGTCATTCCTCTTTATCATGTTTGCTTTTCGCTATTTCTCATTCAATCCTCTTCATTTATTTGTTTTCGCTGTTTCTTCACTTATTGTTTCGTCATTTTCTTCTGTGTTGCCATCGGCGATTATATTGACAAAGAAGGGCGACTAATGGCAAGTAAGAGTGGTTTTGATCAGCAAAATGGAGTAGTTTTTCGCAGTAGAGGACGGGCAGATTCAGGCAGCAGAGTAAAAGTGGATTTGTTGCTCATCATGAAGAGCGAAAACATTAACTGGAGTCAACTCCTTGTAAAGATTTGAAGAGCTCTGACAGATCTGACCTCGTACGCAAGAATTCCTGTCGTTTAACACAACGCAGGATAAGTACAAGTACAGAATCTAGTGATGGCTCCACGTTCTCTTCGTCGCTGGAGCTCTGTACATCGTTGTGGGCTTTCTCAGAGATTATATTTGCTCTCACCACAATTCTCATGAGACTGGTGGACGTTATAAGCGTTGGCCGCTGCATTAGCCTGCCTGTTCTTCTGATTCTCCACCAGCTTCTTAGCCTCATTGTACAGAATTTTGCTGCCTTGAGCAGAAGGACACATGGCTTGCTGCAGAAGGCTGACATAACTTGTCTTACTGGCTCGGTTCTCGCTCTGCCCATTCTCCAGTGGATTATATTTATAACCTCTGAATGGGCCTCCCAACGCAGACGAATTGCATTGGTCCGACTTAGCCCCCAACCTCAAATCTTGAGACTTGTCCCATTTCTGTGTTATTTTCATACATTCAAAGCCGCCAGTAGAGTTCAACCCCCGAGTCTTTAATTCTTCTTTATCGGAATCGAACCCTTGACTGTCTCTCCGCAATCTACTAAATATATCCGAGCTGACATTAGCATTTCTCATGGAGGCAGACCAGAGGCCCTTGGCCCTGAGCTTGGACTCGCGCGCCAGCCTCGATTCAGCTTCCAGTCGCGCACTCTCCCACTGCGCCATATGGCTTAGATTCGACGACCCATTGGACGACTGACGGCCAACTGCCATAATCGATTCGGACTTGGGCTTGTGCGTCACGGGGTCGATTCCCATCTGCAGCAACCGCTTCTTCAGATGCGTATTCCAGTAGTTCTTGATCTCGTTGTCGGTTCGCTTGGGAAGGTGAGTGGCAATGGTGGACCACCTGCAACATCATCACCATCAGATCAACACAATTCAGTGAAATACACAAAATCAAGATACAGAAACTAAATTATTTAAAGTCAATTCGTTTACTAAGGCCACCAACCTGTTTCCCAGGAGGGCGTGAAGTTGAATAATTGTCTGCTCTTCCTGCGCGCTGAACTTTCCCCGCTTGATATCTGGCCTCAGATAGTTAGCCCAACGCAATCTACAGCTCTTGCCGCATCTCAGCAACCCTGCATAAAACTGACCCCATGAGAACCAGAGGAAAAACAAAACATACAAACTATTCCTTCCAACTAAAAGATAAAATCATAATCACCAGCTTTCTGGGGCAGAGCCCTCCAGCTGCCATGGCCGTGCTCCTGTATGTAAGCGACGAGCTTCTGATCTTCCTCGGGCGTCCACGGGCCCTTCTTGAGCCCGACCTTTTCGCAGCAAGGAGCCCTACCCATTATTGCTCTCCACTTTGGTTTGGTGCGGGTTCCGGTAAAGCCTCTATACCCTTTCTAGCACGCAAAGATGTCCTCAAATTAAACACCGCAACTACCCTTCACGTTTCCAATTAAGTTTGGTGTGAGTCTGATAAGCCTCTGTACCCTCCTCTTCTCCACCTCCGTCTTTTATTTCTCAGAAGGAGACGGAACGTTCGACCGACAAGAGCGAGACAGCGAATTGTGAACGAACAAAATATGACATGCCGTGTGGGGTTTCTCTACATAAATAGATTTTTCAACGTGTTACCCTCTCCCACTTATAACCTGAAACCAAATCTCATTCCCCTTGCTTCCAAGCAAAATTGGTGGAACTTCGACTTCTACTTACCACAGGAAAGTGATGGATTTCGGAACCTTGACTATCACATTACATGGAAATTGGATAGATTGGAACACAATCACAGTCTCTCATAATCATAATCAAGTCGGGCAAAGTATTGTCAATGGAGAATAGATATTTAGCTAGCGTGTCCATATTAACAATCTCAGAGTTGATGGGAGTTGGTGGTTTACCTTTAATTTCCGTGTTTTCAAAGTTGTTAGGGGTTGAACTTTCAATTCTAGTTGGTATAATCATGGAGAAAATGAAATATAATATATTCCAATATCCACAAGGGGCTACACTAAACCCTAATCGAATCAGGATTTGCGGAATCGCCTCTCTCATGGAACCTTCTTGTACCGGTTCGGTTGGTTTGTTTATTTAGGGTTTGTGGAATCGCTTCAACCTAACTTTGCAATCATGGAACCTTCTTCTACCGGTTAGGTTTTTTTATTTAAATCTTTGCTCCTTATGGGTAAGCTTTCATTGTCTTCCTTTTGTGTGGACAAGTTTCCACTCGTCCAATGAATTTAAATTTAGCGGATTATAGAATTTTAATTATTTTTTGAGGATGGTTTTGTTGTCGGAGCTCTGATGCATGGGCAAACTTCTGGCTCTAAAATGAATTCTAAATCGCTCTCATCTATTATGAATCTTGATAAAACTGTGGAGTGTCTTTATCACTATTGGTAATATCCTCGCTAATTTCCTACCATGAGTGTCTTTATCACTATTGGTAATATCCTCGCTAATTTCCTACCATGAGTTTTGAAAACGAAGATATTTGTGAGCCTTGAGAGTAGTGAAGATATGCATCAATGTTAAGTTGACCAAAGATTTCAATGAATAAAACAAAATGTGTTAGATTATGAGGTTCAATATACTTGGTTATAAGGGGTGGCAAGTGGAACGATCATACATAGGGAGAAACTACAAATAATCACTTGCTTCCGGTACTCTTTATTAAAGACTTAAGTTTTAAGTGAGATTAGGAGCTTGGTAGTCACTAAAGATTTCACAATCATCATAAGGTATATATGTAGCTTTTCCATTTCATTGAACTATAAGTTGGCAATTATCATCAATGAACTATAACTCAAAGTTTGTCATGCATACAATATACATTGACAAGTTGCAACATGAATTCAATATGGTAGGTCGAGACTTAAGTTGAAGTAATTCCCTAGTACCTTCCTAAACTTTGAATTTGATTATAGAGCGGGCTCATATGCTATTTGGTTTATCGACAATGAACACTCTCCTCCTTGTTCATGCTTTGTCTAGAAGTGTGCAATGCATTCCCCTTTTCGAGAATTGTAGGATATGCACGACTTTGGGAAGAGTTTCATTTGTCTCATTTCAAAGGTGTGCCTATGGCATTCACTTTGGAAACTAGAGGTTCTTGTTCTCATTTGTAATTTTGGGGATGTATTAGTATGGGTTTGTGGGGTTTCAAAAGAACTGGATAATACTCACAAGGATTTGGTGGCAAGTAAGGTAGGGTAGACCATGGCAGTGTCAAAAGAGTTAAAACACCTTAAATTGACATATATAGAAGTGAAAATTGGAAAGATGAAAAACCACAATCATCCTAGGCATTGCCTTATTTTTGAAATCATGGAAATTCCATTATCTTGAGGAGGCATGTGAACCTATTTTTTGATAGTTAGACATCTATTTTCAATGCAACCATGAGAATGTTTTCTAAGAGGAAGTCCATAACCATGAACATGTTGATATTCTTGAATTGGTAACTCAACAAACACAAACATGCCAAATAAAGAGATAGATATAGAGTGAAAAGTTCTTTCGTAATTGATCACAAATTTGGCTAAAAGCTCTCAATTAGTAAGTTCATTTAAGAAGATGTGAATTGCCTCAGTTCCAAATGAAGGACAAGATAAAGTATTTGTGGACCCACTGAGAATGGATATGGAAAAAATTAAACAAGAAATTAAGCCAACATCAAAATGAAGTATCTTTTGACAATTGTAATTTCTTTTTTTAATTTTAGGTTTTTTTATATAGTGCAAAATACTTTTTTCATTAAAATTATTTTAGAAGGTTTATATTAATCAAAAATAATATATACTAATTAAGTTAAAATTTTTGGAGGTTTTTTTTAACAATTGATATGTTATTTATCTTTCCAATTAGTGAAATGCAAAATATATATATATATATATATATATATATATATATATATATATATATATATATATATATATATATATATATATTTATTTATTTTAAATAAGATATTTTAGAAAAAAAATTAAAGTTTTTTTAAAAACACTTAAAAATTAAAATGAATAAGTATTAATTGATTATATAGATAATCAAAATCCTTTTAATATTGAAGTTGGCCTTATTCTCGCGTTAGTGAGTTAGCGATGCAAATGGAGAATCATTTCTCCCTTCTTAGGAATGGATTTCCTCGTGTATAAGAAGATTTCAAGGGGTGACCCATTCAAAAATAGAAAGATATGAGTCCTTTTGGATAAGCAATATAGAAAGTGGTCACCAGAATTATTAAATGTTATTTTATTTTTAAAATTATTAAAATTTATTTTATTTTTTAATAAAGGTATTTGATTTTTATTTTTATGTATTTTGGATAAGCAATATAGAAAGTGGTCACCAGAATTATTAAATGTTATTTTATTTTTAAAATTATTAAAATTTATTTTATTTTTTAATAAAGGTATTTGATTTTTATTTTTATGTATAATGGATTTGGAGTTAATTAATTATAAGAAAAATAATAAGAAAAACAAATTAATGACTTACTACAATTTGTTAAAGGAAACATCCACCCTAAAAGTATTAGTATTTTTAGTATTCAAGATAGGATTACAATCATGCTTACTACCAATAAATTTCTTGAAATATATATATATATATATATATATATATATATATATATATATATGAATCTTGGAACTTTTACTTAGTTATAAGAACTACCACTAGTTATGTAATGTTTCATAAATCAACATTACCAAATATTTACATAAGTAAATTTTAGTTTTACATTTTCTTTTAATTGATTTGAAAGACAAGAGAAGCCAAACTCCACCGTAGCTTCTCTAATAACACTACACATTTTTCTTGAGTGTGGACCCTTTTAAGATCTATTCCACCTCTATTAATAACATATCTTACAAAATGGTACTTCATATCAATATGTTTTGTCTTACTATGGTAAATCATTCAACCAAATTGCCTCTTTGCAAGCATATGAGACAACAATATATTATGCCTCTGTAGTGGATAAAGCGACTGTTTCCTGAAGCTTTGACATCCAACGAATAGATTCTTCTACAAGAGTAAAGACATAACCTTAAGTAGAACTCCTATTTTCCAAATCACCTACAAAATATGAATCAACATAACCACATACATAACCGCTACTACCATTAAAGGTGATGCATTAATCACATGTTCCTCTAAGATACCAAAGCACCCATTTCATTGCATTCCAATGTTCTCTTCCTAGATTTACCATGTACCTGCTGACAACACCCACTGCATGTGAAAAAACTAGTTTGGTACATACCATCGCATACATCAAACTTTCTACTGCATTAGCATAAGGTACACAAGACATGCAATCCTTTTCTTCCTCACTACTAGGACATAAACCTGAAGAAAGCTTAAAATGAGAATTGAAAGGGATATTTCCATGTTTCACATTATTCATCCCAAATCTCAGAAGTATCTTCTCCACATACTTATCTTGTGAAATCCAAAGCTTACCATTTTTCTTCTTTGTGTATTTCAATGCCCAAGATTTGTTTTGCTTCACCTAGATCCTTCATATCAAAATCCCTAGTCATCTGAGCCTTTAACCTGTTGATCTCAACCAAACTTTTGCTTTCAATAAACATATCATGAATATATAACACTAAGATAATAAATATTCAATTTGTTAAACTTTTGAAGTAAACACAGTGGTCATACTCACTTCTTGTAAAACTTTGGCTCACCATGAAGGAATCAAACTTCTTGTACCATTTCTTGGGTGACTGCTTCAGGCCATACAAATATTTCTTGAGCTTGAAATATAATCTTCTTTTGTGATGTTGCACAAAACTATCTGGATGTTCCATGTATACATCCTCATCCAAATATCCATGTAAGAATGCAGTTCTAACATCTAATTGATCTAACTCCAAATCAAGCAAAGAAACTAGTGGCAATACAATACGAACATATACATGCTTAACAACTCGTGAAAAAATATCATGGAAATCTATACCTTCCATCTAAGAGTACCCCTTTGTGACAAGTCTAGCTTTGTATCTTTCAAATTTACCATCAACACCTTTATTCAATTTGTAGACCCACTTACATACAACAACCTTTCTATCTTTAGGAAGTTCTACCATGTCCCAAGTTTTGTTTTTCTCCATGGAATCCATCTCTTCTTTCATTGCCATCTTCAATTTAACATTATCAATAACATTAATTTCTTCTTGATAACAAGAAGGTTCCCCATCGTTAGTAATCAAAGCAATGGATGAAACAAAATTGATATACCTCTTAGGGGGCTTTCTCTAGACCGTGTAGATCTTTTCATTGTTGATTGTGGAATTTCTACATTCTCTTGAATATATTCAGTAAATTCGACTTCTTTGTCATCAAAACCTTCTTCTTGCTTCCTTCTGTCTGTAGATGGTTGGGTCTCCAACTAAATTTGTTGGTTTAATGATAGATGTTCTTGTTTCACATCAACTTCTACATTGTCTGATCTAATGAGAGGAGTTTCATTAAATATTACACCTCTGCTAATGATTATTTTATGGGAAGTAAGATCCCACAATCTATATCCCTTTGATACATCATCATAACAAACAAAGATATATTTCTTTGATCTGGGGTCTAACTTAGAACGTTGATTCTTAGTAGTAAGAGTGTAAGGTTCACAACAATAAAAATAAATAAAAATTGAATAATCGCATGGATGACCTGTCCATACCTCTTCAGGGATTTTACAATCTATTGCAACTAACGATGATCGATTTATAAATTATAAAGCAGTAGTGACTGCTTCTTCCCACAACTCTTGATGCAAATTGGCATTGTTGAGCATGCTCCTCGCTCTTTCTAGAAGAGTATTGTTCATGCGTTCTACCACACCATTTTGTTGGGGAGTATATACAATGGTTTTGTATATCCTATGACCCCAAATTCTTTGCAATATTTTTTAAATTCTAAAGAAGTGAACTCTCCTCTGTTATCCATTCTTAAACATTTGATTGTCCTACCAGTTCCCTTTTCTACCATAACTCTAAATTGTTTAAATGTATTAAATACATCAACTTTTATGACCCACACCTTTCTAGATAAATCATCTATAAATATTACAAAAAATGATACTCCTCCAAAAGAAAGTGTAAGGGATGGCCTCCAAACATCTGAATGTACATAATAAAGAATACCTTTACTAATATGATTTCATGCTTTCAACTTTTGTCTACACTTTTTTCCAAATATACAATGTTTGCATATATTCAAATTCAGAGATTTTAAATTTGGAATTAATTTAGTTTATCAGTATCATAGACCTTTCTCGCTCACATGACAAATTCGTTGATGCCATAAACAAGTGGATTCAATTGCCTCTTCAGATACCACCGTTGCTACATTAAATTGAGTACTTTCTTCTAGCTTGTAAATATTTTTTGTCTTTGTATCCTTCATCACCATTAAAGTGCCCTTGGACACCTTAAGAGCTCCCCTTGACCTGTAAACTTATGACCACCAGAATACAAAAATCACAAAGAAAATAATTTTATTTTAGTTCAGACACATGTCTAACATCTGTTAATGTCCTTATATTACGAGATAAAACATTTTGATTTTGACACTTCCAACCCCAATAGTCTTACAAGAATCATTATTTCCCATAAGAACAACACCACCATCAACTGCTTGATAATAAGTAAACCAACTTCTATGTGGAAAAATGTGATGTGAAGCACCATATTCTAATAGCCATTCTTCATAGTATTCAAAGACATTACCAATAGAGAAAACTTCATCAACCATACCTAGACTTGATTCAACCGTATTTGCCTCCATTTTGGAGTCTTCCTTGGATTCATGTCTCTTCCAAGAATCCTTCTTGAGATGCCCCGACTTGTTACAATACCAACATTTAAGTTTTCTCTTCTTGCCTTTCGACTTTGATTTAGATGTACCTCTTGACTTTTCTCCTTTTTCTCTAGACCAACCTCTAGCAACCATTGCTTCTGGTGTGGAAGTTTCAATACTTGATTTTCTCTACACCACCTTAGACAATTCAAGAGTCTCAGTTGTACTAAAGTTAATGGAAACAACAAAATAATCCCACGATTCAAGAAATGAACACACCGATGTAACTTCCTTATCTTCGTCATCAATTTTAACATCCATACTATTCAATTGACATATAAGAGTATTAAATACATTTAAATGATCTACAACTTTTGTACCTTCTTTCATTTTAAAACTGCACAACCGTCTCTTCAAGTAGATACAATTCATCAAGGATTTGATCATATAAAGGCTCTCCATCCTACTCCATAAGCCTATTTTGTTTCTTCTCCAACAATGTTAAATAAGACATCATCGACACGACATAACCAAATTGTGCTTCGGGCTCTAACATCTAGGTTTTTCCACTCTTCATCGATCATAGTTGCAGGTTTCTTCCTCTTTCCATATAAAGCCTTATACAACCCTTGTTGTACTAACAAAACTTGCATTTTAAGTTTTCATAATTCAAAGTTATTTTTACCATTAAATTTTTCAACCTAGAATTTGGCATTCATCATCTTTTCCATTAGTTCTACACACAGTCTCTCCAAAAAAAAATGTTTTTAGTCCACCCTCGTAGACTTCAACTTTAATATATATATATATATATATATATTCTCTTTCAAATTCAATATTTATTCACAAAACAAGGGCGAACTTTTCAAACTATCTTTCAAAAATCAAACTTTGATTTCTTTTACTAAGAACCCCCCAAAAAAATTGGTAGCTTCACCAGTAGCATGAAGGATTCACTGCTCGACTTCATAGAATAGACAAAAAATTGTACCTTCACTAGTCGTATGTGGGATTACCTTCACCAATCTCCTGTGGGATTCACCAGTCAAAAACCTCTATGTGGCTTGGTCTCCGCTACTCGTCGTCTAGGGTTTACCAAGGTTTTAACCTAACCTCTGCGACCTTCAGAGTTCAAAGTCTCGACTCTTCTCTATGTGCGAAATGACCAAAAAACATATTTATCTACACAAAAAATCTAAGCAAACCAACAACTATACTTCTCTTCGAACTCCCTTTCATGGCTTCCCTTTCTGTGCACGGTTCCAACGACCAAATTTTCTTCTCCTTAGGTTCTCCTCAGGCTAAAATCAAACTCAAATGGAGACTAGAGTTTTGGTAGCTAAGGTTTCTATTCTGATGCTCCTCCTCTTCCTTTGACCAGTGCTCAAACCAAACTTCCTTCACCTTCGCTCTGATACCACTTGTTGGTATTTAAGAGCCTGAATACAATATTAATTGCAAGAAAAATGACAAGAAAGACAAATCAATCACTCAGATAACACATGAAATTTAAGTGGTAAAACCATTACTGTGTGTCAAGGAAACATCCATACGACAAGGTATGATATATGTATCTTTATTATTCAAGATAGACTTACAATAAGATTTAGTGCAAATACGTCTCTAGGGTTTCATAGACATATATGAATCTTGGAACCCATACATAGTTATGAGAACTACAATGGGTTTTACAAACTTTCACCTGTTGAGTAAACCAACAATACCAATTATTTACATATGTAAATTTTATTTTTACATTTTCTTTTAATTGATTGTTAACACATTTTAACAATTAAGATGAATGTAGAATAATAGATATTTCAGAATCGAGAACTGAATGCAATAAACCCAACAATTTCTAGATATGCAAATATGAAAACTTCATAGGTTATAAAAGAAATGAAGTTGGTTTTAAAGATAAGCATGCAACCATTCTTTTGAAAAGTCGTCCTCTATTTTAAGCACTACAAAAAATTGTTCAGCGTTTGGACATCATACGTGAAAGTCACAAATTTGAAAAGGGACTGAAGAGTGAATACTATACCTTCATGGGGTTACTTATATGTGGGATTGATTCCCATTGTGAGAGGTTGCTAACTTTTAATACTGAGGCTACTGGAATAGAGGAGGTATTATGGATATTAGACTTGCACTGGATCATGTGAAGCATCCAAAATAAGTATAAGCTCTTGCACATCAGGGCAATGTCCTTTTCCATCTATCGATGCTTTTGTGGAATCTGTTTCTTCTGTAAGAAATGTTCCATGGAATATTTGAAGCTGGTACTAGTTCTCAGAAAACGACGACGTGACCATAAACAACAACATTAAACCAGAAAAGTTAAACTCCATTTATTTATTATTTTCTACCCAGAAGAGTTAAACTCCTTTTATTGGTCCCTGCCATAGGCATAGAGGGACTATAGCGACCGATAAAGCGTTGACTACATATTAGTTTGTCCTTTGACAGGAAATATTTGCACAATACCTATTGTTGGAGCTATGGAATTAAAAGCATATATTTATATATATTAAAAAGTAACATATATGTACTGATCTGATTGGATAAGAGATTGGAGGTCTTATTTCCAGATTTTTTATTCCCAATGCAGTGTATGGCAACATATCCAAACTTTTTTCTAGTAGACAATATGTTTTAATCATATGTTTTTCCTGTATATTGCTTGAAGGTCGATTAATGCTACCATTAGTTTGAATGTTTGTATTAGCATTTTCTGCTACCCGAATATATCTGTCAGTTTTGATATGTACTAATCGTATTGAAATGTTTTCATATCCAAGCTTTGTATATTTCTTGAAATTTATTGACACTTATTCCGAGATGTTTCAATAGGCCTGACAATGTAAATGTTTACATGACGCGACGTTCTCCAACACCCCTGATAGCTTAAATGTTTGCATACCACGAGGTCCTTAGACAACCTGAGAGTCTTAAATGTTTATGTAAATACGGTTCTCGGAGTACATGCCACTTCAATAGCCATTGTATGCTTCATCCTTGTTTTGCCATTGAAGCTACATGCATTGTTTACTGGTTCCGTGACTGCTTCTTCTTTGTTGGTTTGTCGGGTGCTGCCATTGTATGTTTCATCCTCGTAATCATTGAAGTTAGATACATTGTTTACTGGTTCGGTGAGTGGTTCTTCTTCGGTGGTTTATCGGTTGTTGTTTTTTGTTGTTTTGATCGTGATTCGACCTGTGCTTCTGCATTTCATTATTTCGGAGTAAGTTTCGATGCCATAGTTTCATTTTGTATTCCTTGTTTGCTATTCAGTGTTTGCAGTTTGCAAGTAAGAATGTTTGCTTATTTGTAGTCGCATGTTCCTTGTATGTTTCCGGTTCCTTTTCTGCTTCGACTGCAGTTTGGTAATCGTTGGAGATACATATGTTGTTCACTGGGTCGGTGGATTTTGTTGGTTCGTTGGTTCCTGGGTTGCTGGTTCTATTTGTTTGCCTGGGGTTTGTGCTTTGGGGCCCTAGCGGTGTAGTTCGGCCTCTTCGTGCTTTCTCGTTGGTTTGGTCCTTACTGGTTTATTTTCTTTGATTCGGCCTTGCAGGGTTGGGGTGCAACAACGGTGGTTGGAGCTTTTTTTTTTTTTTTTGGGATTGTTATTGTTTTTTTGGGGCGCTTTATGGTGTTCAACCCCTACACCCACCAGTCAATCTGCAATTGTGTTATTTTCCATTTTTGCAGAGGCCGCTATCTGTATTTGTGTGATATTTTCCTGATGCTCGAGTCCTGCCATTAAAGAAAATAGTTGCATACAAAATTGTTGGAGGATTACATGTGAAGTTACAATATCCGTTGTTTTTTTGTTGGGATAAAGCATATGTATGCAATCTACATTTATAGAGAATGTATGGTCAGATGTGCGGATATGACATGACATGTTCTTTCTCCTCTACATAGAATGGTGTGCACACGATACAATTTGTGTTGTGCTTGAGATATGATATGTGCAACAAAGATTCTTCAAGATTATATTTTCATGTATGGAAGCATGTCTGGGTAGTTTGCCACGGAAAACTGAGAACTTGTAACATGGGCACAACAGTCTGTGTAGAGGATAAAGAACATGGTTAAAGGGCATATCTGGATGAATTGCCAAGGAAAACCAGAAATCGTTTAGCTGCGGTTGTGCAATTGCGTGATATTTTCTGCCTTGTAATATATTTTGGCCAGGGAAAAACAATCTAGACGTTTACACCCATGGATAGAGAAGAGAAAAGGTTCATGTTTCTGCCTTTGTCAATAGTTCGTTGAGTGAGTTTTTTTGTATCTACATATTGCTTGTTCTCCAGTAAATACCAGCTTCCATTGATGTACATTGAATTTTGTGGGTTCCCACATTGAAACAAATAAAGTAGCTGGAGAAAAGGAGGGAGTCTTGACTGCATCGGCTGAAGAGGATATAGAAAGGTGCATGCTTGTACTGTTGTTTGATATTGTGTTGTTTTGTATTTCATTTATGGTCTGTATATGTGTTAAACTAGTTGTGTGCCTTCCTACATGGTAAGTTATCTTGGTTACATACGTTCCTTCCTACATACTAAGCTAGTTTATGTCCGTTGTGTTTGCGCTGCATTGCTACATTTAAAGAAACATAATCGCTGGACAGGACAAAGGACTCTTTGGTAGGTAAATAGACCTTTTTCTTTTTCTTTTAGATGTCTGTTTTCATACTAACTTGCCTTCGTCTCGATTGCATCTTCGGCGTTGCTGCCTTGGAAAAAACAGGTTGCTTGGACAGGGAGATGAATTCTTCTATGCAGCAGCAGAGGGTTCTGTCATACAATATTCTAAAAGGTATACCAAGTGTGCCGGTAAATTAAATATACAAACTGGGAGGGAACATATAATATTAGACTTGAAAACGATGAATTCGTAGTAATGGGCCTTTCTGCGATCCTTGTTTCTACTTTTTCCATTTTCTATTATCCCTTTTGTTTTCTAATTCATCTTCTTAGTGTGGTTTCCGAAAATTCCCTCGTGCGCTGGTTGGTGGACTAACAGACTGACATATGTGGTCCTACTTCTACCTTATTCCATATTTACCCACTTTGTCGATTGTGGCTGCCAGGTTGGCAGGTTAAAGATTGCTCCCCTAGCTTCCCGGGGTCTGCAATATACACATTGGCCATGGTGACCCACGATCACTCCCTGTTTACTGTTAAACATTTGTCCAGTTAAAAAATTAAGATGCATACAATTTTATGGTTATTTGGTCCTTTCGATCGACAATATACAATGCATATATTTGTTTACTCTTGATGTTCATCTGCACATGCTTGCATCAGAAAAAGTTGGACTAGTGAGACAACCATGAGCAGTCAGTCATCCCAGACATTGGCAGATTGACAAGGCCAAAGGTAAAGATGCATACACTGTGCTCTTACTATGTTTACTGAACAAATTTCGTGGGATATATATTCATCTATGGCATGGAAGATATAATGATGACATTTTCAATACATGGTTTCCAGCTCGCAAGAAGTATCAACAAGTACAAGGGAAACGTCGAACGTGCTACATGTTCCGCAGACCAAGAGGTGTGGTTGCGAAACTGTGGCTCCATAGTTCATCAATACTATTCGTGTACTTGTAGCACACTATCATTCACTTTAGTTTTCCTATTAAAAAAAATGTCATCAGGTCTATAGTTGTGACATCCAAAGTACTGTCAATAGAGGGCTTGAACAACCGCCAAACTGGACAATTGTTCGTCGGGGACATAATGGTTGTCTATACCACCTACTTGGATAAGACAAACAAAAGTAGATCCATTATGCATGCTGTATGACAGACAAGGACACCATGATGACATTCACACTCACTGTTCCTCCACAACTTGTCCAGAAACATGCAGAAAACATATTGTCGCGTAATGGGATATCCATTAAATTTTTTAATGTATTTCCCAAAACAGTATATGACCATGGTGATTGCGATCGAATTATTTTTCTCAACGAAAAAATTATTGTGGAAAAAATTCCTGCTATTTGTTCAGAATACCACTTCCTCCCGGACTCGACTATCAGGCAACTTGCACAGAGCATTTATATTTACCCAATCGAAACGATTGGGGCTACTGTGACACTGGCGAGAAAATTTGGGTCACAACACATTCTCCATATAAGGGATGGACAGTCAGACAATGACAAGGCAATGGTACTGCTTTTCATATTCAATTTTGTTCTTAACTTTCGCATCTGCATATATGTGGGATAAGTAAAACAAATATTGCATTGTTCCATGTTGCAACTACAATTGTTCAATACATATTCAAATTTGTTTTCATCAATGGAACAACAATTGCATAGAGGGAAGATTCCACTTATGTCGTTCAAAAATATAACAAAGAAGAAGGATGCTAGAGAAAGGATCTTTTAGACAACCCAGACAACGTTTGTAACAGAGTTGCGAGTAGATATAGTAGAGGATCTGGAGAAACTAGGTAGATCTACAATTGTTGTGCGTATACATCCACAAAATCATCATGGATTTGCTTATATAAATAGCCTTCAACAAATTTCTGCACTTGTTTACTTTTTCTTTTTTGTTTTACAGGGGAGGGGGGGATGCAGTTGTGTATTATATTGTTCAATGTATTAATCCCTTTGCTCGCGTTGCTAGGTTGAAGGTATTTTAGTTGCAGCCAATGTGTACTCAACCCCCTTTGATCCTGTATGTGCAAAATTCCATTCCGCTTCTTTTGCTTCCGCTTTGATAAGTGATGATACGATTGATTGTCTACGATGCGATGAAAAATTTCCATATATTTATGGACATTGCGTCAATGGTGTTATCCGAACCGTGGGAAACACAACTGTGCAATGTTTGGTTAGGCAGCCTCTGTTACAAAATGTGCTTCCTGAATTGGCAGAGTTTTCGTATGAAACGTATTTACACAAAAAGGCAAGCAGTGTCTATATGCTGCGACAACTTCGGATACAAAGCAAATTTTCCTTAAATGAGGACAATGAAATTTTGCATATCGACTGAAGAAGGGCAAAAAAAAATAATTAAATCAAACTTTGGGAGGAAACAAAAATACCTCATGTCTCTCTGTAATGTTTGTTCAACATCCAGATGAATGTTCATTTCAAGAGAAAAGGAATGCGCCGACTTCTTTTCTTTGTATATCAAGTTGTTTGGTGGAAAGGTCGATGGGTTCTGTTCAATGGAACCTTCTGGGAACTTTCTTCTGGGCTGTTTAAACTATGGTTGGTTCTTGGTTATTTGGTTTGTCTGTCAATTTGTATACCATGGAACTCCAGCTCTTCTTTGGAGGATAGGGAACAATATAGTTGATTTTTTTTGGCCAGATGGCACGCAGATCTGCCTGATAATTTCTATGGCGCTGTGATGAAAATGTACTATGTGACTTGTTTTGGCAAATTTCCTTGATCAATGAACTTGGTCAAATTATTTGTGAAATAATTTGAAATCAACGAATATATAGTGTGCGGAGTGCAACTATCCTATCATACCAACAAGAGGCTCTTAAAATTCAAATTGATCTTTGTTTTCGCAATTTTTCTTAGTCGATGAACTTGGTAAAATTAATATCCTGGAATAATTTGAAATCAACGAATATATATTGTGCAGAGTGCAATTGTGCTATCATATGAACAAGAGGGCCTTAAACTTCAAATTGGTCCTTGTTATGCTTGCGGTGATAGAATTTTATAAAACAATTCTTGTGTTTCCTTCATTTTTTTAAAAATAAGCGATTTAACATCCTTTAATAATTTAATGTAGTTCACTTGTATAATAACAATAGTTAATATTAATATTTTAGTATCTGAAAATAATGTTTTTAGCTGAAGTTAGATAGGATGAGCATTTCTAAACAATTGCAATCTTGAACCCGCCAAACGTGGAATCCGCAAGTCCACCTATCAATTTGTATATTGCGGAAGTTTGGGTGGTATTTGCAGGACATCGAACAAAAGAGGTTCAAATTTCAGCCTGCCAGGCCGAGAACCTGCGATCCAAAAAGTGCCCAAGTATGGAATGACGGATCCGCATATGCTCTATAAAATCTCTTGTCTGTACTTTCTAAAAGTACATGTTTGCTATGTATTGCTCGTTTGCCAGAAAACTTTTATATCAGTCGCCCGACCAAATTGTACAAATTTTCTCGTTTAATTAAATTCTGCAATAGCAAAAATTATTATTAATAATTTAGTGTTGAATATCATGTTTTTAGATATGTTAGATAGTTGATAGGGATTAGTATCTATAAAAAATGGCCTCAAGTCCATCTGTGAATATGTATATCGCGGAACTCCAAGGATTATTCTGAGGACAAGGAACAATGAAAACTGCACTGTTGAGCGACGTAGCCCATAGGTCCGTTTATCAATTTGTAAATCGTAGAGATGTGCCTGGTGTTTGTACAATGCGGAACAATAAAGGCCCAATTTTCAGCTCGCGAGCCCCACAAACCCGATAATTTTTTTTTTCTAGATATGAAATCCATACTGGATTGCTACGGGACAATAAAACTGCAATGTTCAGCCAACCAGCCCGAGTCCACCTGTCCACTTGTATATCGCGGAAGTTTGGGTGCTATTTGTAGGAAATAGAACAATGGAGACTCTATTGTCAGTTCACTAGGCCACAAACCAAAAACTGCCTAGGTATGGAATGAGGGATCCACATATGTTGTATAAAATCCCATTCCATAGTTTATATAGAGACAATGTCCTCAAGTTCGCGTGTCAACTTGTATATCGCGGAAGTCTAGGTGCTATTTGTAGGACACAGAACAATAGATACTTAATTTTCAGCCTGCCAGGTCACGAACCCCTGATCCAAAAAGTGCCCAAGTATGGAATGAGGAATCCACATATGTTCTAGAACAATATTTTTGTACAGCGCGGAACAATAGATGCCCAATTTTCAATCCGCCAGCCCCAGAGCTCTCGATAAAAAAAATCGCTAAATATGGAATTCATACGGGATCTCCACATATGCTGTATAAAATCTCATTCCATGTTGTATATTGTGGAAGTCTAGGTGCTAGTTGTGGGACAAAGAACAATAGATACTTAATTAAAGCCTGCCATGTCACAAACCCTTGTTCCAAAAAGTGTCGAAGTATGGAATGAGGGATTTGCATATATTCTAGAAAAATGTGTTTGTAAAGCACGAAACAATAGACACCCAATTTCTAGCTCCCTAGCCCTAGATCCCCCGATAAAAAAATAAACGCTATATTTGAAATTCATACGGGATCGTTATGGGACAATAAAAGTGCAATGTTCAGCCAGCCAACCCAAGTCCACCAATCAATTTGTATATCGCGGAAGTCACGGTGCTATTTGTAGGAGACAAAACAATAGAGACTTTATTTTTGGCGCACCAACTCGCGAACCCACGATCAAAAAACTGCTTAAGTATGGAATGACAGATCCGCATATGTTGTATAAAATCTCATTCCATACTTTATATAGAGACTATGTCCAAAAGTCCGCGTGTCAATTTGTATATCTCAGAAGTCTAGGTGCTATTTGTAGGACACAGAACAATAGATACTTAATTTTCAGTCCACCAGGTCCCGAACCTGCGATCCAAAAAGTGCTCAAGTATGGAATGAGAGATCCTTATATGTTCTAAAACACTATCAATTTGTATATCGTGGAAGTCTGGGTGCTATTTGTAGGAGAAGGAACAATAAAGAATCTATTTTCGGCTCGCTAGGCCGCAAGCCCGTGATCCAAAAAATGCCTAAGTATGGAATGAGGGATCTACATATGTTGTATAAAATCTCATTCCATACTTTATATAGACTATGTCCACAAGTTCACGTGTGAATTTGTATATCGCGGAAGTGTAGGTGGTATTTGTAGGACACAAAAGTCTAGGTGGTATTTGTAGGACACAGACCAATAGATACTTAATTTTCAGCCCGCCAGATCACAAACCCATGATCCAAAAAGTACCCAAGTATGGAATAAGGGATCCGCATATGTTCTAGAGCACTATCAATTTTTATATCGTAGAAGTCTGGGTGCTATTTGTAGGAGACAGAACAATAGAGACTCTCTTTTCGGCCCACTAGACTGCGAGCTCACGACACTACCTAAGTATGGAATGAGGGAACCGCATATGCTATATAAAATCTCATTCCATACTTTATATAGAAACTGTCCACAATTTTGCATGTGAATTTGTATATCGCGGAACTGTAGGTGCTATTTGTAGGACACGGAACAATAGATACTTAATTTTCAGCCTGCCAGGCCGCGAACCCACGATCAAATGCAATGTTCAGCCAAGCAGCCCGTAGGTCCTCCTGTCAATTTGTATACCACAGAAATCTAGGTGCTATTTGTAGGACACATAACAATAGAGACTCTTTTTTCAGCTCGCGAGGCCGCCAACCCGCGATCAAAAAATTGCCTAAGTATGGAATGACTCTTTTTTATATGGCTCGTTTGTCAAAATAATTTTATATCACTCGGCCGACCAGATTGTGCAAAATTTCTCGTATAATTAAATTTTGGAATATAAATATTTAACAGTAATAATTTAGCACAAGTTAGGTTTTGAATTTGTATATCGTGGAATTGTCACAACTATTTGTAGAGCGCAAAATAATAGATGCCCAATTTTTTTCCCACTAGATCGAGAACCCCCGATCCAAAAAAGTGGCTAATTATGGAATTAATACGGAATCACCAAGGACAAAAAAAAATGCAATGTTGAACCAACCAACCCGAAGTCCACCTGCCAATTTGTATATCGCGGAAGTGTAGATGCTATTTGTAGGACACAGAACAATAGAGGCTCAATTTTCAGCCCACCAGGCCGAGAACCATCGGCTGTTCACATGCTCTGGGTATATCTTTGCCTGATCGCTTTTCATACTTTGGTATTTCTTGGAATCAGATTCACCATTGCTGCTGCCTTCGTACTTGTTTCCAGATATGCAATAATTAAGATTTAATGCTAGTAGCCATCGTGCAACAACCGTTAAAACTGTCATTAAATTCTGGAAGTCCGGAGAAGATTTGTCATTAGTACAAATTAAACTAAGATTTGCCCAGAAGCATGTTATCCTTTCCAAGTATTTCAAAGGCCACACAATATTTTTTTTTGTGCACCGACGGGTTGGTGCTTTTAAGAAATTTCTGATTCTTAATCTCTTTTCGCCGTCACCGCCACATTCACACTTTTTTCTAATTGTGTAATTATTGAGATGTGATGGTCACAACTCATTCYGCATGAACYCTGGAAATTGTCATTGATCAGCGAAAGGCACGAGGAGATATTCCATTGATACGCATTAAACCATAATTTGTGGAGGCTTATATTATCCCTCCCCGATTTTCATTTCAAACATCATCTCGACCAAATGCAAATTCTAAATAACTTCTGGCAATAGTTCTCTCCACACACAGTAAACACATTGGGGCATAATGGCCAGAGGTTCCACTATTCCAGGGCATATTGTTACTATTCATCTCTCTCTGCCCAGTAGGAAAAAACGAGATGGTCCCTTGGTACACCGAGAGATATATTTCAAGCTAAAGAATTCCATCACAACCCCGGCTGGTCAGAGAACCTGCCCAATTGCAGTCATTTCTATCGAAGAAGTTGATGCCATGAATTCCGAGCCGAAAGAAGATGATCTGATGGACGATGATACAACAATGGATGATGGAAATGTAGAGAATCTTCCCACTCCTGCGCCCAAATTGAAATCAACCATAACGAACGGACCTTCCTGGCTCGGTGATCACAGTCATGACAACACCAAAAGGAGTTTCAGAAAAGAAACTGACGGTGAACACAACAACCACTTTGCACTGCCAAAGTAGGAATTCTAGAGTTCCAAATTAGTCCATTCTGGGCAGAAGAGTTTCAATGTAAAGCAATGATATGTTAATGCTCCCAAAGATATATTTCAAGCCAAAAAAATATTGTTTAACATTTTCGGGCATCAGGTCCAAAACTCTCGCTCCTGCCACACATTTTCCTACTAGTCATCTCCTTTTTCCCAGAATGGACTAATTCTGGCCTCTGCAATTGCATGTGCAAGCTGTGCTACTGAATTGTTTTGGACTATGCAGAGGCAGTTTCAGCTACGGGCTATTCCATTTTCCCTACAACCATTTTCATCTTCTTTCTGAGGAAAAGCTTCTGAAAAATATCAATTTTAGAAGAGGATGATTCATCGATGAGAAAACTCCAAGAATCTTTCATATTGTAGAACCCGTGCCTATGTTTGTCATAGATACCTTCAATGTTTCGGCCCGAAGAACTGGGTCCAATTTCTAAGCATAGATGCACAATATTCGGTGCTTTTCTTATTTTTTTTATTTTAAATGGATTTGCTATTAAAAAAAAATTGCCTTGCACTCTTCGTTGCTGCCTCTTTTCTGGGTTTAACACATGTTCTAATTGGCATGGTTCGGTGCTCTCCTACTTCTCCGATATTCTGTTTACTAATACCAATATACAATGTTGCAGCAAAATCGTTGTTCTTGTTTGTAGACATGCAATTATTAAGTTTTAATGCTAACAGTCCATAATGCAATAAGTTTAATACTTGAGTTAATATGTTGCACTGATGGTAGAATGTATGAAGAACACAGTTACATGCACACGTTCCAATAAAATCTAATCTTCCACAAAGCATTTTCTCGCAATTAATAGAAAAACGAATTTAGTGGTTAAGTTGATATGTTACAATCATGGAATAATGTATCAAGAACATAGCTACAGGCATATGTTGCAATAAAATGTAATATTCAACAACACATTTGCTGACAATTAGTAGATCATGGTTTTGCAACGATGGCGCTTCTTTGAAACCAATTCGTG
>ML778651.1:1580435-1600937 GCA_009831015.1 Picea engelmannii | reverse complement strand
GACAGTTTATATTGTCTCTGGGTTCCATTTTATAATATATGTTTCAATTTGATGAGGCATGGCATGTAAGTCCAAAAAACATCAATACATATTTTAATAAATTAAAAAAACCATAAAATAATCACATTTCTTGTAAATTCTCTACACTTATTTTTTAAGGGGAAATGTTAAGCAATAGAAGAGGCCATTCTCTAAATTTTCTAGATGATATTTCTCTATAAGATTACAAATTTTTATAGTTAAGATTCTTTTAGAATATATTAAATTAATTGAATAAAAATAAAAATTACTAAATTGGGAGGAAAAGAAGAGATCTTGACACAACTCCTCATCCTCTCTATTTTCTCAATGAGGGTAAAAACACGAGCGCGATGTGTGTAAATGGACAAAAATTGTGCCCACGACCCATTAAAAATGTTATATCAAAGAAACGCTTGCAAGTTCTTAGGAACAAGCACTCGTTCTTGAACCTACGTGACAAGCTTAGTGGAGGTTCGGCCTTTACCAAACCTATAGCATCAAGAACGAGTGTGTGTCCCTGTGAGTGCATGTTCCTAAGAACGATCATGCATTCTTACTGACCTCTTGCCACTTTTTTGACCTCTTGCCACTTTTTTGTCCACCAATTTCGTGCACTCACCCATTAAAAAAATAAGAAAGTCATATTTTTTTAATTAGTTAAACCATATATAGAGGGAAAATCTGATGAAAACACTATAACTAGTATATTCAAATTTAATCCACATGAGGTTTTTATATATTTTAAATAAATAAGAAGGCCATGATTTTTTAAAATTAAAAAATTATGAAAATATTTATAACGTAAACACTAAAAACTAATAAAAATTAATACCTTGCACTGGATAAACACTAAAACATTAGTCAATTATACATTTAATTTTGAATTAATCATTAGTCAATTATACATTTAATTTTGAATTAACCATTAGTCATTTATACATTTAATTATGAGATAATAATTGTGAAATCCAAATGTGAAGAGAAGTGTAAATAACGAGGTAAATATGCCCTTAGTTAAGTTCAATGAATTCAAAATAAAAATAAATGCATACAGAGAAATGGAGAAGAGAGAGAGGGAAGCAAACTGGATTCAAGAGAGGCCTCAGTCATTCCTCTTTATCATGTTTGCTTTTCGCTATTTCTCATTCAATCCTCTTCATTTATTTGTTTTCGCTGTTTCTTCACTTATTGTTTCGTCATTTTCTTCTGTGTTGCCATCGGCGATTATATTGACAAAGAAGGGCGACTAATGGCAAGTAAGAGTGGTTTTGATCAGCAAAATGGAGTAGTTTTTCGCAGTAGAGGACGGGCAGATTCAGGCAGCAGAGTAAAAGTGGATTTGTTGCTCATCATGAAGAGCGAAAACATTAACTGGAGTCAACTCCTTGTAAAGATTTGAAGAGCTCTGACAGATCTGACCTCGTACGCAAGAATTCCTGTCGTTTAACACAACGCAGGATAAGTACAAGTACAGAATCTAGTGATGGCTCCACGTTCTCTTCGTCGCTGGAGCTCTGTACATCGTTGTGGGCTTTCTCAGAGATTATATTTGCTCTCACCACAATTCTCATGAGACTGGTGGACGTTATAAGCGTTGGCCGCTGCATTAGCCTGCCTGTTCTTCTGATTCTCCACCAGCTTCTTAGCCTCATTGTACAGAATTTTGCTGCCTTGAGCAGAAGGACACATGGCTTGCTGCAGAAGGCTGACATAACTTGTCTTACTGGCTCGGTTCTCGCTCTGCCCATTCTCCAGTGGATTATATTTATAACCTCTGAATGGGCCTCCCAACGCAGACGAATTGCATTGGTCCGACTTAGCCCCCAACCTCAAATCTTGAGACTTGTCCCATTTCTGTGTTATTTTCATACATTCAAAGCCGCCAGTAGAGTTCAACCCCCGAGTCTTTAATTCTTCTTTATCGGAATCGAACCCTTGACTGTCTCTCCGCAATCTACTAAATATATCCGAGCTGACATTAGCATTTCTCATGGAGGCAGACCAGAGGCCCTTGGCCCTGAGCTTGGACTCGCGCGCCAGCCTCGATTCAGCTTCCAGTCGCGCACTCTCCCACTGCGCCATATGGCTTAGATTCGACGACCCATTGGACGACTGACGGCCAACTGCCATAATCGATTCGGACTTGGGCTTGTGCGTCACGGGGTCGATTCCCATCTGCAGCAACCGCTTCTTCAGATGCGTATTCCAGTAGTTCTTGATCTCGTTGTCGGTTCGCTTGGGAAGGTGAGTGGCAATGGTGGACCACCTGCAACATCATCACCATCAGATCAACACAATTCAGTGAAATACACAAAATCAAGATACAGAAACTAAATTATTTAAAGTCAATTCGTTTACTAAGGCCACCAACCTGTTTCCCAGGAGGGCGTGAAGTTGAATAATTGTCTGCTCTTCCTGCGCGCTGAACTTTCCCCGCTTGATATCTGGCCTCAGATAGTTAGCCCAACGCAATCTACAGCTCTTGCCGCATCTCAGCAACCCTGCATAAAACTGACCCCATGAGAACCAGAGGAAAAACAAAACATACAAACTATTCCTTCCAACTAAAAGATAAAATCATAATCACCAGCTTTCTGGGGCAGAGCCCTCCAGCTGCCATGGCCGTGCTCCTGTATGTAAGCGACGAGCTTCTGATCTTCCTCGGGCGTCCACGGGCCCTTCTTGAGCCCGACCTTTTCGCAGCAAGGAGCCCTACCCATTATTGCTCTCCACTTTGGTTTGGTGCGGGTTCCGGTAAAGCCTCTATACCCTTTCTAGCACGCAAAGATGTCCTCAAATTAAACACCGCAACTACCCTTCACGTTTCCAATTAAGTTTGGTGTGAGTCTGATAAGCCTCTGTACCCTCCTCTTCTCCACCTCCGTCTTTTATTTCTCAGAAGGAGACGGAACGTTCGACCGACAAGAGCGAGACAGCGAATTGTGAACGAACAAAATATGACATGCCGTGTGGGGTTTCTCTACATAAATAGATTTTTCAACGTGTTACCCTCTCCCACTTATAACCTGAAACCAAATCTCATTCCCCTTGCTTCCAAGCAAAATTGGTGGAACTTCGACTTCTACTTACCACAGGAAAGTGATGGATTTCGGAACCTTGACTATCACATTACATGGAAATTGGATAGATTGGAACACAATCACAGTCTCTCATAATCATAATCAAGTCGGGCAAAGTATTGTCAATGGAGAATAGATATTTAGCTAGCGTGTCCATATTAACAATCTCAGAGTTGATGGGAGTTGGTGGTTTACCTTTAATTTCCGTGTTTTCAAAGTTGTTAGGGGTTGAACTTTCAATTCTAGTTGGTATAATCATGGAGAAAATGAAATATAATATATTCCAATATCCACAAGGGGCTACACTAAACCCTAATCGAATCAGGATTTGCGGAATCGCCTCTCTCATGGAACCTTCTTGTACCGGTTCGGTTGGTTTGTTTATTTAGGGTTTGTGGAATCGCTTCAACCTAACTTTGCAATCATGGAACCTTCTTCTACCGGTTAGGTTTTTTTATTTAAATCTTTGCTCCTTATGGGTAAGCTTTCATTGTCTTCCTTTTGTGTGGACAAGTTTCCACTCGTCCAATGAATTTAAATTTAGCGGATTATAGAATTTTAATTATTTTTTGAGGATGGTTTTGTTGTCGGAGCTCTGATGCATGGGCAAACTTCTGGCTCTAAAATGAATTCTAAATCGCTCTCATCTATTATGAATCTTGATAAAACTGTGGAGTGTCTTTATCACTATTGGTAATATCCTCGCTAATTTCCTACCATGAGTGTCTTTATCACTATTGGTAATATCCTCGCTAATTTCCTACCATGAGTTTTGAAAACGAAGATATTTGTGAGCCTTGAGAGTAGTGAAGATATGCATCAATGTTAAGTTGACCAAAGATTTCAATGAATAAAACAAAATGTGTTAGATTATGAGGTTCAATATACTTGGTTATAAGGGGTGGCAAGTGGAACGATCATACATAGGGAGAAACTACAAATAATCACTTGCTTCCGGTACTCTTTATTAAAGACTTAAGTTTTAAGTGAGATTAGGAGCTTGGTAGTCACTAAAGATTTCACAATCATCATAAGGTATATATGTAGCTTTTCCATTTCATTGAACTATAAGTTGGCAATTATCATCAATGAACTATAACTCAAAGTTTGTCATGCATACAATATACATTGACAAGTTGCAACATGAATTCAATATGGTAGGTCGAGACTTAAGTTGAAGTAATTCCCTAGTACCTTCCTAAACTTTGAATTTGATTATAGAGCGGGCTCATATGCTATTTGGTTTATCGACAATGAACACTCTCCTCCTTGTTCATGCTTTGTCTAGAAGTGTGCAATGCATTCCCCTTTTCGAGAATTGTAGGATATGCACGACTTTGGGAAGAGTTTCATTTGTCTCATTTCAAAGGTGTGCCTATGGCATTCACTTTGGAAACTAGAGGTTCTTGTTCTCATTTGTAATTTTGGGGATGTATTAGTATGGGTTTGTGGGGTTTCAAAAGAACTGGATAATACTCACAAGGATTTGGTGGCAAGTAAGGTAGGGTAGACCATGGCAGTGTCAAAAGAGTTAAAACACCTTAAATTGACATATATAGAAGTGAAAATTGGAAAGATGAAAAACCACAATCATCCTAGGCATTGCCTTATTTTTGAAATCATGGAAATTCCATTATCTTGAGGAGGCATGTGAACCTATTTTTTGATAGTTAGACATCTATTTTCAATGCAACCATGAGAATGTTTTCTAAGAGGAAGTCCATAACCATGAACATGTTGATATTCTTGAATTGGTAACTCAACAAACACAAACATGCCAAATAAAGAGATAGATATAGAGTGAAAAGTTCTTTCGTAATTGATCACAAATTTGGCTAAAAGCTCTCAATTAGTAAGTTCATTTAAGAAGATGTGAATTGCCTCAGTTCCAAATGAAGGACAAGATAAAGTATTTGTGGACCCACTGAGAATGGATATGGAAAAAATTAAACAAGAAATTAAGCCAACATCAAAATGAAGTATCTTTTGACAATTGTAATTTCTTTTTTTAATTTTAGGTTTTTTTATATAGTGCAAAATACTTTTTTCATTAAAATTATTTTAGAAGGTTTATATTAATCAAAAATAATATATACTAATTAAGTTAAAATTTTTGGAGGTTTTTTTTAACAATTGATATGTTATTTATCTTTCCAATTAGTGAAATGCAAAATATATATATATATATATATATATATATATATATATATATATATATATATATATATATATATATATATATATTTATTTATTTTAAATAAGATATTTTAGAAAAAAAATTAAAGTTTTTTTAAAAACACTTAAAAATTAAAATGAATAAGTATTAATTGATTATATAGATAATCAAAATCCTTTTAATATTGAAGTTGGCCTTATTCTCGCGTTAGTGAGTTAGCGATGCAAATGGAGAATCATTTCTCCCTTCTTAGGAATGGATTTCCTCGTGTATAAGAAGATTTCAAGGGGTGACCCATTCAAAAATAGAAAGATATGAGTCCTTTTGGATAAGCAATATAGAAAGTGGTCACCAGAATTATTAAATGTTATTTTATTTTTAAAATTATTAAAATTTATTTTATTTTTTAATAAAGGTATTTGATTTTTATTTTTATGTATTTTGGATAAGCAATATAGAAAGTGGTCACCAGAATTATT
Source organism: Picea engelmannii (assembly GCA_009831015.1). Classification (NCBI taxonomy): domain Eukaryota; kingdom Viridiplantae; phylum Streptophyta; class Pinopsida; order Pinales; family Pinaceae; genus Picea; species Picea engelmannii. The sequence continues at coordinate 1,595,181 of ML778651.1, read as the reverse complement.
AAATGTTATTTTATTTTTAAAATTATTAAAATTTATTTTATTTTTTAATAAAGGTATTTGATTTTTATTTTTATGTATAATGGATTTGGAGTTAATTAATTATAAGAAAAATAATAAGAAAAACAAATTAATGACTTACTACAATTTGTTAAAGGAAACATCCACCCTAAAAGTATTAGTATTTTTAGTATTCAAGATAGGATTACAATCATGCTTACTACCAATAAATTTCTTGAAATATATATATATATATATATATATATATATATATATATATATATGAATCTTGGAACTTTTACTTAGTTATAAGAACTACCACTAGTTATGTAATGTTTCATAAATCAACATTACCAAATATTTACATAAGTAAATTTTAGTTTTACATTTTCTTTTAATTGATTTGAAAGACAAGAGAAGCCAAACTCCACCGTAGCTTCTCTAATAACACTACACATTTTTCTTGAGTGTGGACCCTTTTAAGATCTATTCCACCTCTATTAATAACATATCTTACAAAATGGTACTTCATATCAATATGTTTTGTCTTACTATGGTAAATCATTCAACCAAATTGCCTCTTTGCAAGCATATGAGACAACAATATATTATGCCTCTGTAGTGGATAAAGCGACTGTTTCCTGAAGCTTTGACATCCAACGAATAGATTCTTCTACAAGAGTAAAGACATAACCTTAAGTAGAACTCCTATTTTCCAAATCACCTACAAAATATGAATCAACATAACCACATACATAACCGCTACTACCATTAAAGGTGATGCATTAATCACATGTTCCTCTAAGATACCAAAGCACCCATTTCATTGCATTCCAATGTTCTCTTCCTAGATTTACCATGTACCTGCTGACAACACCCACTGCATGTGAAAAAACTAGTTTGGTACATACCATCGCATACATCAAACTTTCTACTGCATTAGCATAAGGTACACAAGACATGCAATCCTTTTCTTCCTCACTACTAGGACATAAACCTGAAGAAAGCTTAAAATGAGAATTGAAAGGGATATTTCCATGTTTCACATTATTCATCCCAAATCTCAGAAGTATCTTCTCCACATACTTATCTTGTGAAATCCAAAGCTTACCATTTTTCTTCTTTGTGTATTTCAATGCCCAAGATTTGTTTTGCTTCACCTAGATCCTTCATATCAAAATCCCTAGTCATCTGAGCCTTTAACCTGTTGATCTCAACCAAACTTTTGCTTTCAATAAACATATCATGAATATATAACACTAAGATAATAAATATTCAATTTGTTAAACTTTTGAAGTAAACACAGTGGTCATACTCACTTCTTGTAAAACTTTGGCTCACCATGAAGGAATCAAACTTCTTGTACCATTTCTTGGGTGACTGCTTCAGGCCATACAAATATTTCTTGAGCTTGAAATATAATCTTCTTTTGTGATGTTGCACAAAACTATCTGGATGTTCCATGTATACATCCTCATCCAAATATCCATGTAAGAATGCAGTTCTAACATCTAATTGATCTAACTCCAAATCAAGCAAAGAAACTAGTGGCAATACAATACGAACATATACATGCTTAACAACTCGTGAAAAAATATCATGGAAATCTATACCTTCCATCTAAGAGTACCCCTTTGTGACAAGTCTAGCTTTGTATCTTTCAAATTTACCATCAACACCTTTATTCAATTTGTAGACCCACTTACATACAACAACCTTTCTATCTTTAGGAAGTTCTACCATGTCCCAAGTTTTGTTTTTCTCCATGGAATCCATCTCTTCTTTCATTGCCATCTTCAATTTAACATTATCAATAACATTAATTTCTTCTTGATAACAAGAAGGTTCCCCATCGTTAGTAATCAAAGCAATGGATGAAACAAAATTGATATACCTCTTAGGGGGCTTTCTCTAGACCGTGTAGATCTTTTCATTGTTGATTGTGGAATTTCTACATTCTCTTGAATATATTCAGTAAATTCGACTTCTTTGTCATCAAAACCTTCTTCTTGCTTCCTTCTGTCTGTAGATGGTTGGGTCTCCAACTAAATTTGTTGGTTTAATGATAGATGTTCTTGTTTCACATCAACTTCTACATTGTCTGATCTAATGAGAGGAGTTTCATTAAATATTACACCTCTGCTAATGATTATTTTATGGGAAGTAAGATCCCACAATCTATATCCCTTTGATACATCATCATAACAAACAAAGATATATTTCTTTGATCTGGGGTCTAACTTAGAACGTTGATTCTTAGTAGTAAGAGTGTAAGGTTCACAACAATAAAAATAAATAAAAATTGAATAATCGCATGGATGACCTGTCCATACCTCTTCAGGGATTTTACAATCTATTGCAACTAACGATGATCGATTTATAAATTATAAAGCAGTAGTGACTGCTTCTTCCCACAACTCTTGATGCAAATTGGCATTGTTGAGCATGCTCCTCGCTCTTTCTAGAAGAGTATTGTTCATGCGTTCTACCACACCATTTTGTTGGGGAGTATATACAATGGTTTTGTATATCCTATGACCCCAAATTCTTTGCAATATTTTTTAAATTCTAAAGAAGTGAACTCTCCTCTGTTATCCATTCTTAAACATTTGATTGTCCTACCAGTTCCCTTTTCTACCATAACTCTAAATTGTTTAAATGTATTAAATACATCAACTTTTATGACCCACACCTTTCTAGATAAATCATCTATAAATATTACAAAAAATGATACTCCTCCAAAAGAAAGTGTAAGGGATGGCCTCCAAACATCTGAATGTACATAATAAAGAATACCTTTACTAATATGATTTCATGCTTTCAACTTTTGTCTACACTTTTTTCCAAATATACAATGTTTGCATATATTCAAATTCAGAGATTTTAAATTTGGAATTAATTTAGTTTATCAGTATCATAGACCTTTCTCGCTCACATGACAAATTCGTTGATGCCATAAACAAGTGGATTCAATTGCCTCTTCAGATACCACCGTTGCTACATTAAATTGAGTACTTTCTTCTAGCTTGTAAATATTTTTTGTCTTTGTATCCTTCATCACCATTAAAGTGCCCTTGGACACCTTAAGAGCTCCCCTTGACCTGTAAACTTATGACCACCAGAATACAAAAATCACAAAGAAAATAATTTTATTTTAGTTCAGACACATGTCTAACATCTGTTAATGTCCTTATATTACGAGATAAAACATTTTGATTTTGACACTTCCAACCCCAATAGTCTTACAAGAATCATTATTTCCCATAAGAACAACACCACCATCAACTGCTTGATAATAAGTAAACCAACTTCTATGTGGAAAAATGTGATGTGAAGCACCATATTCTAATAGCCATTCTTCATAGTATTCAAAGACATTACCAATAGAGAAAACTTCATCAACCATACCTAGACTTGATTCAACCGTATTTGCCTCCATTTTGGAGTCTTCCTTGGATTCATGTCTCTTCCAAGAATCCTTCTTGAGATGCCCCGACTTGTTACAATACCAACATTTAAGTTTTCTCTTCTTGCCTTTCGACTTTGATTTAGATGTACCTCTTGACTTTTCTCCTTTTTCTCTAGACCAACCTCTAGCAACCATTGCTTCTGGTGTGGAAGTTTCAATACTTGATTTTCTCTACACCACCTTAGACAATTCAAGAGTCTCAGTTGTACTAAAGTTAATGGAAACAACAAAATAATCCCACGATTCAAGAAATGAACACACCGATGTAACTTCCTTATCTTCGTCATCAATTTTAACATCCATACTATTCAATTGACATATAAGAGTATTAAATACATTTAAATGATCTACAACTTTTGTACCTTCTTTCATTTTAAAACTGCACAACCGTCTCTTCAAGTAGATACAATTCATCAAGGATTTGATCATATAAAGGCTCTCCATCCTACTCCATAAGCCTATTTTGTTTCTTCTCCAACAATGTTAAATAAGACATCATCGACACGACATAACCAAATTGTGCTTCGGGCTCTAACATCTAGGTTTTTCCACTCTTCATCGATCATAGTTGCAGGTTTCTTCCTCTTTCCATATAAAGCCTTATACAACCCTTGTTGTACTAACAAAACTTGCATTTTAAGTTTTCATAATTCAAAGTTATTTTTACCATTAAATTTTTCAACCTAGAATTTGGCATTCATCATCTTTTCCATTAGTTCTACACACAGTCTCTCCAAAAAAAAATGTTTTTAGTCCACCCTCGTAGACTTCAACTTTAATATATATATATATATATATATATATATATATATATATATATATATATATATATATATATATATATATATTCTCTTTCAAATTCAATATTTATTCACAAAACAAGGGCGAACTTTTCAAACTATCTTTCAAAAATCAAACTTTGATTTCTTTTACTAAGAACCCCCCAAAAAAATTGGTAGCTTCACCAGTAGCATGAAGGATTCACTGCTCGACTTCATAGAATAGACAAAAAATTGTACCTTCACTAGTCGTATGTGGGATTACCTTCACCAATCTCCTGTGGGATTCACCAGTCAAAAACCTCTATGTGGCTTGGTCTCCGCTACTCGTCGTCTAGGGTTTACCAAGGTTTTAACCTAACCTCTGCGACCTTCAGAGTTCAAAGTCTCGACTCTTCTCTATGTGCGAAATGACCAAAAAACATATTTATCTACACAAAAAATCTAAGCAAACCAACAACTATACTTCTCTTCGAACTCCCTTTCATGGCTTCCCTTTCTGTGCACGGTTCCAACGACCAAATTTTCTTCTCCTTAGGTTCTCCTCAGGCTAAAATCAAACTCAAATGGAGACTAGAGTTTTGGTAGCTAAGGTTTCTATTCTGATGCTCCTCCTCTTCCTTTGACCAGTGCTCAAACCAAACTTCCTTCACCTTCGCTCTGATACCACTTGTTGGTATTTAAGAGCCTGAATACAATATTAATTGCAAGAAAAATGACAAGAAAGACAAATCAATCACTCAGATAACACATGAAATTTAAGTGGTAAAACCATTACTGTGTGTCAAGGAAACATCCATACGACAAGGTATGATATATGTATCTTTATTATTCAAGATAGACTTACAATAAGATTTAGTGCAAATACGTCTCTAGGGTTTCATAGACATATATGAATCTTGGAACCCATACATAGTTATGAGAACTACAATGGGTTTTACAAACTTTCACCTGTTGAGTAAACCAACAATACCAATTATTTACATATGTAAATTTTATTTTTACATTTTCTTTTAATTGATTGTTAACACATTTTAACAATTAAGATGAATGTAGAATAATAGATATTTCAGAATCGAGAACTGAATGCAATAAACCCAACAATTTCTAGATATGCAAATATGAAAACTTCATAGGTTATAAAAGAAATGAAGTTGGTTTTAAAGATAAGCATGCAACCATTCTTTTGAAAAGTCGTCCTCTATTTTAAGCACTACAAAAAATTGTTCAGCGTTTGGACATCATACGTGAAAGTCACAAATTTGAAAAGGGACTGAAGAGTGAATACTATACCTTCATGGGGTTACTTATATGTGGGATTGATTCCCATTGTGAGAGGTTGCTAACTTTTAATACTGAGGCTACTGGAATAGAGGAGGTATTATGGATATTAGACTTGCACTGGATCATGTGAAGCATCCAAAATAAGTATAAGCTCTTGCACATCAGGGCAATGTCCTTTTCCATCTATCGATGCTTTTGTGGAATCTGTTTCTTCTGTAAGAAATGTTCCATGGAATATTTGAAGCTGGTACTAGTTCTCAGAAAACGACGACGTGACCATAAACAACAACATTAAACCAGAAAAGTTAAACTCCATTTATTTATTATTTTCTACCCAGAAGAGTTAAACTCCTTTTATTGGTCCCTGCCATAGGCATAGAGGGACTATAGCGACCGATAAAGCGTTGACTACATATTAGTTTGTCCTTTGACAGGAAATATTTGCACAATACCTATTGTTGGAGCTATGGAATTAAAAGCATATATTTATATATATTAAAAAGTAACATATATGTACTGATCTGATTGGATAAGAGATTGGAGGTCTTATTTCCAGATTTTTTATTCCCAATGCAGTGTATGGCAACATATCCAAACTTTTTTCTAGTAGACAATATGTTTTAATCATATGTTTTTCCTGTATATTGCTTGAAGGTCGATTAATGCTACCATTAGTTTGAATGTTTGTATTAGCATTTTCTGCTACCCGAATATATCTGTCAGTTTTGATATGTACTAATCGTATTGAAATGTTTTCATATCCAAGCTTTGTATATTTCTTGAAATTTATTGACACTTATTCCGAGATGTTTCAATAGGCCTGACAATGTAAATGTTTACATGACGCGACGTTCTCCAACACCCCTGATAGCTTAAATGTTTGCATACCACGAGGTCCTTAGACAACCTGAGAGTCTTAAATGTTTATGTAAATACGGTTCTCGGAGTACATGCCACTTCAATAGCCATTGTATGCTTCATCCTTGTTTTGCCATTGAAGCTACATGCATTGTTTACTGGTTCCGTGACTGCTTCTTCTTTGTTGGTTTGTCGGGTGCTGCCATTGTATGTTTCATCCTCGTAATCATTGAAGTTAGATACATTGTTTACTGGTTCGGTGAGTGGTTCTTCTTCGGTGGTTTATCGGTTGTTGTTTTTTGTTGTTTTGATCGTGATTCGACCTGTGCTTCTGCATTTCATTATTTCGGAGTAAGTTTCGATGCCATAGTTTCATTTTGTATTCCTTGTTTGCTATTCAGTGTTTGCAGTTTGCAAGTAAGAATGTTTGCTTATTTGTAGTCGCATGTTCCTTGTATGTTTCCGGTTCCTTTTCTGCTTCGACTGCAGTTTGGTAATCGTTGGAGATACATATGTTGTTCACTGGGTCGGTGGATTTTGTTGGTTCGTTGGTTCCTGGGTTGCTGGTTCTATTTGTTTGCCTGGGGTTTGTGCTTTGGGGCCCTAGCGGTGTAGTTCGGCCTCTTCGTGCTTTCTCGTTGGTTTGGTCCTTACTGGTTTATTTTCTTTGATTCGGCCTTGCAGGGTTGGGGTGCAACAACGGTGGTTGGAGCTTTTTTTTTTTTTTTTGGGATTGTTATTGTTTTTTTGGGGCGCTTTATGGTGTTCAACCCCTACACCCACCAGTCAATCTGCAATTGTGTTATTTTCCATTTTTGCAGAGGCCGCTATCTGTATTTGTGTGATATTTTCCTGATGCTCGAGTCCTGCCATTAAAGAAAATAGTTGCATACAAAATTGTTGGAGGATTACATGTGAAGTTACAATATCCGTTGTTTTTTTGTTGGGATAAAGCATATGTATGCAATCTACATTTATAGAGAATGTATGGTCAGATGTGCGGATATGACATGACATGTTCTTTCTCCTCTACATAGAATGGTGTGCACACGATACAATTTGTGTTGTGCTTGAGATATGATATGTGCAACAAAGATTCTTCAAGATTATATTTTCATGTATGGAAGCATGTCTGGGTAGTTTGCCACGGAAAACTGAGAACTTGTAACATGGGCACAACAGTCTGTGTAGAGGATAAAGAACATGGTTAAAGGGCATATCTGGATGAATTGCCAAGGAAAACCAGAAATCGTTTAGCTGCGGTTGTGCAATTGCGTGATATTTTCTGCCTTGTAATATATTTTGGCCAGGGAAAAACAATCTAGACGTTTACACCCATGGATAGAGAAGAGAAAAGGTTCATGTTTCTGCCTTTGTCAATAGTTCGTTGAGTGAGTTTTTTTGTATCTACATATTGCTTGTTCTCCAGTAAATACCAGCTTCCATTGATGTACATTGAATTTTGTGGGTTCCCACATTGAAACAAATAAAGTAGCTGGAGAAAAGGAGGGAGTCTTGACTGCATCGGCTGAAGAGGATATAGAAAGGTGCATGCTTGTACTGTTGTTTGATATTGTGTTGTTTTGTATTTCATTTATGGTCTGTATATGTGTTAAACTAGTTGTGTGCCTTCCTACATGGTAAGTTATCTTGGTTACATACGTTCCTTCCTACATACTAAGCTAGTTTATGTCCGTTGTGTTTGCGCTGCATTGCTACATTTAAAGAAACATAATCGCTGGACAGGACAAAGGACTCTTTGGTAGGTAAATAGACCTTTTTCTTTTTCTTTTAGATGTCTGTTTTCATACTAACTTGCCTTCGTCTCGATTGCATCTTCGGCGTTGCTGCCTTGGAAAAAACAGGTTGCTTGGACAGGGAGATGAATTCTTCTATGCAGCAGCAGAGGGTTCTGTCATACAATATTCTAAAAGGTATACCAAGTGTGCCGGTAAATTAAATATACAAACTGGGAGGGAACATATAATATTAGACTTGAAAACGATGAATTCGTAGTAATGGGCCTTTCTGCGATCCTTGTTTCTACTTTTTCCATTTTCTATTATCCCTTTTGTTTTCTAATTCATCTTCTTAGTGTGGTTTCCGAAAATTCCCTCGTGCGCTGGTTGGTGGACTAACAGACTGACATATGTGGTCCTACTTCTACCTTATTCCATATTTACCCACTTTGTCGATTGTGGCTGCCAGGTTGGCAGGTTAAAGATTGCTCCCCTAGCTTCCCGGGGTCTGCAATATACACATTGGCCATGGTGACCCACGATCACTCCCTGTTTACTGTTAAACATTTGTCCAGTTAAAAAATTAAGATGCATACAATTTTATGGTTATTTGGTCCTTTCGATCGACAATATACAATGCATATATTTGTTTACTCTTGATGTTCATCTGCACATGCTTGCATCAGAAAAAGTTGGACTAGTGAGACAACCATGAGCAGTCAGTCATCCCAGACATTGGCAGATTGACAAGGCCAAAGGTAAAGATGCATACACTGTGCTCTTACTATGTTTACTGAACAAATTTCGTGGGATATATATTCATCTATGGCATGGAAGATATAATGATGACATTTTCAATACATGGTTTCCAGCTCGCAAGAAGTATCAACAAGTACAAGGGAAACGTCGAACGTGCTACATGTTCCGCAGACCAAGAGGTGTGGTTGCGAAACTGTGGCTCCATAGTTCATCAATACTATTCGTGTACTTGTAGCACACTATCATTCACTTTAGTTTTCCTATTAAAAAAAATGTCATCAGGTCTATAGTTGTGACATCCAAAGTACTGTCAATAGAGGGCTTGAACAACCGCCAAACTGGACAATTGTTCGTCGGGGACATAATGGTTGTCTATACCACCTACTTGGATAAGACAAACAAAAGTAGATCCATTATGCATGCTGTATGACAGACAAGGACACCATGATGACATTCACACTCACTGTTCCTCCACAACTTGTCCAGAAACATGCAGAAAACATATTGTCGCGTAATGGGATATCCATTAAATTTTTTAATGTATTTCCCAAAACAGTATATGACCATGGTGATTGCGATCGAATTATTTTTCTCAACGAAAAAATTATTGTGGAAAAAATTCCTGCTATTTGTTCAGAATACCACTTCCTCCCGGACTCGACTATCAGGCAACTTGCACAGAGCATTTATATTTACCCAATCGAAACGATTGGGGCTACTGTGACACTGGCGAGAAAATTTGGGTCACAACACATTCTCCATATAAGGGATGGACAGTCAGACAATGACAAGGCAATGGTACTGCTTTTCATATTCAATTTTGTTCTTAACTTTCGCATCTGCATATATGTGGGATAAGTAAAACAAATATTGCATTGTTCCATGTTGCAACTACAATTGTTCAATACATATTCAAATTTGTTTTCATCAATGGAACAACAATTGCATAGAGGGAAGATTCCACTTATGTCGTTCAAAAATATAACAAAGAAGAAGGATGCTAGAGAAAGGATCTTTTAGACAACCCAGACAACGTTTGTAACAGAGTTGCGAGTAGATATAGTAGAGGATCTGGAGAAACTAGGTAGATCTACAATTGTTGTGCGTATACATCCACAAAATCATCATGGATTTGCTTATATAAATAGCCTTCAACAAATTTCTGCACTTGTTTACTTTTTCTTTTTTGTTTTACAGGGGAGGGGGGGATGCAGTTGTGTATTATATTGTTCAATGTATTAATCCCTTTGCTCGCGTTGCTAGGTTGAAGGTATTTTAGTTGCAGCCAATGTGTACTCAACCCCCTTTGATCCTGTATGTGCAAAATTCCATTCCGCTTCTTTTGCTTCCGCTTTGATAAGTGATGATACGATTGATTGTCTACGATGCGATGAAAAATTTCCATATATTTATGGACATTGCGTCAATGGTGTTATCCGAACCGTGGGAAACACAACTGTGCAATGTTTGGTTAGGCAGCCTCTGTTACAAAATGTGCTTCCTGAATTGGCAGAGTTTTCGTATGAAACGTATTTACACAAAAAGGCAAGCAGTGTCTATATGCTGCGACAACTTCGGATACAAAGCAAATTTTCCTTAAATGAGGACAATGAAATTTTGCATATCGACTGAAGAAGGGCAAAAAAAAATAATTAAATCAAACTTTGGGAGGAAACAAAAATACCTCATGTCTCTCTGTAATGTTTGTTCAACATCCAGATGAATGTTCATTTCAAGAGAAAAGGAATGCGCCGACTTCTTTTCTTTGTATATCAAGTTGTTTGGTGGAAAGGTCGATGGGTTCTGTTCAATGGAACCTTCTGGGAACTTTCTTCTGGGCTGTTTAAACTATGGTTGGTTCTTGGTTATTTGGTTTGTCTGTCAATTTGTATACCATGGAACTCCAGCTCTTCTTTGGAGGATAGGGAACAATATAGTTGATTTTTTTTGGCCAGATGGCACGCAGATCTGCCTGATAATTTCTATGGCGCTGTGATGAAAATGTACTATGTGACTTGTTTTGGCAAATTTCCTTGATCAATGAACTTGGTCAAATTATTTGTGAAATAATTTGAAATCAACGAATATATAGTGTGCGGAGTGCAACTATCCTATCATACCAACAAGAGGCTCTTAAAATTCAAATTGATCTTTGTTTTCGCAATTTTTCTTAGTCGATGAACTTGGTAAAATTAATATCCTGGAATAATTTGAAATCAACGAATATATATTGTGCAGAGTGCAATTGTGCTATCATATGAACAAGAGGGCCTTAAACTTCAAATTGGTCCTTGTTATGCTTGCGGTGATAGAATTTTATAAAACAATTCTTGTGTTTCCTTCATTTTTTTAAAAATAAGCGATTTAACATCCTTTAATAATTTAATGTAGTTCACTTGTATAATAACAATAGTTAATATTAATATTTTAGTATCTGAAAATAATGTTTTTAGCTGAAGTTAGATAGGATGAGCATTTCTAAACAATTGCAATCTTGAACCCGCCAAACGTGGAATCCGCAAGTCCACCTATCAATTTGTATATTGCGGAAGTTTGGGTGGTATTTGCAGGACATCGAACAAAAGAGGTTCAAATTTCAGCCTGCCAGGCCGAGAACCTGCGATCCAAAAAGTGCCCAAGTATGGAATGACGGATCCGCATATGCTCTATAAAATCTCTTGTCTGTACTTTCTAAAAGTACATGTTTGCTATGTATTGCTCGTTTGCCAGAAAACTTTTATATCAGTCGCCCGACCAAATTGTACAAATTTTCTCGTTTAATTAAATTCTGCAATAGCAAAAATTATTATTAATAATTTAGTGTTGAATATCATGTTTTTAGATATGTTAGATAGTTGATAGGGATTAGTATCTATAAAAAATGGCCTCAAGTCCATCTGTGAATATGTATATCGCGGAACTCCAAGGATTATTCTGAGGACAAGGAACAATGAAAACTGCACTGTTGAGCGACGTAGCCCATAGGTCCGTTTATCAATTTGTAAATCGTAGAGATGTGCCTGGTGTTTGTACAATGCGGAACAATAAAGGCCCAATTTTCAGCTCGCGAGCCCCACAAACCCGATAATTTTTTTTTTCTAGATATGAAATCCATACTGGATTGCTACGGGACAATAAAACTGCAATGTTCAGCCAACCAGCCCGAGTCCACCTGTCCACTTGTATATCGCGGAAGTTTGGGTGCTATTTGTAGGAAATAGAACAATGGAGACTCTATTGTCAGTTCACTAGGCCACAAACCAAAAACTGCCTAGGTATGGAATGAGGGATCCACATATGTTGTATAAAATCCCATTCCATAGTTTATATAGAGACAATGTCCTCAAGTTCGCGTGTCAACTTGTATATCGCGGAAGTCTAGGTGCTATTTGTAGGACACAGAACAATAGATACTTAATTTTCAGCCTGCCAGGTCACGAACCCCTGATCCAAAAAGTGCCCAAGTATGGAATGAGGAATCCACATATGTTCTAGAACAATATTTTTGTACAGCGCGGAACAATAGATGCCCAATTTTCAATCCGCCAGCCCCAGAGCTCTCGATAAAAAAAATCGCTAAATATGGAATTCATACGGGATCTCCACATATGCTGTATAAAATCTCATTCCATGTTGTATATTGTGGAAGTCTAGGTGCTAGTTGTGGGACAAAGAACAATAGATACTTAATTAAAGCCTGCCATGTCACAAACCCTTGTTCCAAAAAGTGTCGAAGTATGGAATGAGGGATTTGCATATATTCTAGAAAAATGTGTTTGTAAAGCACGAAACAATAGACACCCAATTTCTAGCTCCCTAGCCCTAGATCCCCCGATAAAAAAATAAACGCTATATTTGAAATTCATACGGGATCGTTATGGGACAATAAAAGTGCAATGTTCAGCCAGCCAACCCAAGTCCACCAATCAATTTGTATATCGCGGAAGTCACGGTGCTATTTGTAGGAGACAAAACAATAGAGACTTTATTTTTGGCGCACCAACTCGCGAACCCACGATCAAAAAACTGCTTAAGTATGGAATGACAGATCCGCATATGTTGTATAAAATCTCATTCCATACTTTATATAGAGACTATGTCCAAAAGTCCGCGTGTCAATTTGTATATCTCAGAAGTCTAGGTGCTATTTGTAGGACACAGAACAATAGATACTTAATTTTCAGTCCACCAGGTCCCGAACCTGCGATCCAAAAAGTGCTCAAGTATGGAATGAGAGATCCTTATATGTTCTAAAACACTATCAATTTGTATATCGTGGAAGTCTGGGTGCTATTTGTAGGAGAAGGAACAATAAAGAATCTATTTTCGGCTCGCTAGGCCGCAAGCCCGTGATCCAAAAAATGCCTAAGTATGGAATGAGGGATCTACATATGTTGTATAAAATCTCATTCCATACTTTATATAGACTATGTCCACAAGTTCACGTGTGAATTTGTATATCGCGGAAGTGTAGGTGGTATTTGTAGGACACAAAAGTCTAGGTGGTATTTGTAGGACACAGACCAATAGATACTTAATTTTCAGCCCGCCAGATCACAAACCCATGATCCAAAAAGTACCCAAGTATGGAATAAGGGATCCGCATATGTTCTAGAGCACTATCAATTTTTATATCGTAGAAGTCTGGGTGCTATTTGTAGGAGACAGAACAATAGAGACTCTCTTTTCGGCCCACTAGACTGCGAGCTCACGACACTACCTAAGTATGGAATGAGGGAACCGCATATGCTATATAAAATCTCATTCCATACTTTATATAGAAACTGTCCACAATTTTGCATGTGAATTTGTATATCGCGGAACTGTAGGTGCTATTTGTAGGACACGGAACAATAGATACTTAATTTTCAGCCTGCCAGGCCGCGAACCCACGATCAAATGCAATGTTCAGCCAAGCAGCCCGTAGGTCCTCCTGTCAATTTGTATACCACAGAAATCTAGGTGCTATTTGTAGGACACATAACAATAGAGACTCTTTTTTCAGCTCGCGAGGCCGCCAACCCGCGATCAAAAAATTGCCTAAGTATGGAATGACTCTTTTTTATATGGCTCGTTTGTCAAAATAATTTTATATCACTCGGCCGACCAGATTGTGCAAAATTTCTCGTATAATTAAATTTTGGAATATAAATATTTAACAGTAATAATTTAGCACAAGTTAGGTTTTGAATTTGTATATCGTGGAATTGTCACAACTATTTGTAGAGCGCAAAATAATAGATGCCCAATTTTTTTCCCACTAGATCGAGAACCCCCGATCCAAAAAAGTGGCTAATTATGGAATTAATACGGAATCACCAAGGACAAAAAAAAATGCAATGTTGAACCAACCAACCCGAAGTCCACCTGCCAATTTGTATATCGCGGAAGTGTAGATGCTATTTGTAGGACACAGAACAATAGAGGCTCAATTTTCAGCCCACCAGGCCGAGAACCATCGGCTGTTCACATGCTCTGGGTATATCTTTGCCTGATCGCTTTTCATACTTTGGTATTTCTTGGAATCAGATTCACCATTGCTGCTGCCTTCGTACTTGTTTCCAGATATGCAATAATTAAGATTTAATGCTAGTAGCCATCGTGCAACAACCGTTAAAACTGTCATTAAATTCTGGAAGTCCGGAGAAGATTTGTCATTAGTACAAATTAAACTAAGATTTGCCCAGAAGCATGTTATCCTTTCCAAGTATTTCAAAGGCCACACAATATTTTTTTTTGTGCACCGACGGGTTGGTGCTTTTAAGAAATTTCTGATTCTTAATCTCTTTTCGCCGTCACCGCCACATTCACACTTTTTTCTAATTGTGTAATTATTGAGATGTGATGGTCACAACTCATTC
>ML778651.1:1544840-1556681 GCA_009831015.1 Picea engelmannii | reverse complement strand
AATTGACTAAAATATTCGCCAAAAAATTATATATACATTTTATATTATTGATAAAATAGCCTTCAATTTTTCCTATGTATCATGGGGATTCACCCATTTATTATACATATAAATTTAGGGGGGGTTCTTAAAATCACCCATGTCCGAAAGAACACAAAATACGTACTCTTTCCTCCCACATTTCTTTTGGCCTTTTCCAGCACCCTGTTTCACAGCGGAGTTGATGAGAATTAGTCCTTAGTTGAGCAATAAGAATTTTAGATCTCCAAGAAATATTGGCCCCTATGTATGCCTTTTGATGATGGTTATGAGTGGGGTTAAACTCTTCAATGTAGTACTTATTCTTTCTCCCTAACTCTTTCTCCCAAGTACGTTTGTGGAACTTATCCATAACAAAAGTTTTTATCTCTTTACTGTTTGTAGGACGCATGCTCAAGCAAATGCCCCATTTACTAAACCATTTGTTATTTTGTTGCATCCAAGTCTTCTTTCTTTTGCATAATCTGTCACTAAACACAACCTTAGGCCATCTACCCTCTTTCATTTGCTCAATTTTTTTCAAATACCTTATGTAACGTCCCCTGACCGTCATCCCACTGGCCGAGAAAATGCTACTGTACGGAACAACATCATACTTATATATGTAAAACATGCATATTAAACCTAATTAACATATTTAACTAAACAACTCAGAGTAAGCACATGATTACTGCTAACATAAATAATCCCTGGCATTAACAATAATTCATATGCACAACAAAATAGGTGTTAACATATAAGCATCACAGGCATGCAAAACATAATATTAAGCACAAACTGATACTTATCTTTGAAACTGTAGTAATTCCACCAACTGCATGCAGGCCTTCCACGAACCTCCTAGCCTTAGACCATGCTACTCATCATGCTCAGTAGTGGGTCACCCCCGAGCTGGGAATAAGCTCCACCCAAGGCAAGGAATCCTAGTCTAGGCTGAGGTTACAGGGAAAACTACACAGAATAACTGGAAGGATTCTTCCTAGGATGCCTTCTTATGCTCACTACTCACGGACTCTCATTCCCCACATGCCTGTTTCTCCTGGGAGTATACACCTTCACAAGCATAGTCCATTAGTGCTTCACCTCCCTCTCTGGGTCTCAGCAACAGGCCGGATCAGAAAGTCTTAGAGCTCTGTAGCTGGTGCTAGACTCTCTCTGGAAGAATACCACTTCCCAACAGACTCCTTCACCTGGAAATAGCTTCTCACAGGATTGGCAACCTACCTCTTCATTCGTAACCACCTCCCTCACCTGGAGAGAGTGTTACACACAGGCCAGACAACCTGTTTCCTTCAACTCGATTTCCAACACAGGTGGGCAACCACAAGGCTCCACACGAACATATAATGGTCTGCAAGCCACACGTAGTCAAGCACTGTGCGACCACAATAGTTCACTAGAAACACAGACATGGGCTTCCCAAAACTGGTGATAGACAGATGCTATAGCATAACAAGGCTCAACAATTATGGGACATTCGGTTTTCCCCAATCAACAATACAGGACAGACTTACGGCTCAGGTTTTTGGGGATGTGTGAGGGTGTACAGAGATTCCATGCAAAGACTTAACGGTTCAGGTAAGGATTCCCTAGAACAAACATCGAAACAGAGGTCGATCATGGACACCCGTGAGTTCAGACGGAGGATGGAGAATGGGAGGTCGAACACAAACTCGACAGTTTTGACAGAGGGTGTATCGACTCCTCCATAAATCAACACAGGCTTTTTTTTTTGGTTTTCCCAAGTTGCGTGAGGGTATTCTTGCAAAGGTCATATAGGATTTCCGGTTCAGACAGTCGACAGCAGAATGGAGGAGGAACCCCCATCATGGCTCAACTCAACAATTTTAACTGCATGCGCTTGGGTTGACACTTGTCACCCATGAAGCTCGTTCCTTCCCATTTGGAAGTCAATCATCCTTCCAAAGAACTTAGGATAAAACATCACATTTCACATGGCTTTTGGAATAATATTAAAATATTATTCCCAAGGACTTAAGCCCCTAGGCTCAACACTTAGCCTCTCTTTCCAACCTTCCAGCCCCCAATCCCTTACCCACTCTGTGGAATTCAGTCATTCATTTTGGTCGGTATGCAGGCAGTGGTGTTTATATTTTTGTTAATGTTCTGCATCATTACATATACAAAAGTAGTCTCCCAACCTTAACACTTAGGCTCTTCGGCCTGATAACACATAAGCCCACTGGCTTATATAAACTTGGCTCACTAGCCTATAAAACATAATTACAATTCATAATGAAAGATTTATACTTCATAGACATGATTTACAATAGGGCTCAGCCTTAGGGACATTACAATCCCCTCCCCTTATTTTTGCACTGTCCTCAGTGCAACTTTACACTGCATCTGCAAGCTTTTCAAAATTTTCAAAAAGATGCGGGTACTCTACCCGCATAACATCTTCATGCTCCCATGTCACATCCTCGGGACCGTACCAAGTCCACTAAACCTTTACAAGCCATATAGCTTGATTTTGGAGATGTTTTTTTTCCTGTCCAATATATGCACATGATGCACTTGCAGGACACCTTGTTCCACCTGAATCACATTCCAATCGATAACATGATTAACATCTGGTATATATTTCTTAAGCAATGAAACATGAAACACATTATGTACAGTCATAGATGCAGGTAATGCAAGCATATATGCAACTGGCCCAATCCTTTCCAGGATTTCAAATGGCCCACAAAATCTGGCTGCCAACTTGGCGCAACTTCCCAGCTTCAAGGAAGTCCTGTTAGCTTTCACTTTCAGGAAAACATGATCACCCACTTTGAACTCTCTGTGGGTTCTGTCCTTATCAACATAACTTTTCTGCCTGTCCTGGGCATCTTTCAAATTCAGCTTAATTTTTATCATTTGGTCCTCCATCTCCTTGAGAAACTCTGGCCCAACTATTGCTCTATAAACTGGATTATCCCAGCTAACTGGAGTATTGCACTTTCTTCCATAAAGTGCTTCAAATGGGCTCATCTTCAATGATGCATGATACCCATTGTTGTAGGCGAATTCTACCAAGTGAAGGTAGTCTTCCCATCTTGATGGTTTGTCCATCACATACATTCTCAGTATGTCTTCTATTACCCTGTTCACCCTCTCTGTCTATCCATTAGACTCAGGATGATAAGCTGTACTAAAGTTTAGATTCGTTCTGAATCCTTTGAAAAATTCTTTCCAGAAATTCGAGGTGAATTTCGGGTCTCTGTCAGACACAATCGTTTTAGGAATTCCATGCAATCGTGCCACTTCCTTTATAAAAATATCAGCAACATCTGCTGCCTTGTGAGTAGTTTTCAGTGGAACAAAATGGGAAGCTTTTGTAATCTTGTCCACCACCACCATGATCGAATCATGCAGCTTGGTTGTTCTAGGCAATCCCATAATAAAATTCATCATTACTACTTCCCACTTCCACTCAGGAATGGGTAAAGGTTGCAACAACCCTGCTAGGTGCCTATGCTCAGCTTTAACTTTCTGGCATTCCATACATCTGGCAATGTATTCAACGATCTCTCTCTTCATACCCAGCCAAAAGTAATGGCTCTTGACCATTGCTACTATTTTCTGATATCCAAGGTGCCCTACAGAAGGCACATCATGCATCTCTTGCAAAATCATCTATTTCAAGCACTGGACATTAGGTACAAAAATTTTGTTCTTGTACAACAATATTCCATCTGTTTCCAATTTATAATTTTCCATCTTCTGTGGCATCTTACCTTGTTGTAGCTTGGCTACCAATTCTCTGTACTGCAAATCTACATTTGCAGCCTCTAGAATTCTTCTTTTAATAACAGTCTGATACATGCTAATGGTTTTAGCATGTAATTCATGCACCCTCCTGGTGAGTGCATCAGCCACTTTATTCTTCTTTCCTTTGATATGCTTGATCTCAAAGTCGTACTCACACAGAAATTCCATCCACCTACTTTGTCTAGCGTCTAAGGTTGGCTGATCAAACAAATAATTCAGACTGTTGTGGTCTATTCTGAGTTCAAATCTCCTTCCCATGAGGTAATGTCTCCATTTCCTCAGAGCATGAACGATTGCTGCCAACTCCAAATCATGAGTGGCATAATTCTTTTTGTGCTCTTTCAGCTTCCTAGAATCATAACAGATTACAAATCCATTCTGACTGAGAACTCCTCCCAACCCTTCTTTACATGCATCCGTGCACACCATGAAATCCACATTTGGATCTGCAATCCTCAAGATTGGAGCGCTGGTTAACAATTTCTTCAATCACTGGAAACTTTTTTCACACTCTTCAGTCCACTGAAACTTTTCTCCTTCCTTTGAAAGGAAGTGATAGGGTGAGCTATCTTTGAGAACCCTGCGATAAACCTTCTGTAATAGCCTGCTAGACCCATAAAGTATCTAACTTCTGCCACATTCCTTGGCGCTGACCATTCTCTGATGGCCTCAACCTTCTCAGGATCCACGATGATCCCTTCCTCTGAAATAGTGTGCCCCAAGTAATGGATCTGCCTTTGATAAAACGAGAATTTTCTCAACTTGGCATACAACTGGTGTTCTCTCAACACTTGCAGCACCATCCTCAGGTGTTGTTCATGCTCTTCCTTTGACTTGGAATACACCAAAATGTCATCTAGGAAAACTATGACAAACTTGTCTAGATAGTTCTTGAATACACCATTCATCAAGCACATTAAAACATTAGGTGCATTCGGCAACCCAAACGGTACCACTATGAACTTGTAATAACCATACCTTGTTCTAAAGGCGGTCTTGCTGATGTCTTCATCCTTTATTCTTACCTAGTGATATCCTGATCTGAGATCTATCTTCAAAAATATTTTCGCACCTTTCAACTGATCGAAAAGATCGTCGATCCTCGGCATAGGATACTTGTTCTTGACAGTTACTTTGTTCAACTATCTGAAATCACTGCACAACCTCAACGTCCCATCCTTCTTCTTCACGAGCAGGACTAGGGCACCCCAAGGTGACACGCTTGGGCGAATGTACCCCTTCTTTAGAAGCTCTTCAAGATGCAATTGCAACTCTTTCAGCTCTGGCGTACTCATTCTATAAGGAGCTTTCGACACTGGAGCTTCTCTAGGCATAAAATTTATAGAGAAATCGATATCTCTCTTTGGAGGTAGTCTGGGTACCTCCTGAAATACGTCTTCAAACTCTGTTAGTACTGCATGGTCTCCAATCTTTGAGACTTCATCTCTGGATGCTTCCTCCACACGGGCTGCAAATAATTGACATCCTTTCCTGTAGCGCTTTTTCAACTTCATTGCTGAGATTTCTCTAACAACCACAACTCTGGGAATTCTTTGCACTGTTTTCCGATTCCCCTCCTCATCCAGGCATGTAAATTCCTTGTTACGACAGTCCAAGAGGGCATGGTGCTAGTCCAACCAATCCATCCCAATTAAAAAGTCATAAGAGTCTAAAGGCAGAATATTCAATTCAGCCTTCGTGCTCAATCCCTTCATGTCTACAGGGCAGGACTTAACCAACTCAGTGAATTTCCTCTTGGTTCCTGTAGCCAACTTCACTAACCAATAATTTTCATGTTTGTTTCTTGATAAATGCAAACTTTCCACCACTCTAGGGTCTATATAACTATGGCTAGCCCTTGAATCAATTAAAATAATAAATGGTTGGTTGTTAATCATACCTTCCACTTCAATCATGTGCGCCTGAAATTCATCTTGCTTGTTGTCCAGGGCCGCATAGATCCTTGGAATTCTACTGCCCATGTCCTCCACTGTTTCATCTTGTTGAACATTATGGACAGCTCTTGCTTTGCCATTTTTATGGGGACAATATCTGTACTTGTGGTTCTCTTTATAGCCCCAACACTGAATGGGCGTCTGTCTCAGCCTTTGTTCTCCCACTTCATCCATTCTCGTCTCTCTAAATGATGGATGTCCTTGAGGATTATTTCTGAAAAAGGAGGTTTGTTTCCCTTCTGCCTCTGTTCTTTCTTACACTTCCTCTGCTCATCCCAAGCCTTCCGAAAGGTAGGTTTTTCTCTTTGTTGTTCATATAAGCATTTCTCTCTTCTTATTGTTTCTTTCATAGTCTTTGGGTCATCATACTGAATCTTATCCCCAATAGGAGGCGGTAATCCACTCAGGTACCTCTGAATCTTGACAGACTCATATTTGATGAATGGAACATACTTCATTAATTCCAAAAACTTTCGTTCATACTCATCAATGGTCATGTTGCCCAACTTGAGTTCGAAGAACTCCTTCATCTTTCTGTCATAGTATCTTTTAGTCGGGTATTTCCTCTCGAAATACCTCTTGAATTATTTCCATGTGATATCTTTCTCTCTAACGTGTTGCAC
Source organism: Picea engelmannii (assembly GCA_009831015.1). Classification (NCBI taxonomy): domain Eukaryota; kingdom Viridiplantae; phylum Streptophyta; class Pinopsida; order Pinales; family Pinaceae; genus Picea; species Picea engelmannii. The sequence continues at coordinate 1,550,287 of ML778651.1, read as the reverse complement.
CTGCACAAGCTGATCCCACCACATGGATGGTTTTCCTTTTAGTTGATACATCACAATTCTTCCTTTTGCATGAGAGGAATAATTCTGCAGTTGGAAATATTTCCTCATGCCAAACAACCATGTTTCGGCATCTTCCTCCTTCTTATGTTCTCCATCAAATGAAAGAGGCTTAATCTTGTTCATCTCCCCTTTCAATTCATCCACTCCATATCTTTGGTGTTTTCTGGTAGGAGATGGGCTTGAACTACTGTGTGCTTCCCTATTGGAATGCTTTGGGAAGCGACGACGATGTCTGTTGACACTCCTTGATCTGCTTTTCCTCTCAGGGGTCCTGCGACTCTCTGTCTTGCTTGAGTCACTCTCCTTTTTCAATTTCTTTTCTATTCTTTCCATAATCTTCAACATCCTTAAGTTGAATTCACCCTGCCTATCCCTGACTTTCATGAGTTTTCGGCTATCAGCTCAGTGAGCCTGGGCATCTCTCTGCAATATTTCAATGATTTTCATCATATGTCCTTCCTTATCTATCTCTTTTCCTTGCCCATTAGAGTTTGACCCTTCAACTCCCAAGTTGACATTCCTTCCTTCTCTTTCGTTCTCTGAATTGGAGGCAATCAACACCTCTTCCATTTCTATACTCGGCGTTGATTCACGGTTGTCCTGACACTTGTTGAACTCTGCACACACAATGTGCAGTCAAACGAAGTTTGTCTGGCCTTAAACCCTTAATAAAACTACAACATTCATAAACCAACGCGAATAAGAAAACGTTTCGATTCCACGAATTTTCTAAGCTTTGTTTGGCTCTGCAATTTTCGGTGATAGCCCCTGTTTTCTTAGTCCCCAACCCATGCGTCCACAGGCCGTGATCAAATGCTAAACTGCTAGGTGCTACAAGGCTCTCCAAACAAAACTTTGGGTTTCGGGATTTCGGGGCTTCGAGGTTTCGGGTTTCGGGGTTTTGGTCCCAGAGATTCTCACACTCGCTTCCCTCTCCAACTCCCGACTTCCGAAAATTCGATTTCTCTCGCCTTGGGCCCACAACACAGCTGTCACTCACCAAGGTAGTGACACATGGTGTCCTTAAGAAGGTCCACCTTACTCCTAGCGACGTCATAGGGCCCCACTACTTTCACTTTTCATTTCGGAGTTTCGGGCATCAGGAGTTCGTGCATCTACACATCTCAAATTACGGAATTTCGTTTGCCAAAATTTTGAAATTACGGTCTATTAATCTACTTGATCCAACGGTCCTGATTCCCCACGATATGACGACTCAGATCTCGTCGACATTTCATGTATCAGGATTTCGTGTGTCACGAGGTCGAAATATTTTCCACCTTCATCCTCCCTATTCCCAAAATGTCGATTTCTTCCTAGACAATTAACGGTCCAGATCTCTCTTAGATCGACGGTTGTGATCCAATTGTGAATTCGCGTTTCATGAATTCTCACAAACTCACCCCTTGACCATTTCAAGTTACATGTCAGTGAAAGGTTGATCACTCTCCACGCGTCCTTTCCAATGGACGGTCCTGACGAATTCAGGATTTCGCGTATCACGATTTCCACACTCTTGTGCAACTCCAAAGGTTTTTTTTAAGCCTTGTGCACGTTCTCCAGATCTGATGGTTGCGAGGGTTCTCCTTTCCTCATGAGCAGATCCTATGGATCCAACACTTTTGGTGTGGATTTTTCTCTCTCCCTGTGGCCATATACCACACCGGCTATAGTTTTATAATACCGCTACACCTCTTGAGCTTTGTAACACAGTCAAGTAGTTCGTTGACACTCAGAAACATTCTGAGGTCTAAAATTAGTCCTCCAGACACAATTTCTTCTCAAAACCTCGGTCCAAAGACCACTTATCCGACCATCTAGGCTCATCATTGAAACCAGGCTTTGATACCATACTGTAACATCCCCAGCCTTCATCCCACTGGCTGGGCAAACACTACTGTGCGAAACAACATCATACTTAAATATATGTAAAACATGCATATTAAACCTAATTAAAAAATTTAACTAAACAACTCAGAGTAAGCACATGATTACTGCTAACATAAATAATCCCTAGCATTAACAATAATTCATATGCGCAACAGAATACGTGATAACATATAAGCATCACAGGCATGCAAAACATAATATTAAGCACAAACTGATACTTATCTTTGAAACTGTAGTAATTCCACCAACTGCATGCAATCCTTCCACGAACCTCCCAGCCTTAGACCACACTACTCATCATGCTCAGTAGTGGGTCACCCCCGAGCTGGGACTAAGCTCCACCCAAGGCAAGGAATCCTAGTCTAGGTTGAGGTTACAAGGAAAACTGCACAAAATAATCGGAAGGATTCTTCCCAGGATGCCTTCTTACACCCACTACTTACGAACTCTCACTCCCCACATGCCTATTATTCCCAGGAGTATACACCTTCACAAGAACAATCCATTAGTGCTTCACCTCCCTCTCCGGGTCTCAACAACAGGCCGGATCAGGAAGTCTTAGAGCTCTGTAGCTGGTGCTGGACTCTCTCTGGAAGAATACCACTTCCCAACAGACTCCTTCACCTGGAAATAACTTCTCACAGGATTGGCAACCTACCTCTTCAACCGCAACCACCTCCCTCACTTGGAGAGAGTGTTACACATAGGCCAGAAAACCTGTTTCCTTCAACTCAATTTCCAACACAGTCGGGCAACCATGAGGCTCCACATGAACATACAATGGTCCGCAAGCCACACACAGTCAAGCTTCCCAAAACTGGTGACAGACAAATGCTACAGCATAACAAGGCTCAACAATTACGGGACATTTGGTTTTCCCCAACCAACAATACAGGATAAACTCACGGCTCAAGTTTTCGGGGATGCGTGAGGGTGTACAGAGATCCCACGCAGAGACTTAACAGTTCTGGTAAGGATTCCCTAGAACAAACACTGAAACAGAGGTCGATCATGGACACCCACGAGTTCAGACGGAGGATGGAGAATGGGAGGTCGAACATAGACTCGACGATTTTGACAGAGGGTGTACCGGCTCCTCCAGAAATCAACACAAGATTTTTTTTTTGGTTTTCCCAAGTTGCGTGAGGGTATTCTTGCAGAGGTCATACGAGATTTCCAGTTTAGACAATCGATGATAGAATGGAGGAGGAACCCCCATCATGGCTCAAATCAATAGTTTTAACTGCATGCGCTTGGGTTGACACTTGTCACCCATGAAGCTCGTTCCTTCCCATTTGGAAGTCACTCGTCCTTCCAAAGAACTTAGGATAAAACATCACATTTCACATGGCTTTTGGAATAATATTAAAATATTATTCCCAAGGACTTAAGCCCCTAGGCTCAACACTTAGCCTCTGTTTCCAACCTTCCAGCCCCCAATCCCTTACCCACTCTATGGAAGCTTAGTCCCCCATAACTCATTCATCGTGGTCGGTCTGTACGCAGCGATGTTTATATTTTTATTAATGTTCTACATAATTACATATACAAAAGAAGGCTCCCAGCCTTAACACTTAGGCTCTCCGACCTAATAACACATAAGCCCACCAGCTTATATAAACTTGGCTCACCAGCCTATAAAACATAATTACAATTCATAATGCAAGCTTTATACTTCATAGACTTGATTTACAATAGGGCTTAGCCTTGGGGACACTACACCTTATGAATCGCACCATAACAATTGCTTCAATAGGAGCAACCCCTGTTTCACTTAACAGGATAGCATAAGGAACTGCACTTTTAATTTTGAATTTGTTTGTAATCAAATGCTTCTGAATTTTCTCAATTTGTTTCCACTGCATCTTGATTGTGCTACTGGCCCATAGTTCACAACCGTAGAGAATCACCGGAGTCACTAGAAGCCCAAAAAGAGTTAGAGTGGTTTTCCAGTCCCACAGCTTTGCCTCTCTACACCTGTTTTGAAAAGCATAAAATGCTTTCCAACCCCCTAAAGTTATTTTCTTTCTACAACCATCCCAACTTAAATTTCTATTGAAGTCAATTCCGAGGTATTTGTAGTCTGCAACTTCCTCCAGAATGTTGCCTTCAAAGTAGAACTTATGCTGGTTATTCTTTTTTTCGTTAGAGAAAACCACAACTTTCATTTTACTAATATTGACTTGCATCCCCACCCTTCTACAAAAATGCTCAAGGGAACATAAGTGCTCATGCAAACCAAGAGCCGATTTAGCAATCAATATAAGTTCATCTGCGTACAAAAGAAGCCTTATAATGAACTTGCCCAAATGGATACCGTCACCCCCTTACGAATTTAGCTACTCTTCAAGCTTGTCAATATATATCCCAAAAAGGGTAGGAGACAATGGGCAACCTTGCTTGACCCCGATATTGCTTCTAAAACTTTCAGAAATGCCTGTTGAAGTTCTAATTTTGACTTTCACCTCTTCATACAACTTATGCACAGCTGCTCTCAAATGCCTAGGAACCCCGAGTTCCTCCATTCTGCCCCAAAGCTTATCCCTAGGAACCGTGTCAAAAGATTTTCTGAAATCAACAAAGCAACAAAAAAATTCTTCCTTTTTTCCCAAACTTTTTCAATGATGTGCCTTAAAGTTATACAATGATCAACTGTGGAATGCTTAGGTCTAAAACCTGCTTTCCCTTTAGCACATTTATCTCTTTCTTTTGCCCACTTGCTGATTTTCTTTTCTAACATGCTTCCAAATAACTTTGCAAACAAGGGGTTTATCATTATGGTTCTATAATTGGAGGGATTATTGACGTCACCACTCTTGAAAAGAGGTATTTCCATACTAGTTGTCCAATCTGTGGGGAACCCTTGCTGTATGATGTTGTTGAAATTTTTTCTGATGTGAGGTGAGAGAATTTTTAAGTCCCACTTTAGATACTCTGCTTGGAGTTCATCCAAGTCTTTTGCTTTTCTAGCGCCCAACCTCTTGATACCCATCTCTACCTCTTGCATCGTGAAGAGTTTTGTGTCTGTGTTGACCAAGGGAGGAGGGTCAACCTTGGGATCCTGCTCATAAAGTTGTCTTGCATAGTTGAACCAATTAGAAGTTGTAATGTTGTTTTCAGTTTGCACCTTTTTCGGTTGGAGCTCCTTCCAGAATAGTTTGGGTTTATTTTTCCTAAGGAATATTAGTTCTTCTCTCCTTGAAACCATGAAATCAACCTTTTTCTTTCTTACTATATGCTTGTAAGCTTTGAGCTTTATGTTATTCTTGTCTGATTCCTTCCACCTTCTCCTTGCCTTTTTGCATTCCTCGTCAAACCAAGCATTAACCGGAAAACAATTTATTTCAGACTTCATAATTTTTGCTCTTTTGCACTCAACAAGTGTGCTTTGAATTAAATGTGTTAATCCGTGACTATGAAGGCCATGAAATGAGATTTCCTCCTTCTCGAAGAGCCTCTCTAACGTTTTTTTGAAGGTATTACAATTCTCTGGAGTC
>ML778651.1:1526300-1544790 GCA_009831015.1 Picea engelmannii | reverse complement strand
CAAGAGAAACTTAAATAAATTGGCTTGTGATCTGATTTTAAGTCCCAAATTTGATCTCCAATCAACACTTCCTCCATTTTCCCACACAAACTATGCGAGCAAATTGCATAATCTACTACACTTGCTCCATTGTAAGTATTGCATGTGAAATTAGCGTACTTTTCCCATCTAGTCAAACCATTACAAATGACTAAATCAAAAGCCCCACATAGCGTAAGCAATTGTTCTCCGAAGAGATTGCAACCTTTATTCTCTAAAGTTCGTTCCCACTGATGATTACTCTCTTCTGTAAGCCAGATAGGGTCATTGTCTTCTTTGCAACAAAGAATGCTAGCTTATTCGCCTGTAGTTCTAGCATTGAAATCCCCCACTATAAGGACTTCACCTAGTTGAGAATATATTGCAATATCTGTTTTTAGGGCTGCAAAGGGATATTTGTGGTCAAGCCCTCTACTTTTGTAGATTTTTGAAACTTGCGGCACAAAATAACATGCTGCAATTCTGATGTGATTTCCATTTTCTGATATTTTAAGCAAGACAAATTGCTTATTTGGGTCTTCTTTTTCTAGCTGAATGAAACGACCTTCTTTTTCTCTTACTAATACCATGATACCCCCGTTCCCTTTGCCATTCCCTACTGCCTTGTTCCACACTGCTATCTTCCAATACCCTTCAAACAAAGGTGTCTTGCACCCTTCATGCTCATGTGTTTCTATGAGGCAAATTATGTCTCTATCTTCCGCAATAAGCCCTAACCCAGGTCCTTGTCTCCATGGGTAACCCCTGCAGTTCCAACAAACTAATCTTAAGGAAACTTGAGTATGACTTGATTGCTATTTGTTTTGACATGCAAGACTCACAGTTGAGTCTTTGTCCCTGCTTGCCCATACTGACCTTGCTTCTTCATTTCTTGCTGAAGAGTTTGTTGCCTCTTCTTTGTTATCGTTTTGCTTCCTTGCTTTGGGAGGAGGTCCAAATTGTGCTATCACAGCTTTACCTTTATAAATCCATGCTCTTTTTCCCTCATCTCTTGCTCCCCTAACTTTTGTCATTTTGTCCCTCCTTTCCTCTTGTTGTCTTACAGTTAAGTCTTCTTCTAGAAAAAACCGAGAACCCCTTAAGAACTGCTTCCTGCTTAGAATGATATCTTTATCACGCAAGTTGGGCATGATGACTTTTATGGGCTTGACTCTTTCACCGTTAGGCTTACCTACTCTCCATGCTTGACATATTTGTCCTTGCCATTAGAGTTTGTCTTTCAAGAAGTCTCTTGCAAGGTCAAGAGCACATTCATTTTTCCCATAATCTTTCACCCCCTTAATAATTATGTTTGTTGCTCTATCCTGTCTTTCCTTGCTTTCTCTGTCTTGCATGTTGTCAACCTGAATGTTTGTTTCTCTGTCTTGAATGCTCTGAGAAAAACATTTTAGGATGATGAAGCACGGTGGAAAGAAGTCTCAACGCATCAAGGACACGGTTTGTCAAAAGTTTCACTTCTTTGCAGCTTTCAAAAAGATCATATTTACGAACGTTTCTATTGGATTGCTAATGAATTCCTTTCCAAAAGTTGCGAGTCACAAAACGATGATCCATCTTTCTATTTGTGTGAAACTCTTCGCAAAGCCTTCGAAAGATTATCATAGTTTGATGTTGCGCCTCTTGATCTCAAATGCATGTAAGAGTATATATATATCCTTATACAGGCCTAATGAAGCTATTTTGCATTATTGAATGACTCAAAATTGTGTTTTAAGAAGAATGTGCAGCGTCAATAGGTGTTTGGTATTAGGTGTTCCAAATGTAAGTTGAACATTTTCATGGATTAAAATATTGAAAATACTGTTGATTTATGCCTATGTCAATTAGTTTCTTAAAATCCTATATAACACATAAGTAAGATGAGTTGATAGAATTCAATTTGAGAAAAGTGTCATTTTAAATCAGAATCAAACTTTCTTTAAAAAATGTTTTTCTTCATATTTTTTTTTGTTGTCGTCGTCCAAATATGATTTATGCCTATGTCAATTAGTTTCTTAAAATCCTATATAACATATAAGTAAGATGAGTTGATAGAATTCAATTTGAGAAAAGTGTCATTTTAAATGAGAATCAAACTTTCTTTAAAAAAAAATGTTTTTCTTCATATTTTTTTTTGGTTGTTGTCCAAATATGACATCATCAAGATACTTATATGTTTTCATGAATTATGAGTTCGATGCAACTCTCAAAATCCAATTTTGGCACCCACAAAAGTGATAATGAGGTAGTTTGTATTTAAGTGATTATAAAAATTGGAATCCATGTTAAAGTTGGTCTTACAACTATTCATTTGAAATATATGTATACCCTTGTAAAAAAACATTTATTCAATAGGAGTTTGTATGAATAAGATATGGTTTTCTAAAGTTAGGTCGCTTCTAAGCACTTATATAAGTTCTAGGTTATTAATTTCCTAAGCCTTTTGTTCAACTCTTTGACTTTAGTTTCACAATGATAAGAAGGTTTTTAATTTAAGTGTTTGAATATATTTTTGTTGAATGGAATAACCTTAGCATAGACTTTTAAATACACTTTTGAATCTTCTCCAATTTTTTTTTTTGTGTTACTATGAAAACTCTTTGGAAGACTTTATATTATAAGTTTCATAACTTAGAAGAATTTTTAATATTTTTGAAGATTAATTTGATTTTTAACATTTTTTTTTTCTTTTTCTAAACACTTTGGCTTTGAATTCTGTGTTGAAAAATTGACCTTACAACTTTTTAATGAAGTTTGAAAACTTTATCTAGTTTTCCAAAACTTAACCAATATGAGTTTTGAAAATTCCCTATAACAATAAGAGGAATGAGTTTTAAAAATTCTCTACAACACTAAAAGGCACAAGTTTTTAAAATGCCCCGCAACACTAAAACGCATGAGTTTTGAAATGCCTCGTAACATTAAAACTTAGTAAGTTTTGAAATGCTCCTCATTTTTTTAATCCAAAACGAAGTTTTGGGCATGCCTTATAATGTTGGAAAGCTTTCTCCAACATATATAACTTTTTCATTATATACTTTTATGACTCTATTTGTTCTATATTTCCAAAAGAAAAATTCGGGAATAAAAATTTGACAAAATTACATTTAAACTACGAAATAATAATGATTTTGATCTCAACTCAAATCTATTGGAATGTGAAGAAGGTGGTTTCTTGATCTTACATCTTCTTATTAATAGTGTAAGCCAACTTGCACCAAACGTTAACAACCAACAAGGTAATTCATTTAATAATGACACCAAACATGTGAACATCACTTTAATTATTGGAAAAATACTCTTCATCATTATTATTCTTATTTAAAATATACGAATATTAACTAATGTCTCCTGTAAAAGATATAGTGGGACACATAAAGAATGACTCTAAAGTGAACATGACAAAACATGGCAATATTGAGAAACTAGGCTCAAACACCATTAGTTTTGAAAGAATTGGAGAAATACAGAAGGATTCGCAAATGTACTACATCGAACTTAAGATAAGAGGACATGGACCTAACATAACTCGAAAAGGAAGCACACTTGGTTCTATTGAAAAATATCACTCGTGTAATAAGTTTATGGTCACTATATGTGATCATAAATTGGTTTTGCTGAAGGTCTTGAAGGCATCCCCAATTGTTATAAAAGAGGGATCATTATAATACTTAATAAAAAAAAAACGTTGGAATATGGGAAAAGGGAGCATAACTAGGAAAAAAAAAGACCTGTTTAAGATATGTAACATTTTAAAATAAAGGGGGATTTTTTAAAATAAATTTTAATTTTTTCATGGCAAGAAAATCAAGAAAGGTTAGTTATTGGAGAAAAAGGTTTGTAAATAGTGTAAAGTGCAATATCAAAGGAGAAATGGCTTCCTCTCCCTCACTTGAGGATATAAGTTTTTGTATTCTAATGTGAGAGAAATTGATCATTATTAGTTATTTATTATTTTATTGTAACATATCTTTTATTTCTTAATATGAGAAGCCATTGCTAATTTATATTGTTATATGGATATTTTTTTTTTTTTTTTCTTTCTTTCTGTTGTGAATTTTTCATAGATTATTCTTGTTGTTCATTGGTACACTAGGAGGCTGTGGGAATGATATATTTTTGCCATAGACTACTTTCATAATCTAGTATTTATTCCTTCTTTCTTTTGTTGGATTTTTAACTAGTCTAGGCATGGAACTATCACTTTTTCTTGCAGGCTATCCTTAACTTGCTTTTTAGGATTTGAAGTTTGTGCATTCATATTTTTGCAAACTAATTCCATATCATCATTTTACATTTTCTCCATTCATTTTTTTGCTCTTTTTGTTTTCATTGGATTAGTTTAGGCAATACTACATTCTACATATCAATTTAATTCCATTTTCATTCTTTTCATTTAAATAAAATTCTAAATGGTGGACCATGCGGCAATTGGTAAAAAACCAAAAACTAGTTATTGTTGCTGGGCTAAAATTTGGATGGTTTTTCCTACACCAAATGATATAGAGTTTGATTGGGACTCTTTTCTAGGGATAACCCTTGTCGTTTATGCTGGGTATTTTTTCCCATCAATATAATTGAAACTATAAGGAGGGAAACGATTGGCAAGCTACCCTTGAGTAGAGATGTATTTTCATTTTCTTCCAGTATTTATTTTTCCACTTTGTCTCAAATCCCTACATGGGAATCAAACACAACATTAAACCTACAAGACATTTACACAAACTCTGAAGGAATGTAGTTTAGCTCTTGTCAAAGTTCAATGGTGAAGGAATTGCTACCACATTCGAACACATTAGGGAATATGAATCTGTGTTGTGACTGCTTGATATTATTCATGAAGATTTAGTGTGTAGGTTGTTTCCTTTCAATTTTTAAGGTAAGATTTTAGATTGGTATAATTTTTTTCCCATGGTACAATTTAGAGCTAGCCTCAATTCAAAAAAAAATCATAAGTTCTTATAAAAATATGATAATATGGTTGATATGTGTTTCAAACTTCATGGAATGCAGGTGGGAGTTGGAGAATCCATTCATGACTTTAAAACATGTTTTTGACAAGATTATTACTACCTCCACAATAATCACAAGCCTTCAGCTAGAATCCCTTTTCACTGGTATGTGCATGCTCTTCCAAAAACCATGGCTATGTTCATTCTACGAAAGGGCACAACAGAGTTAGAAAAATATTGAGAGGAAGCACAAAGTATTGAAAACAATTTGAAAAGGTACCCCTTAGACCTTTTTCCTTCTTCTACTTTGAATAATGTAAAGGGTGTTGAAGATAAATAAATGATTTCATAAATCACAAGTTGGAAAATCAAGTCAATTTTTTGTTTAATGAATTTATGACCTTGGAAGAGGAACAAAACAAGTGAAAAATTGCAAAGAACTTGAAAATGATAGGATTCTCATATAAACCTCAACCCTCTCTATATATGAAAAGAAAACTAGTTGTAAATGTTCTTGATAAATATGATGATAAATTTTCTTTGCCAAATAGACCTAGGTATAAAAAATGCCTCACTTCTACCCTTTGTTGTTCAAAATTTGAATCTAAAATCTCAAAAGAAAATTACAACCCAAATGCATTTAATTTGCTCAGTAAAGAGTCTGCATTACATGGTTTAAAATATTACCTTTTGCATAGTCTAACATAGGTTTAGGTCTTAACAACTAAGTTTCAAATAAGGATAGGGTTGAGAATGAAGGGGATAAATCATATGCTTCTAGTGATTTGCTTAATGTTAAAGTAGAAGTATGTATAAAACTAGATCTTCCTATGTTGGGAAATAATAAACGAAAGGATAACAAATTCCAAATATTGACTAATATATGATTTGTAATCATGATGAAGAATTTCTAATACCTGAGGAAATTAGTTGCACATCATATTTTGAGGATCATCATGGTTTTTCAAATTGCTTTGAAGAATCTTACATGGGGAACCTTTATTGGAGTCTTCCTCATTTTTGTTCCCTTGCATTAATTTCATCCATGCAACACATAATGAAAGTAGGTCTTTGGAGTTAGAGCTAGCTAAGCTTGATAATACTTTTCAGGTTATTTGTTCTAGGTGCACTCATTTTCTAAATCATATCCAAGAGAAGAAGGCTATGTAATAGAAAAAAATGAAACCAAATATGTGATAAGTATGGTAAATGAAAACCTTGATTCCTCATATTTTTGAATCATCTCATGTATGTCAAGTAATTTTCCCCTTTTTAATAATAAATCATAGGAATATATTTTCAACCTATGAGCTAAAATATAATGATTGAGAAGTAATTCAAAGCAATGAAGAAGTAGGAGGGGCACATCAAGTATTATCTAAAATTTTTAGATAAATTAAAGAGGAGAAAATTGAGAAAATTGAATTTCTTGTTCCTGTATATGAATAATTTACCATCATTGGAAGGATTAAGTATAATTTTAGTTCTAACTAATGTCGAAAAATCACATCAATAGACCAAATTACACCAAAAAATAAGGATCAAGTATTTGATTCCATAGACTTATGGATGGAATCATTTTTCAATTAGATTCTAAGGTCACGGGATAAGAAATTTACAATTGAACCTTTTGTTGAGGATGGACCATCGATGGATCATGCTTTGGTATGTACTAGTTTCAACATAGTTTTTCCCACCCAAAATGATTATTATATTCAGGGCTTGAACCATCTGCATGGATGGCTACATTGCTCAGATGCTTAGAAGGTTATTTTTATCTTGCCACTCTTGAAGATGTAGATCTTTATTGTTTGATGGGGCTTGGAGGAAATACTATCCAAACATGGGATGAAATGCAACTTTTTTTTTTGAAAAAGTATCGAGATTATTGCAAATACAAAGAACTTTGAGAAGATATTTTTAAAATGACACAAAAATAAGATGAAAGAATCGAATATTATGTTGAGAATTCCAATACAATTTACAGAGATCAAAATAAAAGATGTTGGATCGAGATACTTTTCAGATCATTCTCTTAAGAGGGATTCAAGATGAATTTATTGACTTACTAAATATGATGGGGGTAGGGGATATGCTCAGTTATCTTATGAGGATATTTTTTTTTATGAAATATTTACTTATGAGGAAATGAAAAACATGGTAATGGCCATAGAGATGTTGTTGCTAGAATCAACAAATCAGTTGGGGGAGGAGTTAATCAAGCTAAAATTGGAATTCTATTGGAAAAATTCAAGACTGGTATTCTCATCTCTCTTGGTTCATAGTTTCACACAGTAAAAGCTAAGAGGAGGCATGATGAAGTAGATTTGGCACTAGCCATATTTTGTTCCAAATTTTGAAAGAAGCACTCTCTACGGGATTATCCACTAAATAATGTGAAACGTGCACCATTTGCAAGCAAAACTAGGCCATTGGTAGCTATCCTTCATTTCCATAGTAAAAAGCAATATAATGGGGAGCTAATGAATGGACAAAGAAAATCTATTTTGTTACTAAAAAATGACATGGCAGCCTCAATCACTACATATGATGTAAAATCCATCTCAATATTATGCTTCACTTTTTGCTAACACTCAATATCATCCCCAAAACTGGTATCCACCCATACCTTGGCAATAATGGCCTCCTCAGCAAGCTCAAAACATTTGGAAATATGCCACAATAGCCAACCCAACAATACCCACCACAATACCATCCATAGAAACTATAATTTCCATCCAATAATCCTCCTCCTTGAAGACCTTCTCAAATACATACACAACCTGTTCTTAACCCAAACAATAAATTTTCTCATCTCGCTTACAATTCTAAGTTACCCAGTTACCCAACATAGTTAATTTCTCTCATTTATTGTCAAGGTATCCACTTATAATCAAGTAAATTTATTAATAATAGGTCTTCCTAATTCATTTTTTAGTAGGATGATGAGGAAGTTCCTAACCAGTTGAAGAATCATGTTGATCACACTAATCAAAATCCCACACTAGTACATGCCACTTCCCTAGAAACTATATATTAACCACAATCATTTGGAATTGCTCAAAATCCTCCCTACCTAGTTGGGTTAAGTTTGGACAAACCACTCATTCAACCAAAGTTTGATTTCCTAGGAGAGTTACAAAATGTTTGTGTGAAAATACCTTTTTTTCAAGCACACAATATCCATTTAGTGATCCTATGACATAGCATGTGCATTCAAGGGATATTAAAGAATACTTGTAATTTCACTAGATATTGATAAATACCTCCCAAAAGAATTTTATTGAACCCCCCTCCTAATACATTTTTCCAATAAAGAAAACCCTTATTTTTACTACATATACTCTATTTTTACCATATTCCATTTTGTACACCCCAAGACCTATAACCCCCCTGGTACCCCACATCCTGGCCCCCCAAAATACCTACAATATATTGACTCTATTTTTCACAACTTTAGAAACCCCTTTATGAAATGAATGTCATAAGATATTGGTCAACAAGGTGAAGCCCCCGTGGTTTTGAGTGATTTGTTCCTATCTGTTCTAAATCTATTCAAGAGCCATGCCTTAGGAATTCTAGAAGGAAAAAGAAAGATCCTCAAACTGTCCATGTAATTGGTAAGTTTGTTGACTTGATTCTTGGATTTTTTTTATAACTAAATATGTAGACTCAAGAAGCCCTATACTCAATATTTGCATCAATAACATATATGTATCAAGTGCATTAATTGATTTGGGATATTCCATAAATGTCATGACTAAAGAAATCATGGAAAAACTTCAATTGCCAAATTTATGCCAAAATCCTACAGTTCTTAAGTTGGTTGATCAATCCACCATTAAACTAGAAGAAGTATTGGAAGATGCAGTTCTTTCTATTTAATCTTAGGAATATCTATCACACTTTGTGGTGTTGTAGTCAAAATCCAACCTCAATGGCTACCTATTAATTTTGGGCAACCCATGGCTGGCTATGGTAAATGCATACATTAGTTTAGATTTGAAGGTATGACCATCTCTCATATAAATTAGACCAAAAATATTACATTATACCTGTTATCACTCCAGGAAACTCTCCTAGGTTGTAAGTCGGAGATGCCTGGTAACTACTCTTTTTGGGAAATATTTTCTTAATAATTGATGTGGTTTTTGGATCAAGATGAATATCTAAGGATTGGACTGTGTTTTCAAGACTGTCTAGAAATATAAAATCTCACAAGGCCTTCTAGTAATGCAGTCAGACAAGGTTTGATTAAATGGAGAAGAAAACAACCATTGAACCAGATTATACTCATATAAAACAAGCACAATGGGTTTAATAACTAAGGAAATAACTTATGATTATCAACTTAATCAATCAATTAGTGAGATGACAGTCACATGCAGATTGAATGAGCATCAATAAAGAACCTTCACTCATAAGATATCAGAGAACAGAAAAGAAAAATCTGACAACACAACTGAAGGAAGCTTGCAATTTTTCATAAAATAAGAATAGGTCTCTCTTACAGTAGTCGCATGTAGAACCCAAAATCGAACCCCTGGTTCCTCAAATATTCCTGGATTTATATCCTTTACAAACAGTTTCCATATCCTAGAAAATTGGATCTGATATACTAAAAATAAAACCAAAGTAAACTAACATAATGTCAAAGATTAAGTCCTGATTTAATGATTAAACCTTTATCAAATAAATCTTCAGCAGTACTCGATCTCCTTCAAGTCTTCAACATATGTGATACACCTCAATAAGTTGTAGACAAGTCAAATTTTCCATCTTTGACATTTAATAGTTTATTGCCCAGAAAATAAGTAACCAATTCCACCTGGCCAAAACACTTCAAACATAAAAATAGAACTTTGATAATGATGCAATTGATTGTGTTTCATCATTATAATCCACCCTCGAGGCATTTGGGACAAACAATCTCAGACCTGTGCAAAAAGAAGATCTCTCTGCCCAGTCTTGCACTTCATTGCAACAGTTGCTCATGTTCCTGGATCAACAGGGTCAAAGATGAATTACACTATACCAGCTGTCTCAAGGAATGCTTTGACAATCTATGGGTCCGTTGATGAGATGTCTACACTCTTTACCTTGTTGAACATTGCAAACCATGATTGAGAAGCAAGGGCAGCAACATCAGGGCCCATATGAGGTGACATAGTCAGTTTGTCGTTCCTTGCAAATGTGTTCATATAAGCAGCCAACTCTGGAAGGTAGTTATCAAGTTCTGCACCTTGTGTCTTGGATGACATGCCAAGGATAGCTCAAACTGTTCATGTTACAACTCTAGATCTGTTAAGGATGAGGTTAGTAACCATTCTCTTATTGATATTATGCAGAGCCTCATAGTAGACCGATGTCTGCTGCTTGCATGTGAACACTCTGTTTTCAGCATCATAGAGGTTTTATGGAAAAATCATTTAGAGCAGAGCACCAGTCAGTTGGCTGCCACCAGTTATATGATTATACAGATGGTGCATGCATCTAGATGCTACATTTAATCCATTAGCCACTTCCATCATCGATGATGAGATCTTCAGCTTAGAATAGTAGACATCCTTCAAATGTAAATCTTCTTCCTGGAAAAAATCTGCAAGAAAAGTTACATATACAAAACGAGGATTAAATGAATGGTAACAGATATTTGTAAATCCATAGGTCCAGTAGCCAATGCCAACCCTAGATTCCAGTAAGCCACAGCCAAATGTAGATATGGTATTCAAAAAATAGTGCACAGATGTAGTTGTAAAATGCTGGTCTTGCTGGTAATCTGTTGTTCCATTTGGTGTGAGGGAGGGATAAAATGGAAGCGTAGATTGCAACAAAAATGAGTTTATAAACAAGCCAGAAATCCCATTTCTGCCAATCTCCTGTATCATTGT
This sequence comes from Picea engelmannii, assembly GCA_009831015.1. Lineage (NCBI taxonomy): Eukaryota > Viridiplantae > Streptophyta > Pinopsida > Pinales > Pinaceae > Picea > Picea engelmannii. Next base: position 1,533,929 of record ML778651.1, on the reverse strand, counting down.
TGTTAATGAACAATGGAACACCAAAACACAAAACGCTGACTTCCAATAGCAGCATCCCAAATCGTGTTACCAAAGACAAAATATTTCGTGCATTTGCTTGCTAGTAGCACCCTGTCGTACCGTGAATGGCAATTGAATGTAGCTAATTCCGTTCTTATCAACCTTGGAGGACTTATGTACTGATATATTAGGAAATGAAACATGTATATCATCTCCAGCTGCTATGCTTCTGATTGTTAATGGGGTCAGTTCAGCGCAGCTGAATTTTCAATCAAGTGAAAACCAAACAATTTTCAATCTACAGATCGTGTACCAGATAAATCATTATTTTCAGATTTCTTCTTGAACTGCACTATGATAATCGTCATGTTATCACAACCCTCACCAAAAGTTGTTGACGGTGCAAGACATTTGGAAAGCACCTTCTCACAGACTGTTGAAAGGCTCTTATCAACGTTATTGTGCTTATGGATAAAGTCCATAATCTGTTGGCTAGACATAACATCCCAGACTCCATCACATGCCAAGACAATGAATTCATCATCCTCACAGAGTTCCACAACATTTATATCCGGATTTGCAGTTACAATTTGTTTTTTCAGCAGGAAGAAACTTGATTTGTTTGAATCTTCTCTTCTGGTGTTTCCTAGGACGAAAGAGTAGACTGCTGAACAGCTATTCCCAGGTTTGCCGGGTCCAATGCTTCTGGTAGGATTTCTTTCCAGCTTGGTAGCATGTGTCCCAGAAAAATTTTCTTGAGATGATGAGATTAATGACATAAGCCAGCTTCCTTGCGATTCTCTGGATCCAACCTCAGAAAGAAATGGGAAGAGATTTGAACCACTTCATTTTACCAATGTTTTTTGAAACGATCTTCCACGATAAGGGCAAAGCGAGGCAAACAAACTGTTGAAACAAATGGCACGATCTCTACAATCCATCAAACACTCCACGCGTCATTTGACCAATACTCAATTAGGGCACTTGTGCAATGACTATGATGCTCGTCTTCTCCAACCATTTCAACACACTCATTCCTGTTGCATGGCCAAAAGATCATGAGACATTCAAGAAACATAATAGCTCTTAAAATAAACCACAACTCAGCCCTTTGGATAAAAAGGAACATTTGGCGTGTGCGAGAGCTCAGGAATTTAAAATTTGCTCATGAAAGGCTTTCGGTGCTGTTTTGAAGCAAATGAAACTTCAACAGACTTCCAGAGATGATGTGTGATATGGAAACCACAACTCGATTTGATGTTGTCAGGCCGACGGTACCTCCTCTGTACCTGCACCACTGAACTCGAACTTGCCACTTTCACTAGAGCATGACCCTGTGGAAAAACCCCGTTAGCTATTGAAAGTCTTCACTTTCCTCAGCGCATGACCTTTTAAGAACTGCTTCTTAGCTGCGGAAAGTTTTCACTTTCACCAGCGCACCACCTTGTAAAAACCGCTCCTTAGCTGTTGAAAGTCGCCACTTTCCACAGCGCACACTCAAATTTTGGACATACGTTAGGTGTGGAAAGTGAATTATGAAAATTTTGAAAAGAAGACTTTATGGGTCAAATTATTTTCTAAGACAAAAACCAAAACCTAAGTTTTGCAGCTATAAAAACTTAAAAATAACTTGAGGACACTACCGATAGCCATGCTATCCACTACAAAACTCGACCACAAGGACGATTTCATTTTGGGAGTTAACAATACCCTCTAGCAAAACCTTCCATAGACTTAGAAGTTCCTCTATGGATAGACATTGAGGATAGTGATGGAGAAATTATTCAACCACTACTTATACTTGACCAAGCCTTGACCTTTAAGGAAAATAATTGATGATGATTTGATTTGTAATTTTACAATCTATCCTTATTCATTTTAGCATCTAGTTTCTTCATCCAATAATCATATAATATACAAGTATTCTCAAGAAATTGTTCATTAACTTCTTTATCACTACAATTCAATTCCATGCCTTCTTCTTTATACACCATATCAAAAACTCACATTATGCCAACATAAATTAGCCGAATAAAGACACTTAAAATCATTCCTAGGTTAGAAGCTTCACAAAAGGACCAATTAATTGAGCTACTATAAAATGAAAACAATACATTCACTTTGGAATATACTGACATGAAGGGGATTCATCCTAATTTTTGTACACATCTCATCTATATCAAGGATGACTTTCAACATATTCACCAACCCTAGAGATGAATGACCCTTTATTTGAGAGATAGTGAAGGAAGAATTGCATAAATTACTTAATGTGAATTTCATTTATCCCATCTTAGATACTCAATAGGTTTCACCACTAGTGATTGTACCAAACAAAACTGGAAAGTGACAAGTTTTCATTCAATACAAATAGTTGAATAAAGTCACTTTGAAGGACCATTTTCCTCTCCCTTTCATTGATCAAGCTTAGAATCATACATTGGTGGGTAAATAGTTCTTCTCCTTTCTTGATGGATCTAGTGGTAATCCATATTTATGAGCGGAAAAAATGAATAACAGATTGAATACAATAACACAGAGATAACAACAAATATCAAGTGAATAATAACTTCTATTGAATAAATGAAATAGGTTGAAACTGAAAAACTGCAAAACTGAAACAACTTGCTCGAATGGTGGTAGCTATCTCTAAGAAGAGATGTGGTTGCTACGCACATCTGTCTGAGCAAAATAATTACAATGAGGCTCCAAAGGCCTTTTTAACATTATGCATGAATTCCAAAACCCTAGACATCCAAAAACATAACCCTAGGAGGTGAAATGCTAAAAGTTATGTGGGCCTCGATGGGTAAGTTGGTACCTCAACTTCTCGGGGTCGTAACTTTTGCATATAACCTCTGTTTTAGTCGCATGATAGATCGTTGGAAGGGTCTTTTCAAGAAATACACATTATGCTGTCAAACTCTAAATCCATATACAATTTGACTGTTGAAAGAAAAAAAAACACTATTTAGGGCCCCAAAACGACCCTAGAAGTATAGAAAGATGTACTGACATGAAAACTTCCAAAATAAGCCAGTTGGATTAGGTGGGTGGCCACCAATATCCATTTGGAATATGTGTAGGGCTTAAGACATCCCCATAAGTGTAGAACCCATAATTACAAAGAAGAACAAAAGAACATGCTGAACTAAAAAATGTCAAGAGGAGCTAGTTGGATTAGGTGGGTGGAAACCAATATCCACCTAGATCAATCTTCCCCGTTAGGAAGAAATGGTCTCCATTGTGTTGAGTTCCCCCATCAAGTGAGGAAAATTTTGTTGAATTTGGCCCCAGGTGAGCCACTTGCCTTGGTGTAGGAGCTACCCTTCCTTGACAACCCGATAAAGTTGGATCCTTTTCTGGTGAGTGCCCTTGACCTGTGTGTCCACTATCTGATCAGTGGATGCATGTTCCATGCAGTCGGCGTTGAGCTTTGTTGGTGTCATTTTTTTTTCAATCTCCGAGGTGTCCAATAAGGGTGGAAAATATGGTCGAAGGAGGTCCACATTGAACACTGGGTGCAAGCCAAGGAAGTGTGGAGTGTTGAGCTCAAAAGCATTGCTACCCACAACCTTGGTGATAATGTAAGGCTCATACAGAAGTGGGTGGATCTTCTGATGGGGCCTTGTAAGGCGCTCTTTCTGAAAATGTAACCAAACCTTGTCTCCCACCTGAAACTGGTGTGATACCATGTGTTGATAATGGCGTTTCTTGTACTTAGCATTGGCTTTCTGCAAAATCTCATGGAACTGTTGGTGGATGTACTGAATTCGTTCAATGAGTATGGTGGATTTTTTGGCCTCAGACTAAACATGGGAAGATTCTACCTGTGTGGTGGAAAGAGGTAATGCAACATCAATGGGACCCAAGGATTGGAATCCTAGCCCCACTTGAAATGGGTTATGGTCGATGGCGCTATGGAGATCCCTATTGTAGTTTTGTTGAACATAGGGGAGACTCTCATCGCAGGTACATGAATTCTTAGAGTTGTACATGTGCAAGATGTGAATAATCATCCGATTGACGACCTCTATTTGGGCATCATTTTGGGGGTGGAATGTAGTGGATTTAGTGAGCTTGGTGTCCAACAGTGATCAAATAATCGACCAAAATGTGCTGAGGAACCTGTTGTCCCGATTAGAGATGATGGTCTGTGATATCCCAAAATGGACCCACACTCATTCGAAGAATATCTTGGTAGTATATGTTGATGTTATGCTCTTATTGCAGGTTGTGAGGATGGCCATCTTCGAAAACCGATCAACTACCACAAATACACAATCATTTCCTTGCTTGGTGGATGGAAGGCCATACATGTAATCCATCGAGATGGATTCCCAAGGCCTCTTGGGAGTAGTAAGAGGGGTGTATAAGCCTTGCTTCTTGATCGTTGGCTTGGAAATTACACAAACAATGCGATATCTGATATACTTGTTGACGTCCTGTCAGAGTTTTGGACAATAAAAATGTTTCTGTAGAACGACCACATTTTTCTCCACACCAAAATGTCATGCCATCTAATTGTAGTGAGCCTCCCAGATCATGTTTTCATACTCTCTTACAGGAACACAGAGATGACCAACATGACATAACAGTCTGTCCTGAATGTGGAAATCAGTGACATTCACTCCTTTACCCAAGAGATATTCACTCCTTTACCCAAGAGATGATAGGTGATGGAGAAGTCCAGATCTTGCTGATAAATTTTGGGCCACTCAGATGCCTCATGTACACAGGAATGGAGCACGGTGGTGAGTGCAGCCATGACAGGTCGATTGAGGTAGTCAACGACACAATTTGTTCTCCTTGTCTTATACTTGATGTTGATATGGAACTGCTGCAAGTAGGTGGAACACTTATGATGGCAGTCATTTTGAAACTTTCCCTATGTCTGTATGATCTACAAAGGCATGTGATCAATGTGGATGATTGTCTCCTTTCCTAGATTGTAATATTTCCATTGACGATAGGCTTGTATAATGGAATACATTTCCTTGTCATAAGTGGGGTATTTCTAGACAGTATCTGAGAGTGTCTCACTATGGTATTCCATCCGATGACCATGTTGAGTGAGAACTATGCCTACAACATATTTGGATGCATCAATCTCAATCTCGAACGATTGTTGTAGATCGGGTAAGGAGAGTACTGGAGCTGAGCACAAGCGATGCTTTAGATCATCAAATGCTCGTTGTTGTTCCTTCCCCCATGCGAAATTTTCTCTGCCACTGCCCTTGGTCACTTGGCCGAGGGCCCATGCAATATGGGAGAATCCCAAGACGAGCCATCAGTAGAACTTGGCCAATCCTAGGAAGCTTCGAAGCTTGGTTAGTGTGGTCGGGGCTGGCCAGTCATGAATGACTTTGATCTTAGCTGGATCAACATGTACCCCATGCTCATCAACGATGTAGCCCAATTATTGGACCATGTTCATGAAAAAGGAGAATTTTTCCATGTTGGCATATAGCTTGTGCTGCCACAAATTGCTCAAAACCTGTTAAATATGCTTCATGTGCTCCTCCCAAGTTCTATTGAATATGAGGATGTCATCCAAATATACCACCAAAAAAGAGTTGGTGAAGGGTCTCAATACATCATCCACCAACCTCATAAAAGTGGTTGGTGCATTTGTTAAGCCAAAGGGCATGACCAGCCATTCGAAGACCTTATTTAGATTTGAAAGTTGTCTTCCATACATTAGTTGGTTCGATGGGAACCTGGTGGAAGCCAGACTTTAGATCAGTCTTGTTGAAGAACTTTTACCCTTTGAATTGGTCAAGAAGGTCATCGATTCTGGGAATTAGGTATCGGTTCCTAACGGTGATTTTGTTTAATTCTTTGTATTCAATGCAGAGCCGCTAGGTCCCATCTTTCTTTTGCACCAATACAATCGGGCTTTGAAAAGGGTAGGATATGGATCTGATGTTCCCCTTTTGAAGCAACTCTTGGATCTGACATTTGATTTCGTCATTTTCCATCAGCGAGCGATGATAGACTAGTCCATTAGGTAGAGGTGCACCGGGGGTTAGATCAATTGGATGCTTGAATTGGCATTGTGTCGGTACCCCGTTGGGTGAGGAGAAAATGCCTCTATACTCTTCCATGATCTCATCCACTTGCTTCCGCTGCAAATAGATACTTTTTGTATAAGCCACAGATGTGGCGATGACCTTCTAATTACTATGAGAACGGATCACAAAGAAGATGAACTTACCAGTATGTGAAATGACCTTACTTCATTGCTTAATAGATATTAAAGAAATATTCGTAGGTGGCGCCACCTCCAATATCTTGTACAATTTTCAACCCAAATTAATAATAACACAACAGGGTTTAGACTCATACATAGTGTTGGTTATGGAGCCTGATTATCTTCCTGATTCAAAGGTCCTTTATTTTAGCCATGTTTATACCCCATGAAGTATTTACACCCTAGAATTATGTACACTCCTCCATGCAGGGGAGTGTAGAGGGGGGCTATCCCCCCGGCTGGGGGATCTGGGGGCAAGCGGGGGTTTGGGGGCGAAGCCCTGAAGGAAAAATTGCCTTGTAAATGTATATTATAATTTCATTGTAAATCTGGACCATTCATTATAAGGTCGCAGATCTAACGGTAGAGATTATGTTAGGGTTTTTTGCCATAGAAGGCAACCCTCTTTTATGAGGGAAATGTATTTCAGCTATGGTTGATGGTGAATATTGTATTCTGAGATAGGAGACTATGAGAGAAAGAAGAGGAAGTTATAGCGGGTTTGCTGTAGGTTGTATCCCTTCATATGCTAGATAATAATAAAGGAAGGACCTGGCAATTTCTCTGGTGGACGTAGACCACACTGGGTGAACCATGTAAATCTGTGTCTCTATTGTATTGTGTATCTTCTGTGTTTTGTTTCGCATTTGTTTTATTTTATTTCTCCACGGTCCTGTTTTTCTAAAAACTGGTATTAGAGCGAAAGGTAACTCGCAGGAAAAGAGGGTTCATGGTTCAAGTGGGAGCAATGTTGGAAGATGGAAAGTTTAGGGTTGAGAAATTTAACAACCAAAACTACTAGTTATGGAAGATGCAGATGGAAGATTATTTATATCAAAAGGATCTATTCCTACCATTGGGCAGAATAATAAAGAAGCCGACGGCCATGAAGGACGAAGAATGGGAGATTCTTGACAGAAAGGCTCTAGGAATGATACGGCTGAGCCTGGAAGCGTCGGTGGCTTTCAATATTTCCAAAGAAAAAACAACGAAGGGTTTGATGGACGCATTGGCCAAATTGTATGAAAAACCCTCGGCGTCCAATAAGGTATTTCTAATGAAGAGATTATTTAATATGAAGATGTCAGAAGGTGGGTCTATTGCAGATCATTTAAATGAATTTAATATAGTTACTAATCAACTAAGTTCTGTAAAACTGGACTTTGATGATGAGGTCAGGGATATTCTAATCTTGTGCTCATTGCCAGAAAGATGGAATAGCTTGGTCATGGATGTAAGTAACTCTGTCTCTGGTTCAAATACTTTAAAATTTGATGATGTTGTTGGTGTTATCCTTAGTGAGGAAATGCGATGGAAAAGCACAGGTGAGACATTAGGTAATGCGTTGAACATGGAGAACAGGGGAAGACAAAAGG
>ML778651.1:1510793-1522756 GCA_009831015.1 Picea engelmannii | reverse complement strand
GCTGGATAATAATAAAGGAAGGACCTGGCAATTTCTCTGGTGGACGTAGCCCACACTGGGTGAACCACGTAAATTTGTGTCTCTATTGTATTGTGTATCTTCTGTGTTTTGTTTCTGCATTTGTTTTATTTTATTGCTCCACGGTCCTATTTTTATAACACATAGCATGTCTCTTCCACAAATATGGTTGTCCTAAAAGAATATCATAAAATTCAAGGGGAGAAATATCACACAATACCTCATCTTTGAAAGGCTTGATTCCATAGGTCAGACAACATTGTTGGCTGACATAGAGATCTCTTCCTTGGTGAAGCCATCCAATGGTGTAGGGATGTGGGTGTGGTTTTGTCTGCAGGTCCATCTGCTTGACAACCTCTACTGAGATCATGTTCTTTTTACTGCCGTTATCAACAATGAAATGAAGTGGATCTCCCTTTACCCACATCTACGAGTGAAAGATGCGTTCCCCTTCCTCTAGTTGTTCTGGTTCACTTGGATGGATTTTGGTGGTAGAAACCATGGCACTGGGTTCAACATTGATAATTCACTTCCCTCCTTTTGGATTTGATCCAGATTCAGAATCAACCTCTGACTCAGAAGCTTTCATCTTTGCCACAAGTTACTACTTAGAGTGACATTCTTCGGTGTTGTGCCAAGGGATTTTATGGTATTCACACCATTTTCCCATGTCCTTCTTTGACTTCTAATTTCCCTTCTTGTGTTGCAGTTTGGACTGTGTGTCTTGAGAGTGGCCATATTTGCGTTTTCCCTTATTGTGTGGGTTAGGGCCACCTTTTTCTTGCTTCGACTATGAGGAGTTTGTAGATCCAAACTCTCGCCTCTTCTGCTTAAATGTCTGCTCGATCTTGAAAACATATCTATACGTTGTACCCAATGATGCAATGTACAAAAACTCCATTTATGTTTGAATGTATCTATGAAAACAACCATGGTATTTGAGCACCAAATGTCATTCAAAGTATTTGATACCCAATTTGGTGCGTAGAGTATGGAAAATATTGGTGAAGTATGGTACTGTCTGGTCCCTTTCCTGACGCAAGGTGGTCCATTTGGTGTACTGGTCCTTGTAGCTTCCAACATGATAGTACTCTTCTTTAATTACATCCCTGAAGGAATCCCATGTGGGGGCGATAAAAAATAGTGTAGATTCTTCTATGTCTCTTTGCTCAGAGTAAGTATCCCACCAGTCCTTAACATGGGGGACGACCTTGAGGAGTGCAAAAGTAATTTTTTCCCTATCGAAAAAATTGTGGACCGAAAAATACCCTTCGAGCAGATTCAACCATTTATCTACAACATCTGCACCTATCAGTCCTTCAAATAATGGAATATCAAAATTTGCATGTGCCTTAAAGGGGGTTGCATGGTCGCTTGATGAAGATGCTTCTCCTGTGGGAAATCGTCGAAGGATCTATGTAAAATGGTCCATCATTCCGTTCCTTTGTCATGTAAGGGCTTCCTCGAGCAACATTTTAAAAGGTTCTCCTCCTCCATAATCTTTATTTTCGTCCCCCATGGGTTTTTTCCGGGCTCGACGCGGTCGATATTGCAAAGGCTCGATTGGTTTGAGTCCCAACTTCTTGTACCCAGATCTTGTCGGGGAAATGCACAAAGAAAAATAAATGAAGAGAAGACCGCTCTCATACCACTGATCCAGATTTATGAGAAAAACAAAATGAATAATAGCCTAAATATAATAACACAGAGATAACAACAAATATCCAGTGAACAATAACTTCTATTGAATAAATGAAATAGGATGAAACTATAAAATTGCATAATTGAAACAACTTGCTCGAATGGTGGTAGCTATCTCTAAGAAGAGATGTGGCTGCTACACGCAGTTGTCTGAGAAGAATGATTACAATGAGGCTCCAGAGGCCTTTTTAACCTTATGCATGAATTCCAAAACCCTAGACATCAAAAACCTAACCCTAGGAGGTGAAACGCCAAAATTTATGTGGGCCCCAATGGGTAAGTTGGTACATCAACTTCCCGAGGTCGTAAATTTTTCATACGACCTCTGTTTTAGGCACGCGATATCCCATTGGAAAGGTGTTTTCAAGAAATACACATTGTGTCTTCAAACTCCAAATTCGTCTATAGTTTTATTGTGGCAAGCCAAAAAAAAACATTGTTTAGGGCCCCAAAATGAACCTGGAAGTACAAAAAGATGTATTGACATGAAAACTTTCAAACTAAGTGAGTTGGATTAGGTGGGTGGCCATCAGTCTCCACTTGGAAGATGTGTAGGTCTTCAAACAACCTTAGAAGTGTAGAACCCACAATTAAAAAGAAGTACAAAAGAACGTGTTGAACTAAAAACTGTCAAGCAGAGCCAGTTGGAATAGGTGTATGGCCACCAATATCCACCCAAATTAAGTGGATACAACCATATTCAAATATCCCTAAAATACCAAGACAATACCACTTTCACCTATTCATGGGGAACATATTCTTATCGAATACTACTTTTTGGATTGTGTTATGCCCCTAATACTTTCCAAAGGGTTGTTTTAGGTATCGTTTCTGAATTGGTTCATGCTTGTGTTGAGGTTTACATGGGTGATTTTACTATATATCACAATACTTTTGAAGAAATAATGGATAAACTTGGGAGAGTTATTAGAATATGACAAGAAACAAACCTTTCTCCTAGTCATAAGAAGTATCATATGTTATTAAAAAAAGGAGTTATTCTTGGCCATCATATATCTCCTACAAGTATCTAGGTAAACCCAACTATGATAAAGGAAATTTTGAAATCCTAGTTCCTACAACTCAGAAAGATGCACATAGTTTCTTAGGTTATGTAGGATATTATCATCATTTCATTGAAAATTTTACTAAGATTGCATCACCTTTATTTGTGTTGCTTTCAAAAGATAATTAGTTTTTAAGGAACAATCATGTTAGCTTGATTTTGAATCCTTGAAGGATAAACTATTAGTAGAACCAATGTTATGAGAACCAAATTGGTCCTTTCCTTTTCACATCTATATAGATGATTTTGATACAACCATTGGACTTGTGCTTGGAAAAAAAAACACTAACCTTAGGCATCTACTTTATCAATAAGAATCGTACTTCTGTAGAATCAAACTATATGGTAACTAAAAAATAGATTCTTGTTGTTGTCCATGCCATTAACACATTTTGTCATTATATAACTAGTTATCCTTCCTTTGTTTATGTTTCCCATTTTGCTATCGTTATCTTATGAATAAACCAATTAACAATAGTTGAGTGACTATATGGTTACTATTTCTACAAGAATTTGACATCACCATTCTTGATAAACCTAGGAAAGAAAATATTGTTGTTGATTTCCTCTCTAAGCTTACCAATGAAAGCGATGATATTCCTATAGGGGATGCTTTTCCTAATGAAAATTTATTTACATTATCTATTATCAGACCTTATATTGTGGATATTTCTAATTATTTGTCTGCAAGAAAGCTTCCACATCATCTCTCATCAAAAGAACCACAAATATTTCTTAGTCAGAGTGCCATGTATTAATGGGTTCAAGGCCAACTCTTCCATACATGCCTAGATCTTGTTAATTGATGTTGTGTTCATGAATATGAGGTCTATGACATCCCTAAATCATTTCATGATGATCCTTGTGGGAGCCACTTTTCTAAATAGACCACAAGCAAGAAAGTACTACATTTGGGATATTATTGGCCTACCATCTTCTGGCGTGCCAAAATGTATGTTAGAGTTAAGACATTTTTTAGAGAATGAAATCACCAATTCAATCAGATGAGATGCCTCTACAACCTCAAATTCTAGTGGATCCTTTTGAAAAATGTGATCTAGGCTTTATCAGGCCAATTATCCCACCATCTCAGAAGAAGGTTTATATCTTGGTATTTACCAACTATGTGACCAAGTGAATTGAGGCCAAGGCTCTTCCAAAGGAAACCAAAAAAGTTGCAGTTCATTTCTTATATGGATATATCTTTTTTTCAATTTTAATTTCCACATGATATTGTTACATATTAGGGGACACAATTCACATCTAATATTATCCAATCCATTACTAAATAGTACCAAATCAGGCACACAAGTTCCACACCATACCATCCATAGGCCAATGGGCATCTTGAAGTCACCAACATATTTCTAGAGACCATCTTGACCAACACCATATAAATCCACCATTGTGATTGGGATATTAGGGTTCTAGAAGCTCTCTATGGTTACCTCTCCACATGGAGAAACACCATTGGCTTCACTCCTTATGAGATTGTATATGGGAAGAAAGAAGTCCTACCTATTGAATTTGTGATTAAGGCACCAAGGAATGTAATGCAAGTAGGAATGGATCTTTCAAAAGATCAAAAACATCGCTTGGAATAGATTATTGTACTTGATGAGACTCATTAGGATGGTTTTCACCAAAATTCTATTGTATAGCAACAAAGGTCCAAGTGGCATGAAAAGTTCATTAAAGAGAAGAAATTCCAAGTAGGAGATTGGGTCTTACTATTTGATTCTAGATACAAAACATTCAAGGGAAAACTTCATACCAAATGGATTGAACCTTATGAAGTGCACACATTTTTAACAATGGTTCTATTAAGCTTCGTACTATGGATGAGAAGATCCTTCTTATGGATAAAGGACATTTATTGAAATTATATCATATATGTGTCCATAGTTTCATTTAGGTTTTAATGTATTTGCATCCCAAGCAACTAAGTTTGTCATTCCAAACCTAAATTAGAGGCAACCAATTCTACAAACTTGTGTGCTAGAGTTGTCACTCCTTCCCAAAAAAAATTGAAATGAAAAGAATGTGAACGTGTTTTAGAGCACACACACACTCTGGAGCACATGCACATTATTAATAATGCATGCATATTCTAAGAATGTGTGCACATTACTAGAATGTGCATGCATTATTAGGAATGTGCACACATTATGAGGAACATGTGTGCATTACTAATTACATGAAATCCTTGTGAAGTGACCCCCTATGCTTATTGTTTCTAGGACCCTTTGACACATACATACTTTCAAAACCACCTAGTGGCACTAACACCCCCAACCATAGGATAGGGCCGTGAATAACACCTTGAACTCACATGGAATATTTAACCACAAACAACACCTTAAACCCAAAAACATGACCTCCCAAGTGTGTCCTTTACCTCTTAGTGGGAATATTAGCACCATTAGGGTTTTTTGAGAAGTAGGTATCAGTATGAAGACTTGGACCAAGTTCAATTTATGAAAATTTCTCATTAGTCCTAAAAAGTAGCTTGTAGGGCTCAAGAGCCATCAATGAGTCCTCAAACCACCACAAGTGATCTCTTTATGGGATATTTGTCCTTTGAGTTGCAATATGGAAACTATTGTAATTCTTTGAGAACCAAGTATGGGTTTTGGGGTGTTAGACATGGTCAAGGGAGGAAAATGGAGCATTAGGACCTAAATTAAGCTTTTAGGCATCTAAATTCAAGAACAATGCCTTTAACCACTACAAATAATTCCTTGAGAGTATCATCTCCCTCCTAGTTGGGATATGGGCATCGTTATAAGGATTTGAGATCTAGGTATGAGTCTCATTTCCTGTACCATGGCCGGGGGAGGAAACTCAAGCCTCAAGTCATGAAGGAAGCTTCTAAGGATGAAGGGACATGAACGAGGACTTGAGCCACCACATAGGATCTTTCTATGGAATATTTGTCTTTTAAGAGGGAATACCGGCTCTATTAAAAGTTTCTTAGCAAGTTAGATTTGGTTCATGATTCCTTAAACATGGCCGGGAGAGGAAACCCTAGCCTTAGGCCCTAAAAAAATATTTTAGGCATTTGGGGCCAATAATTTCACGTAAAACATGGGTCTTAGGTAGGGTATTTTTTAAGGATTCAAATATTATAACTTAATATAGTATTGTAGGTAATTATTTCAAATTGAAAAAATCTTACATATAGATATGTAGATGAGTGTCCAATAAAAACATAAAATTTACTATTTAAAATGGTAAATTTTGGTGAATATAAACATATTTTATGTAAAAAATGGGTAAATGTTTCAAATGAAATTGACTAATTAGTTAATTATTTTTTTGAAAAAAAACCGAAAAATAGCTAGATCACGAAAAATACCCTAGTCTCAAGGCCTTGAACATGGTCATGGGAGGAAACACGAACTTTAGGCCCTAAAGGAATCTTCTATCCATCTAGGGTCGAGAAGGATACCTTGAACAACCACACATGGAATCCTAAGGGTATTCTTGGCCTATGATTGGGGATGTTGGTGCCATTAGGTGGATTTTAGTAGTGTTATGTGTCCAGGGTCCTTAGAAATGATCTAGGGAAGAAAGCCATGAAATAGGTCCTAAAGAAAGCTTTGAGGCATATGGAGCCATGAACAATGCCTTGAAGCACCACACATGACCTATGGAGGGTATCATTGGCCTATAAGAAAGGATGTTTGTTCCCTCACAAGGTTTTAAGCATTAAGTATGGGTCTCAAGGCCTTGACATGGTCAGGGTGGGAAACCCAAGCCTTAGTTGAACTACAAATATTCTAGCAATCCAAGGCCAAACACGCTGCCTCAAATCACCACACCCCATCTCTTGAGGTTTTAGGTAGTTTCTAGGGCTCAAGGGTCATGAATGACACCTCAAACCACCATAAATGACCTCTCAATGGGATATTTGGTCTTCAAGTGGGGATATGGGCATCATTAGGAGATTTGAGAACTAGGTGTGGATCTTGGATACTTGGACATGAACGAGAGAGGAAGCCTAAGCCTTAGGTCCTAAAGGAATCTTATAGTCATCTAGGGCTAACAATGACACATGTAACCATGGCAAAGGACCTTTCTAAGGTATCCTTGGTCTTTGGATGGGGATAATCAACATTATGATGTTTTAAACATTGAGTATGAGGCTATGGACCCTATATATGGTCAAGGGAACAAACCTAATATTTAGTCCATAAAGAAATCTTTTAGACTTATGGGGCCAAGAATTATACCTTGAACTGCCACAAATGACCTCCCGAGGGCATCCTTTGCCTCTAACTAGGTATATAGGTACCTCTATCATTTTTTAGCACTAGGTATGGGTGTCATGGCCTTGAACATGGTCATGGGAGGAAAGATGAACCTTATTCCCTAACCAAATCTTCTAGCCATCTAGGGCCAAGACAAATTCCTTGAAAAACCACACATTACCTCTCGAGGGTATCCCTCTCCTATGATTGGGAATGTTGGTGCCACTAGGTGGTTTTGAGAAGTAGGTATGTATCCCAGGGCCCTAAAAATGATATAGTGAATAAGGCCATGCCTTAGGTCCCAAATAAATCTTTGAGACATCTAGAGCCATGAATATTTCCTTGAAGCACCACACATGACCACTGGAGAGTATCCTTGGCTTCTAAGAAATCATGTTAGTTCTCTCACAAGGTTTTGAGCATTAACTAGGGATCCCAAGGCCTTGACATGGTTGAGGGGGTGAACCCAATCCTTAGTTGAAGTACAAAGTGTCTAAGAATCCAAGGCCAAAGACAACTTCTTAAACCATCACACCCAACCTCTCAAGGTTTTAGGAAATTTCTAGGGCTCAAGGGTCATGAATGACACCTCAATCAACTATAGATGACCTCTCGAGGGGATATTTCACCTTCAAGTGGGGATATGGGAATTGTTAGGATATTTTGGGCACTAGGTATGGGTCTTGGGTACTTGGAAATTATTGAAAGAGGAAACCCATGAATTCGATCCTAAAGGAATCTTCGAGGCATCTAGGGCCAACAAAAACATGTTGAACCACCACAAAGAACCTTTCTAGGTTATCATTGATCTCTGGATGGGGATAGTAAGAATTATGAGGTTTTGACCATTAATTATGAGGCTATGGGCCTAGATATGGTGAGAGGATCAAACCCAAGAGTTAGGCCATTAAGGATGCTTCTAGACTTCTGAGGCCGAGAATGACACCTTGAATCACCACAAAGATCATCCTTTGCATCTAATTAGGTATATATGTGCCATTAACATTTTTTAGCACTAGGTATGGGTCTTAGGGCCTTAAACATGGTTAGGGGAGGAAACATGAACCTTAGAACCTAATGAAATCTTCTAGCCATCTAGGGATAATAAGGATGCCTTGAAAAATCACACGTTACCTCTTGTGGGTATCCTTGCCCTATGATTGGGGATTTTGGTGCCACTAGGTGGTTTTGAGTAGTAGGTATGTGTCTGAGGGCCCTAGAAATACTCTAGGAAAGAAGGACATGCCTTAGGTCCTAAATAAATATTTGAGACATCCAAAGCCATTAACATTTCTTTGAAGCACCACACATGACGTGTGGAGGATATCCTTGGCTTCTAAGAAAATATGTTAGTGCCCTCACAAGGTTTTCAACATTATCTATGGATCTGAAGGTGAGGGGGGTAACTTAAGCCTTAGCTTTAAAGTACAAATATTCTAGTCATCTAGGGAAAAAAATGATATCTCAAACCACCACACCCAACCTCTCAAGATTTTAGGCAACTTCTAGAGTTCAAGGGTCATGAATGACACCTCAAACAACCATAGATGATATCTCAAGGGGATGTTTCACCTTCAAGTGGAGATATGGGCATTGTTAGGATATTTTAGGCATCGAGTATGGATCTTGGGTAGTTGGACATGATCAAGAGAGGAAACCTAGGCCTTGGGTCCTAAAGGGATCTTCTAGACATCTAGGGCCAACAACAACATGTTGAGCTACCACAAAGGACCTTTCAAGGGTATCATTAGTCTTTGGATGGCTATAGTCAACATTATGAGGTATTGGACATTAATTATGAGACTATGGACCCTAGATATGGTTAGGGAAAAAATCAAAGAGTCATTCCACAAGAAAAGCTTCTAGACTTCTAGGGACAAGAATGACATATTGAACCACCAAAGATGACCACTTGAGGGTATTCTTTGCCTCTAACTAGGTATATATGTACACTTAGCATTTTTGAGAACTAAGTATGGGCCTTAAGGACATAGACATGGTCAGGGGAGGAAACATGGATCTTAGGCCCTAAATGAGGCTTCTAGCCATCCATGTCCAAGAAGAATACCTTAAACAATCACACATATCTCCCCAAGGGTATATTAGCATATGTTTGGGGATGTTGGTGCCACTAGGTGATTTTTAGAAATATGTATGTTTCTCATGGTCCTAGAAATGATACAAACATGTTGTTTAATGTGTTGGGGGAGTGAGCGGGGGAAGCTAGGTTCCCTTTGTTCAAGAATTGTGGGCAAGATCCCCCAACCAATTTTTTTGGGGGGGTTATAGGGGGGCACTTCACAAGGATGCAACAAGAATGAGGACACACTCTTTCTTAGGAATACACACATGTTCCTAATCGTGTGTGATCTCCCGCTCAAGAATGTGGTCTTTCTTAAGCATTTGCATGCTCTTTCTTAGGAACACATTCAAATTCCTAAAAATATAGATTTGGCAAGTGTGTGTGGTGGTTTGATGAGCACCGAGGTTGTAGGATTAGGAATGCATGTGCGTTTCTAATGATGTGCATGCATTTCTTCGCACCCCATTGCCACATTTTCAAGCATCTACTTCATGTGTGTGCCCTCAATTGTTATGGGATGTTCGTTATTTCTTAGTAGCAACAAGTATACCACTTGGGTTTAGTGGAGAAAGAGATTACTAAAAAGAAATCATTAATCTCCATTGAGAAGATCAAATTTATATTTTTGATGTTGTTAACTGAAAGAAGGAAATAAATATGGAAAAGATTAGAAGAAACTTCCATGAGCTTCATATTGGAACACCGGTTGGATAAGACCTAAGACACCTTTGAACTAATGAACAAAAGTGTCAAGCTTAAATATGCATTAAGTTTGAATTTTAAAACATTTATGATGCAAATGATTTTCATAACTTGCTAACCTATAAAAATGAAAAGAAATGTGTTTTCAGTTTATTTGAACAAAGTAAATTTTATTTTCAAACTACTTAATAATGAAACAATAAAGTAATTAGTTTTTGTTTTATTCATTCATTCATTCATTTATTTTTAAAGGTTAATAAATGAAATTCAATTTGAGTGGACAATGATCATAATCATTATTATTATAAAATTCATCTTAACTCATAGATTTATCATGTGTCTAAAGGATCAAATGACATGAGGTGTAAATATTTCCTCAAGTTTTTTCAATTTAGGCTAGTACACACATATATGCCACGTGTCAAATCTAAGTTGAGCACTCATATGAGCACCACCCCATTAAAATGATTTAAGGATAGATTTTTTTTGATATATATATATATATATATATATATATATATATATATATATATATATATATATATATATATATATATATATATATATATATATAAAGTTGATATTGAAAAAAAAATGTTATTAATTTTTTTTTAATTCCATGTGTCCACTTGATGTTAAGCACTGAAAGAATTAGACATCTCCCTCGTAGTGGGATATAAAAAGTATTGAAATATTTTATTGAAGGTGAACATATAAATATTTTTTTTTAAATGTCACTTGTCAACTCCATGCTAAACATTAAAGAAATTGTACATCTCTCTTATACTAAAATGTGGAAAACCAACATAGATCCATCTTAAACCCAGTTCTATCTATCTTAAGGTGTAATTTTTTTTTATGATTATTTCATTTCATGTCAAGTTTTAACTAAGCTGACTTTATTTGTATTGTTGTTATGTATTATTAATTGAGTAGACTTTAATTTTTTTTTAATGTAGCATTATCTAACATAACATAACATAACGATAATGCCTCAATGTCTCCCTCATACTGGGCTATAGAGCACCTGGAAATCTCCCATCTACCTCATATTGGGCTATAGAGCACCTAGTTACTCTGGTGCAATAAATATAAAAATATTGAGGATATTAGAATATCTTATTGATGACTTATATTGAAATATTTTTTGTTATTAATATTTTTTTTAACGTTACCTATCAACTCCATGTTGAGCAATGAATAAATTACACATCTCCCTCATATTTAACTCTAGAAAACCCCTCTCAATTAACAACAAAAGAAAATAAAATTAAAATACATTAATAAAAATATCAAAAAATAAAAAATAAAAAATATATAAATAATTATTTTAATCACTTAATCCTAAATTTCTTCATCCATAAAAATAAAAAATATTTCCCATGTTGATAGATAATAGATGGGGTGACATTTGGAGAACGCATATCAACATGCGCATTGGCAACGAGGGAAGTTAAAGCCCCTCGTCGCCACCCTCCTTCTCTGTCCAGTCGATATGCCTATCATTAATTTCCGCCAAGGTTCAGTACGTCAAGAGGGAAGTGAGGTCTTAATGGAGACTCGAGTTGTATTAACCGAGCACTCATAGCTATCAGAGCCATCAATTCCTCCGTCATCATGTTGATTTCACCTTGCAGTGGGTTTTATCTCTGGCATTTGGCTCTAGTTTACCATCTTCTCCTAGCTTTTATGCTCTGAGCCTATAGAGCCTTCATAACTCTCCCTCTAATATTATTTCACACCTCTGGCCACCCCACCATATTCTCCCCCCTCCCTAAACTTTGCCTAGCCATGCCTCGAGGGAGAGGCAAGTCACGACACGTGCCAACCTACTATAGTCAGGTCAGAAGGCATAAGCACCTAGGACTGACCTCTCTCTCTCTCCTCTCCCAGGTGATAGCTAGAACCACTTACCTCACTCCGACCAGAATTGGTGTGAGGCCGCACATACGAAGCTCCATCCTGATCTGGATTTATGTAGGAACACAATGAAATATAGAAATACACATAAACGCAGAGATGCAGCGGAAATAAGACTTCATTTCATTAATAACAAATGACTGAAATATGCTTACAGATAGAATGGAAATAAACTAGCTAGGGCGCTGGTAGCTTATCTCTGAGAAGAGATGTGGCTGCT
>ML778651.1:1496619-1507171 GCA_009831015.1 Picea engelmannii | reverse complement strand
CTTAAAAGGAGTGGCACCTCCAGAGTGGCTTCTGGATGTCGATGCACTGCCAGTCGGAATCCGTTGAAGAATCTGGGCAAAGTTGTCCATCATCGTGTTCCTTTGTTTCTCGAGGGCCTCCTCGAGCAACATTTTGATAGGATATCCTGCTCCCTCATCTTTCTTTTCTTCCCCCATGGGTGGTTGTCGGGGTTTGCGAGACTGATCTTGCAAAGGTTCAACCAGATCGAGCCCCAACTCCTTATACCCCGATCTCGTTGGGGACATGCAAAGAAGGATCGAGAATGAGCAGACTGCTTTGATACCACTGATCCAGATTTATGTAGGAACATAATGAAATACAAAAATACACATAAACGCAGAGATGCAGCGGAAATAAGACTTCATTTCATTAATAACAAATGACTGAAATATGCTTACAGATAGAATGGAAATAAACTAGCTAGGGCGCTGGTGGCTTATCTTTGAGAAAAGATGTGGCTGTTACTTGCATCCGTGAGAAGATTATTACAATGAGGCTCTAGAGGCCTTTTTACAATAGACGAGAATGCAAAAAGTCATAGACATCCAAAAACCTAACCCTAGGAGATGAAGCGCCAAAAGTCATGTGGGCCCCGTTTGGGTAGGTTAGTACATCAACTTCCCGGGGTCGTAACTTTTGCATACGATCTCCGTTTTAGGCGTGTGATAGCTCGTTGGAAAGGTATCGCCGAGGAGATTCATTTTGGGGGATAAATTATGCCATCATATATCATTGAGAACCTCTATCTCAAAAAACCTTCATTTAGGCCCTCAAAATGGCCCTGAAAGTTAAAACCTGCTAAAAATAGTAAATTGCCAAAATTGCTAGAAAACTGTTTTGAGCTAGTCGGAAAAGGTGGGTGGCCACCGATATCCACCTGGATCACATCCATACAACTCAGAGCATTTCTACGGAGGATACCTGATGGAAGAGGAGATTCCTCCTAACTGGGAGGAAATTATGCCAAATGTTTTGAAGTCCACCTTGGAGCAGCGACTGGTCACAGGTACCAACACCCCTTTGAATTTTCTTGAGACAACCGAGACATGTTGTATGGTTGAAGAGGAAATCCATCCTAAGATGGAAGATTACTATAAGAATTATGTCAATGCCAATGACAAGGACCCCATAATAAATTGGGATGAATGTTGGAATGAGGATGACACCCATCGATAGACCTACACGTAAGAGCATGCTCACTCAACTCCCAGCTCATGCAGGCTCACAAAATACCACCCGATCTTGATTTTCAAGATGCGAAAGGATTTGACAGAGAAACTGCACAACCAACATACCCTCAACAAGTGCCTCGACGTCCTGTTCCACTCCCTGTCAAGTGAGCCTCCGAAAATACAATGCCTAACTTGCTGTCAGCCATACGCCTTCAAAGTCCATCAGGATGGACGCCCGGGTTTGCCTCATGTCTAGTGTCCTTACTATTTTTTTCTTTGGTCTTAGTGATAAGTTTTTTGTGCAATTCAAACTATGGCTCTGGTTCATTAGTTGGTCAGGGCACTCAGTCAACTATCTATTCTGGTTTCCACACTTATGAAAGAACAAGTGGCAAGTCCTCGTGTTCTTTAAGACACATGTCATTTTTTGGTCTCTGAACAATACTGTCCACTTGTTTTTGTTTTCACTTATATGGTAGAACAGGTGGCAAGTTTTGGTGTATACTCAAACATATGTAGATTTTGCTAGCTCAAGGTAATACAATCCTTTTTTTATTTAAAAAAAGAAAGATAGATAATATCTCAAATAAATCTTGAGAGTTAATCTAGTGTATCTCAAGTTAAAACCAACAAACATAAGTAGTCATATACTTAAAAAAAACATGGAGTATAACCATTTAAACTGACCATTTAAATTAAATCATATATCAACTATATAATTGTTATATTATTTTGAAATTAAATACATAAATTAAACTTTGAATATTTTTCACCAAATAATTATAAATTTTGAATTAAAGATTGGTCCTATATGCTCAATCTATAGTTAACTTTCAAGTTTACGTGCTTCATTTACTAAATGCATGGATTTGACTCTTAATATAACAAGTGTTGCATGGCAGCGTAGTCCCTGCCAGGTTGGAATGGGAATAAGTGCGACCGAGTACAGACACATGGGTAGGAAGGTGAAGTACATGTGGTTTCCATGCAGAGTATAATATTCCCCAAATAGTTTTTCCCAAAATTTATAAAAAATTATTAACATTTAAAAGGTTCTTGGACACAAAAAATTTAGCATTCTAGAAGTAGTTTTCTTTACATACGTTATTCATATGTTTGACATAAGTTCGTTGAAAAAAACACAAAAAAATAGTAGTAACGTCTGTTACATAGGTTCGTGGAAAAACACAAAAAAATTAGCATTCTCGAATTAGTTTTCTTTAAAACAAGGGTTCATGAACACAATAGAAGATGAAATTGATCAAATTATAGGTTCTTGGACAACATAAATTATACATACCAAATATGTTATTTTATAAAGTAGATATTTACTTTTATACATACGAAATATGTACTTTTATAAAGTATGGGGATGAGATTTTATAGAGCATGGACAAAGCCCTCATTCCATACTTAGCCAGTTTTTGGAACGCAAGTTCTCGGGCTAGTGGGTTGAAAATTGGGCTTCTGTTGTTTTGTTCCCTACAAATAGCACCGAGAGTTCTGTGTTATACAAATTGACAATAAGACTTGTGGACTATTTGAATTTTAAGGGCCTCGTCTCCAAAAATTTTTGCATTCCCGAATTAGTTTTCTTTAAAACAAGGGCTCCTGGACACAAGAAATTGAAATTTATCAAATTATAGGTTCCCGGACAACATAAATTATACATACCAAATATGTAATTTTATAAAGTAGATATTTACTTGTATACATACGAACTATGTACTTTTATAAAGTACGGGGATAAGATTTTATAGAGCATGCACGGAGCCCTCATTCCATACTTAGCCAATTTTTGAATCGCGGGTTCTCGGGCCGGCGGGCTGAAAATTGTAGCCAGAGTTTTGTGATATACAAATTGACAAGCGAACTTGCGGACTATTTGAATTTTAAGGGCCTTTGTGGAAAGTAGTATGAAGGACAGGTGGTAAAGATACAAGAAATGACATACTCTCTATATGTGTGAGTAGAAAAAAAGTAGTGAACACAATTTTGTGACATTTATATAAAAAAATAATAAAACGTGTTACATATTCCTGAAAATTTAAAGAAATATGTGTGTGTGTGTGTGTGTGTGTGTGTGTGTGTGTGTGAAATATAATATCTCAAATTTGAGTGAGTGATTTATCTCATATTTAATTTTGAAAATGACCAGGCAGGAAAAAATATGCATAAAAAAAAAGAGAATTGAAATAAAATAAACAGAATGTCTTCACATTCAACATAACTGAAGATAAAAATCTAGGAACACATAAATATCTAAGGAGACAAAAGAATAGTTTTATTTGGAATATATGAAAAAAGGAATAGTTTGTTACATATTCCTAGAAATTTAAATGTGTTTGTGATATAGAATGGGATTGGGGCTCCAACAGACCATAAGAGAAATATGTACAAGAAATAGGACTAGAAAGAAGAAGTGGGACACGGTAGAGTGTAATACCTGAAAAGTAGAAATGGGAAGATGTCAGTCTTTGGATATAGATTTCTATTCAGAAAAGGTGGAATAACTGGATTGATAAAGAAATGACTATCAATATACACTTACAGGCATGGTACATATAAGTAATTTTGGTATTTTCTTGCTGATGCCTTTTCCTATTGGTTTTCGTTGCCGACCTGCTTGAATAACTTGATTGATAAACAAAAGATTTATAGCGATGTTCCATATAAGTAATTTTGTTATTTTCTTACTGATGCATTTTCCTGTGGGATTTCGTTGGCGACCCACTTCAAGTTCTCTTCAATATAGCTTCTCAAGGGGGCGACGTTGATTTCATTCCAGATTTTAATGTTGAAAAGTTCATTTTCTAATTCTTTTAGATCAATAGAAATATTACACAGATCCCGATGAATGTCTCCATTCTGTACCGAATAGCGGACTAGCCAGTTGTCCACGTGTTCTTCATGATATTCAAGAATCCTGTAAAAAATTTCCAAAGACAAGGCCTTAAAATTATCAACTTGTTTATCGAAAGCTTGCTTGGTTAACTCCAATGAGTTGACGATTAGGCTGGGGTCCTGGAAGTCGTTTGTCTTTCCAGTTAAGTCTATTTTGGTGAGCTTTGTGAATAATGTTTCTTTCTTTGATATTTTTCTCTCACATGATTGGACGATGAGATACAGGTTCTTCACCTTCTCTTTCTAGCATGCTTCTAATTGAGTGAGCCATTTTTTGGATGGGAGATCATGTTGTCTTATTGTTGTGTCTGGCATGTTGTTGAAATGAAAGGAAAAAGGGATGACCATGTGCCAATATAAATTTTCTTCATTTTTAAATATGTCTACAGAAGTTGGAGCAAGTTATGTGCCCAGGGAATCCATATTTTGTGATGTTTCTCAGGCCTTAGTAATCAGTTCCATTATTTTGTTGATATTTTTCTCCACATATCCTCTACAGGATGCGAGGAACTTGGAGGAGCCTTCTATATTTGTTGCAAGGGTGCAGGGAGTCGTAGGTATGGTTGTTTCCAAAGGACTGCCAAGCAGTGGCATAGGAAACAAATCTTCCTCTAATTCCTTAATCCAGTCCTTTAGTCTGGCATTCTCGGCTTCAATGACTCCAACAGAATCATGAAGAGAATCTTCGGTTTCCATGTGAATTTGACATATTTTGGATGCCTACATATTGGCAAGGTCAAGTTCTAAACGATATTTTCTTTTCTTATTTTTTACATCTCTTTTTTCAATACTTTTTTTTTTTTGATTCTCTTTCAAAATCAACACTCTGGAATACGAAGGATTCATCTTCATCAAAAAATTCAGTATCAACTATGTCCATTGGGTAGCCATGGTGAATTGCATCTCCAGGGTGATCAAGGTTGCATAATATGCTATCCAGATCAGAGTCAAGATCCATGTTTTCACTCTAAATTTCGGGTTGCTCTGGCTCCCTTACAATTTTTTTCCCTTCTTCTTCACATGAAGCTTCTGAGAACTATCAATTTTAGGATGAAATATTAATTTTTAGTCCTCAGGCCTGAAGATGTTCACTGTATCTCTACAGAACTACTGTGGAGATGCTGGCATTAGTTTATGAAAACATCGGTTTGCTCCAGATGCTACTTGAAATGAACAAATGGAGGGGACAATATAACCCCCCAGAAACGTTGGTTCAATGCACGTGAATGGAAAATATCCTCGATCTCTTCACTCATTAATGAAAATCTCTATCCATGTTGTATGGTGAGATGTTAGAAGTAAAGCTTAATTATTGCATACTTAGAAGTGCGAAGGTGGCAGTTACGATGAACAACATTTAAGGATTGGAGGTTTCATGAAGGAACCAAGATGATGGCGTGCGAATGGCATTCCATGGTATTTGAAATTAACACTGGGAAGGGATAACAAAGCCTCCGCAAATATTGGTTTAGTGCTCATTAATGGCAGAACTTCTTGAGCCTTGCGCCCATCAATGACAATCTAGACGGTGCCTGCACGATGACCTGTTAGCATTAAAGATTTAGAAACAAGACATATATATATATATATATATATATATATATATATATATATATATATATATATATATATATATATATATATATATATATATATATATATATATATATATAAACATTATTTCTTATTATGGACACATGCGAAGTTGACAGAGATAGGGAAGAGAAATAAAGGAAGGAATGGCCAAGTTTGAAAAGCGGTCGGACGGGCTTCAAAATAAGTTTACAGGCAATAGTGAGGATAAGCGAGTGTCCAACGGTGAAACTACACGAATCAGAATTGTTGACTGCAAAACACGTAATATGTAAGAGGGCATGATGGTACAGTTCAACAGAGGGTTTGTATATTTGCGGAATTGCGGGAAAGTGGCTAAGTATGGAAAGTGTGATTTTGTGTAAGATTTCAGGGAGCATAGCGAAGGGAAGCATGTACATTCTTTGGATCGCGGGTTCTCGGGCTGGTGGGCTCAAAAGTGGGCCTCTATTTTTTCGTGTCTTACAAATAGTACCCAGACTTGCGCGATATAGAAATTGAGAAGAGGACTTGTGGGTTGAACATTGCACTTCTATTGTTTCGTGTCCTCCAAACTACACTCGAAGTTCCGCGATATACAAACTGACAGACGAACTGTAGGGTTGGCGGGTCCAGGATGGCGATTGTTTACGGATCAGAGTTCTGAGATATAGAAATTTTGATATTCCACAATTTAATCGGCTCACTGGAAATTGCACTTGTATAAGTCTGTGTCCTCCAAACAACTCTCAAAGTTCTGTGATATACAAATTGACAGGCGGGCTTACATACTTACGACACTTTTTGGATCGCGGGTTCTTGGACTGGTGTGCTCAAAATTGGACCTCTATTGTTCCGTGTCCTACAAATAGGAGGCAAACTTTCACGATATACAAATTGACAGAGAGATTGCAGGACTGGTGGGTTCAACATTGCGATTGTCTACATGTATAACGTATAAAATATATGTTATATATCTAACATTATCTAAAAAAATTATTTTCAAGTACTTGTTAGCGATATTTCTTGCTAAGGGGTTTAGATATCAAAAGAATGGGTTAAAACCCACTTGTCCAAAGTTTCGGGCGATAATGCGCCCATGGTAAGCAGCAAGCACGTCTGGGCGGTCCAGATTTACGCGCACAGATCGACGGCGCACAGCAATTTTCGGACCCCCCTTGCCTTTCGATCTTTAAGCGAGGGGGGGGGGGTCCGAGATCGGGGGCGCAACTCTCCGACGGCCCAGATGAGCGCGCCCGGATCAACAGCGATGAAGACCTTCTCAGACCCCCCCCCACCCTTCTACCTTTAAGTGGAGGGGGGGGGTCCGAGATCCCATGAGTAGCTTTTCGATGGCCACGATCGAGGCACCCAGATCGACGGCTCTCGTATAGCCCCGACCCTCTCAGCTGCCCTGTCCTTAACCCGCATGGGGCCCACCTTCTGCTATGTCATCCTTCTGCCCACCTTTCCCCTGCTGCCGCGTGCCGCTCACTCATCCCTCTTCTCTAGCTCGTGTAGCCTTCCCTTCTTCCCATCACCCACTCATCGCCCGCCACGCATCCCGTTTCTCTCACGTCAGTTTCTCTCCCAGAGACGAGTCCATCTCTCTCGTCTCCGCCCCATCTACCTGGGTGTTTTTCGCCATGGATCATCCTCTGTCTCCCCTCCATGTCACCACCCATGCTTCTCGTCAATCCTTCCACGCGCTTCCCGATGCCATCACACCCATACATCATGCCCTCCGCACTGGCCCTCATGTCCGTTCCTCAAGCTATCTCGGTTGTTCCAGGTGGCAGCACGGGAAGTCATTCGGATCCCGAAGTGCTGAGTTGGCCTGACCGTTTCCAATCCCAAGAAGCAGTTATTGAGGCAGTTGAAGGTGGTTAGACATCGTCTCCGCCATAATGGGGACGTCCTACCATGAATCAAAGGCACGTTGATTCGCCGAATAAACTGTCAGAACACTGATCGCGTCTGCCATAAGTTGCACGACCATTCAAAGATCGCAGCTCCGTGTTGTCAGAAGCCATGCAGACGCAAAGCCTTCAATGCAGTTTCTTGGTTCCGCCGCTGTTGTAGTTTTTGAGTATATGTAGGCATTTTTTCCATTTTTGTATCCATCGATGGTAGAGCTAAGCTCCCGACTGTATAGATTTCAGGCATACTCTGGTTTCCTGGTTATGCCTCTGTGTTTGAGATTTCTTGGTTTATAACAAATAGTTCTCTTTCTTTTCCATCTTGTTTCATCTTTTGCCTGAGGATTCACAGTAGTGCAGCTTGTTGCAATAAAGGATTTGTTGTGGCGTTGTCGTGCCCTCTGGTTTTTGTGTTTGAATGTAAAAGGATTTTGCGTTCGAACACACTTCTTCTCTAATCTGTGATGAACCTGATGTTCATCATGGATCACTGCGCCTTCTTGCATAAGTCTTCTACCTACTCACCCTTTTACTACGACTCACTGTTTGGAGTTTATCAGGACCTCATTCTTTCATGCATGCCTGGTCTGGTTTATGAGTTGATACCATATTGTTTTGAGTTTCCCTCCATCTGACCACCCTTTAAAACAAACCATGACATTAAACTGATGGGCTTCGGGCTCTGCTCCTGCTAGCAATCCAGGGGTGACTTCCGAAAGCCAACAGTACTAAAATATGAATATCAAATATTGATATTGTACAATTTAATTATACAAAATTATCAAATGAGTCGCAAGCTTCGAGTCCCGGTCCAATTGTAGATCACCGAAGTTTTGGGCATAGGATGTACTTTTTTTATCGCGGGTTCTCGGACTGGCGTGCTCAAAATTGGACCTCTATTGTTCCGTGTCCTACAAATAGCAGGCAAAGTTTCGTGATATACAAATTGACAGACGGACTGCAGGACTGGAAGGTTCAACATTCCGATTGTCTACATGTATAACATATAGCATATATGTTATATATCTAACATTATCTAAAAACATTATTGTCAAGTACTAAAATATGAATATTAAATATTGATATTGTACAATTTAATTAAACAAAATTATCAAATGAGTCGCAAGCTTGGATTCCGGTTCCAATTGTAGATCACCAAAGTTTTGGGCGCAGGTTGTATATCACGTACATGGCCCATGAGAGCCGGAGGGCACTGAGAAAGGAACATGCGGCCATAAAATTCGTGAACTATGAAAAGGAATGGCGGTTGGTTGGACTCATGATGTAGAGATATAGATGGACATGAAAGTTGTCACTCCGTCATCTGGGAACCCCCGACCATAGACATGGATTTTCCAAGTTTCATATGGAAGATGTACACTTGGAACACGGGGAATGAGAGTTCGATAAGGCGTAGCCAGCAAACTGCGACCATAAAATTGGCTAAGGAAATGAAAGCGCTTGGTCGAACTCGTGGTGTATTTTTCATAATACATGTGCCACACCAACTGTGTGGTGACCAGAGCAATATGTGTACAAATCAAGGAAAACTAAATGGCTCAAAATTGGGGCTCTATGGTTCCGTGTCCTACAAATAGTACCCAGAGTTCCATGATATAGAAATTGACAGACGGACTCCAGGACCGGCGGGTTCAAGATTGCGATTGTCTACATGCATAACATACAACATATATGCTACATAGCTAAGTTTCGGGCGGAAGAATGTGTACCATGCACATGGGGCATGAGAGCTAGATGGCATCCACAAATGAATCTACATCCATAAAATTCATGAACTATGAAAACGAATGGCAGTCGGTTGGACTCGTGATGTAAATATATAGATGGACATGAAATCTGGAACTCCGTCGTCTGCGAAGCCGCGAGCATAGACATGGATTACGTAAGTTTTTGATGCAATATGTACAAGCAGAACACGGGGAATAAGAGTTCAAAAAGGTGTAGTGGGGAACCTGCAGGCATAAAATTGGCTAAGAAAATGAAAGTGCTCGGTCGAACTCCTGGTACATATTTCATAATTATGTGCAACACCAACTGTGTTGTGACTAGACCAATATGTGTACAAAGCAAGGAAAACTAAATATCTACCTTTATAATGTATGGGCATGAGATTTTATAGAGCATGTAGGGATATTGCATTCCATACTTGGCCACTTTCTGGATCACGGATTCTCAGGCTGGTAGGCTAAAAATAGTCCTCTATTGTTCCGTTGCCTACAAATAGTACCCAGAGTTCCATGATATACAAATTCACAGGCGGACTTGCGGGCTGGCTGAGATTTTATAGAGCATGTACACTTTTTGTATCGTAGGTTCTCAGGCTGGTGGGCTAAAAAATGGGCCTCTATTGTTCTATGCGTTACAAATAGCACCCATAATTCCGTGATATACATATTTATGAATGGATTTGCGGGCTAGCTGGCTCAACCTTTTACTTCTATTGATTTCGTGATATATAAGTTGAGAGACGGACTCCAACACTAGCGAGCTTCGAGAAAGGAGCAATACATACTAAATATGTACTTTTATAAACTATGGACATGACATTTTATAGAGCATACATACAGAGTTGCGCGATATAGAAATTGAGAAGCGGATTTGCGGTCTGGCTGGCTCAACATTTCACTTCTATTGGTCTGTGTCCTCCAAACAAAAGTCAAAGTTCTGTGATATACAAATTGACAGACAGACTTCACGACTGTCGAGCTCAAAATTGAATATGTATTAATGTAATACATATTACAATTTACATGTAATATGTAATACATATTACATGTAATATGTACAATTTGAAACGGGCAAGCTGTTAAGGTCCTAACCCGCACATAGGTAGATTAATGTATTCGGATGTAATAAAGGTCAATATTAATAAGACCTTTCAATAAAATAGAATAAGGCGGATGTAAGAAGACCTAATAGAAGCTTCCGCTTCTAGAAGGATC
>ML778651.1:1467990-1490521 GCA_009831015.1 Picea engelmannii | reverse complement strand
TTCTGTTCAAGTGCTATTTCTGTTGCTATTTCGTATATCATTTCTGTGTATTGTGAAGATTATGCTGGATATTTCACTGTTATTCTGTTATTTCTAGCATTTCGTTCCTGTTCTGCATATTTTATATATCTGGTATCTTGCACAAGCGCACGGTCGGGGTGGCGATATAAGAGTAAGTGGAAATATGAACACGTGTACTCGCCAGTTCCGAGCCTAGAAATTTTCCGAGGAACGAGTAATCCATACTAAATATGTACTTTTATAAAGTATGGATATCATATTTTATAGAGCATGTATGGATCCCTCATTCCATACTTAGACACTTTTTGGATTGCGGGTTGGGGCTTTATTGTTCTGCATCCTACAAATAGCACCTAGATTTCTGCAATATACAAATTTATCGACGAACTTTAGGTTGGCTCGCTCAACATTGCACTTCTATTTTCTCATCTGCTCCACGCAGCACTGGGAGTTAAGTGATATACAAATTGGCAGACGAACTCCAGGACTGGCGGGTTCAAGATTGCGATTCTCTACATGTATAAGATATAAGACATATGTTATATAGCTAACATTATCTAAAAACATTATTTTCAAGTACTAAATTATTAATAATGAATATTGATATTGTACAATTTAATTAAAGAAAATTAGAAAATGAGTCCCAAGATTCCTGTCTGGGTCCAATTGTAGATCACCGAAGTGTCGTGCACAAGATTATATGGACATGAAATCTGCCACTCCATTGTCTGGGAACCCATGAGCATAAACATGTATTACCAAGTTTTGGATGCAAGATGTACACTCGGAACACGGGAAACGAGAATTCGATAACGTGTAACGGGGAACCCACAGGCATAAAATTGGCTAAGGAAACCAAAGGGCTCGGTCGAACTCATACTGCATATTTCATAATTCATGTGCAACACCATGTGGTGACCAGATCAATATGTGTAGAAACTAGGCAAAACTAAATTTATACCTTTATAAAGTATGGACATGAGATTTTATAGAGCATGTACGGATATCACATTCCATACTTG
The DNA here is from genome assembly GCA_009831015.1 of Picea engelmannii. NCBI lineage: Eukaryota > Viridiplantae > Streptophyta > Pinopsida > Pinales > Pinaceae > Picea > Picea engelmannii. The sequence goes on along the minus strand of ML778651.1, from coordinate 1,489,478 downwards.
GCCACTTTATGGATCGTGGGTTCTTGGGCTGACGTGTTCAAAAAATAGGCCTCTATTGTTCTGTGTCCTAGAAATAGCACACAGAGTTCCGTGATATACAAATTGACAAGAGGACTTGCGGGGTGGCAGAGAATTTATAGAGCATGTACACTTTTTGGATCATGGGTACGGGGTCATAAATGAGCCTCTATTGTTCCATGCCTTACAAATGCATCCAAAACTCCGCGAGATACAAATTGACAAGTGGACTTGTGGGCTAACCGGCTCAACATTGTACTTCTAGTGATTTCCACGATATACAAATCGAAAAATAGACTCCAGGGCTGGTGTGCTCCCAGAAATGAGAAATACATACCAAATATGCACAGATCCCTTATTCCATACTTAGCCACTTTTTTGGATCGCGAACTTGCGGGCTGGTGGGCTATAAATTGGGCCTCTAATGTTCTGTGTCCTTCAAATAGAACCCATAGTTGGGCGATATACAAATTGACAAGTGGACTTGTGGGCTAGCTGGCTCAACATTGCACTTCTTTTGGATGGCAGACCTGCAGGCTGGCGGGCTCTAGGCGCAAAAAAAAAAAAAAAACCACACCTTCAAACAAGTTCAACAAATACAGACAGAGTAAACGAAAAACTGTTTAGTATGAAACACGGGCAGAAAAAAATGCATCTTTGCATGGATTCTTCCACATCTCTGGTTAGGAGCTCTTTGCAGCGTCTAGTTTTCCTATTTGTTTCTATGAACAAAAGTACAAAACAAAAGGGATATGAACATAAGTTAACATGTAAAGAAAAAGGAAAGAAATATGCACATATACTAAAAAAAATAGAATAAGATGAATAAAGTAACAAATAGTTTTTAGAAGGATGTACCTTTTTTCTTACAACACCAACTGTATGGTCACCAGAGCAATATGTGTAGAAATAAGGGAAAACTAAGAAGCTCGATAATTTTTATTTTTTTTCCAAGAAGCTATACATATATGCTTTGAAACATAGAAATATGACTTTGCAATATGTTTGATGTATATCTCATAATTCAAGTGCAATACCAATTGTATCGTGATCAGACCACTATGTGTCTAAGATAAACATATTGTATTGAGGAATGGACACATTCGACCAGACATGGTCAATAAGTGCATTTTGCAGATGGCTTGTGTTCTTCAAAAGAAAGCAAAGACTTTATTTGCATGTGTAGTTTTCCAATTCTTTTGTTCTGCCATTATTTTTTAGCATGTCAATATTGAAGTCTCCTACAAGTACAACAGGTCCGTTCAGATGGAAATGGCCCAATACATTGGAAATAACGTCTACTATCTTGGAGAATGCTGCATGGGAAGCAACATACTGATTCACTATTGCAACTTCTGTTTCATGGAAAAAAAATTTGCAAGCACCACTTCAACATTATTTTCTTCGATATGTATATGGTCCAAAATTGGTACATGTTTTTTCACCAATATCATAACCCCATGTGTAATGTAACTTGATATGCAATTTTGATTTGGGAATTGTTTGTTCTGCATGCATAATGCCATGTGTGTTTCATGCAAGCACAAAATATTGGATTGCATTGTATCATAGTCATTCAATATACCATCCATGTGTGCATTTAAGTTGCGTGTGTTAAGTGAGAGAATTGATACATATGAATTTGTTTGTATGAATTCGTAATCATAGTGTAGTTGCCATTTTGTGGTGGTCCTGAGTCGTTCCATTTCAATATCAACTTTCTGTTTCACTTTGAAGTTATCTTTTGTGAGAGGAATTAGTAAATACAAGGAGTTTATGCTTCTGACACGGGACAATGTTGTGTATACAAGTCCATGTATCCGAATTCTAGCAGGCTGAAATGCAACATTATCAAGTGTTAGTCCTTGTGATCTGTGGACTGTACGTGCACATGCAAGTTTAATTGGAAACTGTTTTTGAATCTTCAGTCGACTTGTCTTTGTTGATGTCGATACTGGATTTGACATTCGCAAAATAGGTGTCTAATCGCTTCCAGTGTTTGAATTATATAGATAATACAACCTGTTTGCTTGTCACTTGCCTATATGCAGTTCATGGAACTTAATCCAAAGGACATCAAGTTTTTTTGTTTTCGTATATCCTTTGAGTATTCCATCTGCACCATTGACCAAGCCATCATGTGAATCATAGTTACAGGCATATATTTCAACCAACATTTCTAATTTGAGGAGAAGCTGCAAAGGTAAAGTGATTGTATGTTCATGATGTGGCACATTTCCATAGTTGTCTTCTTCCAGGTCAATTGAATTGATGATGATATTATCGCCAGACATGACTGATAGCATGTGGCTGTTATGCATTGCAACATCCTTATTTCTGTAGAACATGTAAGGGAATGTTGGGTCTGTTGGTGCAGGCCGCAAGCACCTCAAATTTATATATGTTAAGTCATCATATTTTTGGTTGTTTGTGTGCATTCTATTCAGGATTGCAATGAATGTTTCATTTGTCTGGCGCATTGTAGTATGCAACTAAAAGTATTTAATATTGTCTCTCCAGAAGTCATGGGTCATTGTTTCCATGTTAACAGTAAGTTGCTCAAGTATCAAAGAATCTTGGATGGGTTGTGCCTGGTAAAGATCCCCACAGGATATCATGTCAATGTTTCCAAAGTATTCTGTGTGCACATGTTTTATGCTTCTTAGTTGGTTGTCAATGGAATACAAGAACCGACTCCCAATCAAAGATGCTTCATCTATAAATACAAGTTGGAGTTCCTCATAAAGTTTAGACAATGTATCCAACATTTTCTTGCTAAGTGGAAGAAACCATGACTTGTTAAAAGGCATTAAAAATGCAGAGTGAACTGTTGTTCCACCTACATTATATGCAGCTTTTCCTGTGTATGCAACTATTAGGCCCTTTGGTTTCATAGGATTAGAGGAATTTTTTGAATCATAGATTCGTATAAGCATTTGGAACAATGCTTTCGCTGTGAATGTCTTGCATGTTCCTGCTCCGCTTGTAAGGAACAAGTGCACATGACTTTCCATGTTCAAGCATTTTTTAAGAGCATTGTCCTTTAGAATTGTTTGTTTTTCATGATTCAACAGACGTCTTATTCTATGGTATTCATTATTTTCAATTAGGAAAGGATGTTTTGTGACTTGAAAACCAAGATTCATACGTTTTTCACTTCCACCTGTTGGAGTAAGAGGCAAATTCGTTTGTAAGTCATAGGACTCGGAAGGAGTTCTGGTTTTTTTTCGGTTTGTGAATGTCTCATCATGATCGTCATGGTTTTCTAGGTCATTAACTGCAACTTCTAGATCACCCCATGTTGGATTAACATTATAGGTAAATCTAGCTTCATTGATGTGCACTATAGTCTCAAAGCCAACATACGCAGTCTTCCATGTAGAGAAGTTATGTTTTAATGTCTCTTCATTTTCATCGAATGAAACGTACAACAACAATTTTTCTCTACAATAGTTTTCATAGTCACAATGTTTATTGTATTTGACTATCTGTATAACAGAGGGTTTTTCTCTTTTTGATATGGGTGCACCATTTTTTTTGTAATGTGATATGAATTTTGCTAAGAAGATATGACTAATAGGAGATGGACATTGGAGGTAATAATCAACAATAGAGCGACATAGCACGTCTTATGAATTGTCAGGCTCTTTTTCTAGAAAAATCGGTGGTTTAAGCACAAATGTGCATTTTTCAAGTGGAGATGTGTTTATGAAGACACATTTTCTTGAACTACAAGTGAGGGGCAGGGAAAGTGCAAAGTGAACTACTTGCTGAGAAGACATTTGTTGAAGATTAAACAATGTATTTCCAAGTGTATCATTTGCATGGCATCAATATGACTTCTTTCATGTTCTTTGCGTATTCGTCTGAATGCACTTGTCATAGATTTGTCAACCTTTTTCATATACGAGGTACAGTATGATGTTGCAACATATGCATTGAGCATGTACTACACATTTGTATTTGATTTCCACATAACTGGCATGTCCTTGGAGAAATTGTTGTTCCAAATATGGGGAAGTTTTTCGTTTAAGGAAAATTGTTAGTTGCCTAAGTGTACATTGTATGGCTTGGATGTACTCAACTTCTGATAGATTTAGCTCTATCAAGAAGGCATCGAAGCTCATCAGCTTGTCAAATTATCCTTGTTCTAGAAATGCGAACAAGGATTTAGATTTCTCAACAACAACAATGTCCTCTAAACTAAGTGGCTCTATGATTCTTGTTGCTTTTAATGGCGACACGTGAAAGTTGTATCTACAATGCGAGTTTTTTAGTTTTCTACAACTTCTTGTATGGTAATGTCTACGGACTTTGGCAAGTTCTGGATCCAAATGATCTGTGTTGCATGTTATGTATTTATCGACAAATTGTTCGATCTCTGAATTGTTATCAACTCCATAGACTGGTGCACGCTCTATCCACAATAGTGAGTGTTCATGTTCATTTCCCCTATTCTGGAATTCAGACACAAAAAAAGAGTCCGATACTTTTCTGAAAAATGTTTTATCATGGCATATCAATTGTCTCAAAGAATTTATTCTATGTCTATAGTAGAGAGTACATGTCACTGGGTCTTTTCTTATGAGGTAGTCAATGTCATTATTTTCTAGTGTATCGATTTCTTTTTTACGTTTCCTGTTCCTATGCAGGTCAGATACAACAGCTACCAATGGATCCCAACAATGCTCTGCACTTGTAAATGTGATGAAAAATGTTGGTGGGCCCAATTGTCGGATCATTTCAAAATTGTTTTTTTGTTTTGTTGCAAATAGTGAGGAGAGGTGCGAATGCTTTTGAAATCTATGTATCCAATATCAGATTTGAGAATTTTTTCTAGGTTTACTTTATAATTCACATCCTTGGCCAACAACTTTCTTCCTTGTAACTGGCCTTTTCTTATTCAGACCCACATGCAGGAGAGAATTTGCTCTATTATTATGCGCATTGTTTTGAAAAACAATTTTTTTATGTGACAAGAGAAGTAACCGCTTGAACGTAGCAGCTCCCATCAGACTATTTTATGATAACTGAATCATTCTGTAATATCAGTGGCACGTGGATCTCCCTAGAAGAGTGTTGGAAAGTTCATTTCCTCAGTGAATTTATCCTTGAATATTCCAAGTGGACGCTTCCCCTCAGCAGGTGCAATTTCGACAATCTTGTCTTGCAAGTCACGAATGCACTGTGAATCAGTGAATGCATGCACCAATGTCTCAACAGGTGTTTCATTCTCCGATTCATCACTTGTATCAAATTCACTAGGATTTTCGAGAGTGTCTATAGAGTTGCCATACTCTTCTGCAAGAACATTGTTCCAGTTGTCATTTATACAAATGTTCTATGCTTTGTACAGGGCCTTGGAACATAACTCCTTTAATGCTTTCATAACAACATGCACATACACTTTTCCTGTCTGATAGGAATATTTGTATCGCAAGAGTCTTTTTAGAGCCACAACAATTGTCATTGTATTGCCAATGAATTGTGGCAAGGATTTTTGCACAATATCTAGCTGAACAGGCACAATAATAATTGATCCTGTTAAGCCCATCTGGGGTCGTTTATAGCCCCATGGCCTTATTTGAGAAAATGCAATTCATAGAGACACAAGTCTCTCCTCAAGTTCTGTAAGTGCACTTACATCTGCTACTGGTGTATTACATCTTATTTGGTCAGGGATTGCAAAATGTGGCAATTTTCCATTTTCAAGCGATCGTTTGCATGGAAGACAAATTTTGCCACTGGAAAATGGTTTATCGTGCGCTGTCAAGCAGAGGTATTCTACTTGTAAATCAAGCGTGAAAGACTTATTGTTTTTTGAGAAATTCAATTGTTCACAAATTGCACATGCAATGGAAGGAGTGTCTTTAATTTGTTTCATATAGGTCTGTCTGGCATTTTTCTTTCGCAGGGAAGTATGGGTAGAAACTGTTTCCTGGTTTTCATTGGTAGTAGTGCATGGTGTTGGTTCTAGCCCACGAAATGTCACAGTTGCATGACTATTCTGGGATATGCGGCCGTACATGTTTCTATTCTGTTGTGCACAAACACATTTCTTTAGATTGTGATATGTGAGTTTCTCTCTAAAAGGAAGTGTAACAATGTATTTTTTTTCTCTCGCACATGACCTTTTTCAAGTTGTGGTAACTTACTCTATGTTTCTTTCCCAAGGTCACGATGAGCTGATGGAAACTGGGATGAATTTCACTTTGACTCAGGTTCTCATAAAATAGTCCACGTATTTTGTTTAAGGCCTGTATGGCCTCATTACAACTAGGACGAATTTGACGCATAACTTTTTTCAATTTGTGATAACTGACTCTACGTTTTTTGTTTAAGCCTTGTATGGCCTCATCACAAATGTGATGAATTTCATGCATGGTTTTTTTGTTCAATCCCTGTATGGCCATATCGCAACCGAGAGAGGTTTCATTCTCACTAAAAAGCATGGCACACGTATGCAGATTCGATGTGCTTTGGGTGGCATGTACATTCAACCCTGAACCACTGATATGTCCAAGCAAAGGTTCATAATGGATATGTGTTGTATCTGTTTTCAACGAGAGGATGTCAACTGTTTGATCGTAATTTGAATCAGTAGACCAGGAATGGACAATGCCATCTGACAAGGCCGACCAGACCTAGATATTTACTCTGAATATCATAGAAAACCATTGCAAACAGAATATGCAACCCTCCACATTCCCTTTTTCATATGGAAGCGCCATGTTTACAAGGTATTCCTGCCAACTTCCAACTATCGACATATTTTCTAGGAGATATGGGCAAAGGTGTTGATGCAAGCACCTAAAAGCCTGTTGGTTGCTGCCTATAATTGCATTGCAAAAGGACCGTACAGTGTAAATCCGCAACGACTGCACATCGAACTCCGCTGCTAGCAAACAACAAATTGCATTGAATAGACTATCTCCATAGCTAGACACAACATTTGTTGCCAGCTGTAAACCATGGCAATCTATGCGATGCATAATCTGTTTCCACTGCGATTCAAGGTCTTTGCAAATTAGTGACAAGTAAATATGAGGTCCTTCAACATTGCATATGGACATTTTTCTATACAGTAGTGGTTCATAATGACCACTGACAGCACTGGCATCATGGAACAAGATGAAGTATGGATTGTCAGATGTAGTTTTGTTGAATATTAATTATCTTGTTTTTCTTTTCAATGACCATATTCCAATTGATATATTGAGCCAGTTAGACAACCGCCGTATACAAAATGTGTATCCCCAAAGCCCCCTCTCAGGTGTAGGCAGAACTGGAGATGCAAACAACCGCATCTTTGAAAAATACGTACCGACATCATGTATTCCATGCAACTGCCGAAGAAAATCATATTCCAATTTGTATTCATAGGACTCCAATGCCTCAACGTCGCCATTTTTAAAAAATCCCAAGAAATAATCTATCAATCCATTGCACAGCTCGGTCGACGAATACTAGAACTGCAGTAGAACTTGAAATGTATCGAAAAGACAATCCCCTACAATATACAAGAATGCATCCAATCTAAAAAGGCCATTGCTATCAAAAACCACATCAATGTTGTCATGCACAATGGACTGTGTATCTATTTCATATGACTCAACATCTATTATTTCTTTCATCTTTTGAACTCTGATTTTGACGTTGTTTGTTAGATACTTCCAGTTTGCATGAAAACTGAGAAAAGGGGGGGGGGGGAGAAGTAGCAAAAAAAAAGGAAAGAAAAATAGGAAAACTACAAGCGCGAAACTGGGTACCAATCCTCGTATGTATATTTCAACCTTCTTCTTGTCAATTTGAATCCCCCCTAGTCCCCATAGCAGATGACAAGAAAACAAACCCACACCGGGAAGTGAACCAAACAAAAGAAACAACGCAAATAAATAACACCATGAATTTACTCAGCAAAAAGACAACAGGTGGACGCAGTTTTCCGAACCACAGAATGAAAGCATTCTCTACCTCTACACCCCGACCGATGGTTCCCTCTTTTCATAGCTCCGAACTACTTTTCGAAAACCCCTCTGCATTGCAATTTTCGAAATACCTATGGACACGACAGCCGGCATATGAAGACACATGGTTTCTAGGAACATAAATTAAGAGCACAAACAAAGATGGTCTGCAACAGAATTTGGAGGCAGGGACTCCCATAATTGAAAAATAGAAGCAACATGGAAACCTACCCGTCAACGAGAGATGACAAGAGCTCAGCCCCAAAAAATGGAAACCGCAACAACAGGTCCAACAACTTTCAAAGTTGAAGAACAACAAACCAGTGAACAACCACGAAAAGGTCCAACTACAACTGCAGGACCTCAACTTTCCAAAGTTGAATGAAACAAGAACAAGAACCATGGAATGAAGCAACGAACAAGCATCTACCACTGAAGCAGTGACGCTGACCATCAAAAAAATGGAATGACACTGTATTGCAACGCATCTGTACAATAAACATTTAAGACTGCCAGAGCTATTAGGTAAACACTTAAGACTGTCAGGACCATCGAAGGGCATAACCCTGTGCAAACATTTAAGAAAAAATGCAACGTGGCAGGCTTGTTCTCTCGAAGCACGCAACAATAAAGCAAAAATCACACATAGTAATATGCTAGAGAATGTATTCTAGCTAGCAGAAAATGCTAAAGGAAACATTCGAACTAATGCTAGCATTAATCCACCTTCGACCAATGCATAAGAAAACATATGATTAAAAATGCCATATACGATCAAATACTTTGGATATGGAAGCATACAACGAAGCCAACAATAAGACCTCCAATCCGTTGTCCAATCAGATCTTCACAAACATGGTACTTTCTATTATATAAAATCGATGTTTTCACTTCCCTTATTCCAACAATAAATAATATGGAAATATTTGTGGTCAATGCATAATCTAATAAGAGGTCAACGATTTATCGATGGCTATAGTCCCTCTATGCTTATGGGAGAGACTAATAATATTATTAAATTATTTCTCCTCCCAAAAATAAATTTGTCATTAATACTCCGAACTCTAAATGGGGTGATTTCGTCTCGAAAACTGGGCTTAACTTCGAATACATAATTTGCATAAATCCCAAAAATTTAAAGTTTTGAAGTTATAAGTTTAGCTCTACAATAATATTTTATAATTTAAATATATATTTTCAATTCTTTTAGAAGTATTTTAAATTATTTATCATCTATGTTGATAAGATCTTTATTATGAAAAAAATGAGGACATGTTTTTTTTGTTTGGTTTTTTTATGTTTTCTTTAGTTTTGGATTTTTTTGGAGTTTTTAAGAGAATATTTTTTTATTAATTTTTACTGTCAAAAATTATTGGAACACCAGATTTGAGTGACTAAATCTACATAATTAAACTTTTCAGAATTTTTCATAGTGTTGAATCTATTTATAGTTTTAAAAATACAATTTAAATAACATAAAATAATAATTTCAACATAGTTGTATCATCTTCATGATTCACTACCATCTATTCATCATAGTTGTTCCAACCTTGATAATCATCTTGGAGATATTACATCTTCTAAATGATATTCCTTTATAACATAATTGGAAAAAATAAAATTTTCAAATCATATTTATTTTATTCACATAATTTTATATTTTATATTTGAATATAATTTAGTATAAATTTGTACTAATGATGGTTATCATTCACTCTTATTAAGTGTGAATTTATATTTAGGATAGTTATTTCACTGTTATTCTTGAATTTTACAATCAAGGAAAAACACTCACATGAAATGTATTACTCTAATCCATAAGACATATACTTTTACTCTGTTACATATCTTTAGATCTTGGCTATTAAAACTTTATTTAAAAAAAAACACCCAATAAAAATAGTTTTAAATTTTATTATTTCATTTTTATAAACATTAAATAATGATTTTATTTATTTATTTTTTTATTATAATTATATTTTATAATTCCTGTTAAGAGTCTTAAGTATATAATTTTAAAAACTAAATGATGTAATTACCGAAAGGCTTACACTTATTGACAATAGGCACAATTAATGATCTTTTAACCTTATTTAACCTTAAACCCTAACCGTCCTCCAAAATCAATGGATCAGATTTATTGTTCATAACTTTCTTGCATTTATCAAGACATCCATTAATATGTTTACTTTTTAACATTTACCTAATCACATTAAAAAATCAAACAAATTACCACAAACAAATTACCACAACCTTTCGACATTATCGATCGCGAGTTAGCGGCTGTGCTAGTTACGCCGAAAGGCGTACACCTATTGACAATGAGCACAATTAATCAGCTTTTAATCTAAAATTCTAATATGATGGTTAACAATTGAAGATGCTGGCATATTCTTAGTCGTCCTCCCAAATCAATGAATGTGATTTACTCTTCATAACTTCCTTGTATTTCTGAATGCATCCGTTACCTTGTTTACTTTTTAACATTTACCTAATCATATTAAGAAATTACTGTAGCACTATATGATTGCCACTTTTAAATGATTAACCTTTCAGATTACCATTTAGATTTCCTCAATTGTCCACGTTTCATTTTCTGACTCCCTGTGCCTTTCAGGGTGTTTCATTTTCGCCACGGATTTCAGCTGTCCGCCCATTCTCTACCGCCGATTTCCTTAGCTGTCCCCCMGTTTTCTACAATTAAAACATCGCGTGGGTTTAGACTCCTTGGTTGTCTGATCAGTGGCAGGCGTTGCTTTTACTTCGACCTTCGTTGTCTGATCATTGGCAGGCGTTGCTTTTGCTGGCATTTCGGCCAGACTTTCGAGGGGAACCAACTCTAAGGATAGCCAAATTCTGTATAGCCATCAATCAATCATTTGGGTTGATGTAGTGACTTGGACAGTCCTCACCCTCTTCACGTTGTACGCATTGTTATGTGATTCTTGAATTGTACTCTCTCTCGATTCAATGTTATTAATGCTGACGACTCTGTAGGTGGGAATCTGCTTGATCCCTCCGCACTGTGATTTTCCTGTATAAACTTACTCCTTTGAAGAACTGACCCGATTATTGCATTCATTCTCTTTGTCGGCCGCGGAAAATAGTTCTGTGCTGTTTTATAAGATTAGATTTGAAAAACTGCTGAGTATGGGAATATTGGTTGAAGATTATTACGCGGAAATAAATATGATTTTTTTCATATTATCACAAACATATTACGGATAAAACAATAAAACAACATATATATATTTAATATTTATTACTAAAAGCCTAAATGGTAGCGGTTTGGAAATGGAATGGAAAATGTGAGGTGTCGTCATAATGGGAATATTACAAAAAAAGTCTTAAAGTTACCAACGCTTAGGGTCAAAGTCTATGCACCGCGCCATTGATTTTCTGGACAACAAAACCCAAAATTTATGAATAACTAGAAATCTGCGAATAAATTATTATTATTGTGTGAAGAAAAGACTAAAGCAGTACTAGCAGCGAGTGGAGGGTGGCTCATTATTATTACTGTGTGAAAGAAAAGTAGCACTAGCAGCTAGTGGAAGGCGGCTCACAGGAAAGTACAATGCGTGCGTTCCACGATCCAGAGCGAAGCAGAGTCCTGCCGCGTATTGACCCGTTGTAATTTGATTCATCATAAAATCAAAGTCAAGTCTACTCTAGTCTTCGGATGGATTGGGATTAGGAGACCATGGCGTTGGGGCTTCTGTATAAATAGAGCAAGCACCCCACTGATTTACATGTACCAACACATCAAATATTCAGAGTGAATGTGAGAGTGCTGAGCAATTATTAGCAATGGCGGGTAGTAGTGGTAAATTTGCTAGTCCTCGTGGCCGTGTGGTGGTGAGGATGAGTCTGGTGCTACTGCTAGTGGTGGGCGTGAGCGTTAACGTTGTTAACGCCCAAAACTGTGGCTGTGCCAGCGGACTGTGTTGTAGTAAGTGGGGATACTGCGGCACCACCTCTGCTTATTGCGGCAATGGCTGCCAGAGCGGACCCTGTTCTGGCGGAGGATCTCCAAGTGGCGGAGGTGGAAACGTGGGGACTATAATTTCTGAGAATTTCTTCAATAGTCTTGCGAGCGGAGCTGGTAGCTCCTGCAAGGGCAAGGGATTCTACACATACAACGCTTTCATCGCAGCTGCCAATGCGTATTCTGGATTTGGCACCACCGGCGCCGACGACGTCCAGAAGAGAGAGCTCGCTGCCTTCTTCGCAAATGTAATGCACGAAACTGGAGGTATAGAATCTGCTTATCAATGCTCTATTTTTAGCTTATTCTGTCTGTAATTTGATTTCAATTTCTTCATTCATGATTGCCGTTAATACCAATTTGATTTCAGCTACTTCACAATGATTATTGTTAATACATCAATTAATTAATTTATCCGTCATGCCAGGGCTGTGCTCCATCAACGAGATAAATCCTCCACGGATCTATTGTGATCCGAGTTACACCGCGTGGCCGTGTACAAGCGGTAAGAGCTACCATGGGCGCGGGCCCCTCCAGTTAAGCTGGTACGTAATTGATCATTCAACTAATAGCATCTCCTCGTCTCATTTGTACTGGCGAAAGAGGCTAAGACTGACTCTTAGATTGTTAATGAACGCAGGAATTACAATTATGGAGCGGCGGGGCAGAACATTGGCTTCGATGGGCTGAATAACCCAGAGAAGGTGGGGCAAGACGCCACCATCGCGTTCAAGACGGCCGTGTGGTTCTGGATGCAGAACAGCAACTGCCACTCTGCCATAACCTCCGGGCAGGGCTTCGGTGCCACAATCAAAGCCATCAACAGTGGGGAATGCAACGGTGGAAAGAGTGGCCAAGTGAGTAGCAGAGTGAATTACTACAATACAATTTGTAGCCAGTTGGGTGTGGATCCCGGAGCCAACGTTTCTTGCTAAATCTCTCTCCTCTTCGTGGCTGCCAAATATATCAATAAGACGTCACTGATGTGGCTATCCAGTAAATAAAAATTGCACTTCACCTCTCGTGCCGTGCACATGAATTCTTTGACCATATCATGTTGCTCATAAGATTTAGTTGAAGTGGACAGTTTCTAATTTATAATTGATTTTCTTTGAATTTTCAAAAACTTTGGATGAAATCAGTGTTTCTGTTGTTTGAACCCATCAGCGAAATTAACCGTATGTTTCGGTCAATAAGGCTTGGTCTCTGCTTTGGTCAAGCTGTTAAGGGCAACTTGCCAAACAAAGCTACCATTTTCCCTGCAAAAATACAGTCCAAAACAATTGGCTCTTACAAATTTATGCTGACCCAAATTTAATCCGAATGCAATAATTTCTCATAATGCAATGATGCATCCAGATGCAAGTAGGTATAAGAAGGGGAAGTTGAAGTTGAAGCTGAGCGTAATCTATCACATTTTATTTCACAGTTTTGATTTTAATGCATTGTATAGTTTTGATTTTAATGCATTGTATATGTGAATGCACATTATATATTTTAACATTATATAATATTGTATGATTTTAATGTGCAAATACTAATAGATAAATCACACCCAAACAAACAAAGTATAGGATACAATACATTAAAATCAAAATCATGCAACAAAATGTAAATAGAATTATGAGGGAACATATAAAGTTGGAGAGATAAACTATTTATATTGGAAAAACAAGAGAGAGAAAATATGACCTTCACTGGTTTAAATGTTTGAATAGTTTTCCAATTCAATTTCATTTTTCTCATCCATATAATAAAACTAGCACATGCTAGTAAAAGAAAATATGAAGAATACATATTATAATGATGCTATTACTTTCTTACTAATCACCTTCTTCATCATTGAACAATGTTACTTTTTTCCTATTCACCTTAATCATATTATGATCTAAAGTTTTCACTTATTATAATGATGCTACTAATCACCTTCTTCATCATTAAACATTGTTACTTTATTTCTATTCACTTTAATCATATTATGATCTAAAGTTTTCACTTATTATAATGATGCCACTAATCACCTTCTTCATCATTGAACATTATTACTTTATTTCTATTCACCTTAATCATATTATGATCTAAAGTTTTCAGGCAATTTCCAAACCAGAGTAGATTCATCTTTATTGCGGATCTATAATGGGTCCACAAGGATCAAATCCCTAGAGCTACGAACCTCTCCTCAAGCTTTTCACTCTAAAATAGATTTGCTCTATCATGGGTCCATAAGGATCAAATCCCTAGAGTTGCAAACCTCTCCTCAATCTTTTCACTCTAAAATAGATTTGCACCTAGAGAGATTTGATCCCTATCTGTGCATGATAGATCTAGAGTAAAGATGGATCTACCCTAGTAATTATTACAAAAACAAAGTTGATTAAAAATATATTTTCTTAAGAATTAAACCAAACATAAAGTGAAAAATAAATAAAATATTACACACCACAAACAATCTTATAACTAAAACCTAAAGTTAAAAGAAAACTACGAGACTATAAATGATATAAAGTGATTAATAAATGATATAAGAGTAAAATCATGATGTGGGTGTCTATTTTCCTCGAGAAGCAATAGATTCCCATAGCAAAGAAGCCATAGATAGAGAAGATTTTGGACCAGAGGACTACTAAAAAGACCAAGAGAAAAGTTTATTATGAGTATCTGGTTAAGTGGAAAGATCATCCAACAGAACATGCCAGTCGGATAATTGAAACCGATAACCAGAAACATGGAAAGACAGTGGAGGATCTCATGGACAGGAGTCCATGAATATTTTTGTCCAGAGGAGTATGATGCAGGAGCATCTCCATCAACATTCAATGAGGCCAAGTGGAGGACAACTCAACATCCAGCGCATGCATTCAAATTGGTTTTGGATTCCAAGAAGAGCGCATCACTTTAATGTTTTGAAAATATTGCAATTAAAGGCCTGTAAGATTTTGAGGCATGAACCATTGTAAACAATCGAGGATATTGTAATTTCTTTAATTCCCAAATGATTGTACATATTTGGAGCCTCAAATCATATATGTATTGTAAATGTTCATTTATTTGTAATAAGCTAGTGGTATAATTCTTTAATTAGGATGTGAAAGCACTAGAGTAGTCGGAAGGAAGGCTCGAGAAGCCCCTCCATGTATAAATGTATGTAATCTATGCCCAAAAGTGTTTGTTGAAGATTATTGTATTTGTTGTTGAGATCATTGTGATTACTACAGAGAAAGAGGGAAGTTGAGAGCTGTGGGAACTCTTGTAAATGTTTTCCTGAAGGAATATAATAGAGCAGATTTACTTCACATGTCTGAGTTTTCTTATATTTGAGTTATTTGGGTAATGTTATATTATCTATTTTCTGTGTTTATATGCCTATGTGTGTATTTCATGGTTGAATGAATGAACCTTTGATGTTTTATAAGTTTCAATTGTTTATCTTCTGAAATCCCGGTGCAAGGAATGTGAAGGCAAAGTCATTTACAAACTCGATAGTTGAGGAGAGATAGAGTGAATTTCGTAGAGTGAGTGCAATGAGTGCACATATACTCGTTTGAGTATAAAAATCTCGAAAGATAGACCCATGAAAAGAGTGCATGGGGACAACACTTAGTGAAGGGTTGAGAGAGTCTCAATTAGAGTGAGTGTAAGGAGTGCGCAGGAGATTTTTTCTAAGTCTCAATATTGGGAGAAGTAGCGCAAGCTGTGCGCCAAGGTTCAAATCACTTAGAGTGACAAAGCTCAAGAAGGATAGCTAGCAAAGGTCCTTGGAGAAAGGATTTTTTTTTTTTTGGAGGTTGAGTGGACAATATCAAGAGTGTGCAAAAGTCCCGAAGCTCCAAAGCTCAGAGCAGATCATGATCGTTGGCGTCAGGGCCACGTGTCAAAAAATTGCTAGTGATTCGAGAATCCTTTAGTCTGAGAGAACGGAGGCGTAAAGTGTTTTGGCTTGAAAACTCCTGAATTCTTGAAGGCCAGAGTATATCTCAACCATTTGTTGAGAGGGACACATGGATCGTAGATCCATCCCTTCGCCAATTCAATGTTTGGAGGATCTAAGTGTTGTATCGTGAAGAGATCTGAAGCTTGGAGCCCAGAGTAATCTTAGGTCGTCGATTGAAGGCATACGTCAGCCGTCCGATTTTCCAGTTCATAGTTTGCGCATTCATAGTTGTTGCACATTTAGACAGGAAAAACTTTTGAAGCCTGAATTCCAGGAATATTCATGAACCGTAGATCAAGGAACGCATTGTGAACCATTGATCCCCGCCTTTGTTCATCTATTCGGGAATTTGGTGTTCGGGAGGATTGTTGTGTTTTGTAGTTAGAACTCCTAAATCTAGGAGCTACAAAGTGTCGAAGTTCCTGTTGGTTAAAGAGATTAGCCCATGGTTTTGGCCTGAGGTAATGTGGATTTCTCCGATGACGTGATAAGACCCTCGCGCATGCAAATTTACGCGTAGAGAAAAGAGAAAAGGCATGTGGTAGAGTATTTCAAGGGTTCAGAAAGAGCCTGAGAGCTAATTCATCTCCCTTAAGTGAATGATCCTAGACCGGGAGGTCGCGTGAACCCCAGGAGTGGTGGGGGTTTTCATCAAAAGTTAAAATCTTTTCTCGAAGATTCATCTTAAGCAGTATTACCGAGAATATCTGTGGTCTCTGACTCAACACATATGCCACGCGATTCACTGTTCCTTTAATGTAAGAAATCTCAAAGTTGTATTCGCTAAGTAATTATGACAAACTCCTTTGTCACACGTTCAAGTCATTCTGTTTGAAAATATGCAGCAAACCACAGTGATCTATATTTAGTTCAAATTTTCGTCCAATCAGATAATGTCTCCAAATTCTCAGGGCATACACAATTTCCAATAACTCCATGCCATGCGTTGTGTAGTTCTCCTCATTCTTTCTTAATTTCCTAGAAATGTAAACGATCACTCGATCGTCTTGCATCAAAAATCTGCCTAAACTTTCCTTGGATGCGTTTGTGCATACCAATAATTCCTTGTCCATGTCGGGGACCTTTAGTATTGGCTTTGTCGGCAATAACTCTTTGATATTTTGAAATGATTCCGCGCATTTATAAGTCCATACAAACTTCTTATTCTTCTTCTGAAATTCCGTGATCAGATTTTCTATCTTCGAAAAACCTTCGACGAATCGTCAGTAATATCTTGCTAAACCCATAAATATGTGTACTACTTGTACGTTTGTCAATGTGGGCCATTCCATAATAGCCTATACCTTCATTGGATCCACAACGATACCTTCACCAGATATGATATGTCCCAAGTAATGAATCTTCGATTAGTAAAAATAACATTTCGATAGTTTCTCGTACAAATGTTTTCTCGTAGACTCTGTAGGACCAATATTAAATGTTCGTCATGCTCTTCTTTCATCCGAGAATAAATCAGCATGTCATCAATGAATACTTGAACAAACTTATCCAAGTATTCATAGAACACCTCATTCATAAAAATCATGAATACCCCCGGGGAATTTGTCAATCCAAACGGTAAAACTGTAAACTCATAGTGTTTGAATCTCATCTTAAATGCGGTCTTAGGGATATCTTCTTCTTTAATCCATAATTGGTGATATCCCGATCTCAATTCAATCTTCGAAAACATCGTCACTCCTTTCATCTGATCAAACAAATCATCTATTCTTGGGAACGAATATTGGTTCTTGATCGTCACTTTGTTCAATTGGAGATAGTCAATACAAAGTCTCCATGATCCATCATGCTTTCTAATGAAAATAAATGATGCACCCCAAGGAGACACACTTGGACGTATAAGTCCCAAATCCAATAATTCCTTCAATTTCATTTTCAACTCCTACAATTTAGGCGTTGACATCTGGTATGGAATTCTCTCTATCGGTTCAGTTCCAGGATTCAAGTCTATTGTAAACTCGAACTCTGTTTTAGGTGATAAACCTGGTAACTCTTCTTGAAACACGTCTACAAACTCTTGCACTACACGAAGGTTTTTTAATCCTTCTGCATCACCCTTTTCATTTAGTGCTAAGAGTGCATAAAGCTTGCATCCTTTGTGCATACTTTTTTGTAACTGTAGGGAAGAAATAAACCTCAAGGAAACTCCCTAGTTTCTTACTACAATCACTCTATTTTTTCCCAAATCTTTTGTCTAACTTAACCGTTTCATTTTACAGTTAAGTATCGCATCATGCGATTCTAGCCAATCCATACCAATCACTATGTCATAAGATCCTAAGATCATGACATATAGGTTGAAATTCATTACAAAATCTCCCAATTTAATGCTACAGTCTTTAACCTTTCCTCCAACCTTATGTTTGGCACCCGATGCCATTTCTATGTATCTGAACTCATCCTGCTTGACTACCTTTACCTTAATTATCTTTAATGCTGCACTAGATATAATGCTCTTTATAGCACATGGATCTATCAAAATGCTAAATGTTTGGTCAACGATTGTACTTGACATCTCGAGCATAGTGGACTGGTGCTCGGCCTGGCGGTTGTTCACCACTGCATGTATTCTATGGGCCTTTCCCAAATATCCAACTATAGTGGGTCCTGATGATCCTGCCACTCTGACCTTCTCAATAGGACAATCTCACTAGTAATGTGGCTCTCCACACTTCCAACATCTAGTCTTCGTTCCAATGCTCCTGGTCCCCGAAGTAGAAGTTGTTTTCCTAGCAATCTGTGATCCTGGTCTGTTCTGTTGAACATGCCTAAAATGTTGTTGTTGTGGACGATGATTCTTATGTTATTCTGGTCCTCTGTAAGGATTACTCTGTTGAGGATTTTGTCGTTGCAATGTCGAAAAAATATGTTCTCTGGGCATATCTCGATTCCTTGAAGTCTATCTAGCTAGTGTGTGATGTTGTTGCACTCTTGATGTCATCTGTTCAGTCGGTCTAGAAGGAGTCTTGCCCTAACCGCCACCGTTAAACTCTTCCTTGGCTATGAGGATCTTCTAAACTGCATCATGCAATGTCTTAGGCATTAAGATCCACATCTTTGCATGAATGTTGAATTTAATGTCGAACACAAACTTTTTGACCTTTAGCTTCTTTGTGTTCAGATGTAGAACATACCTAAGTAGCTCCATGATTTTGGCCTCATATTTTGGCACCGTACGACCACCCTGTCGTAAGTCATTGAACTCATTAAGTTGGAGATCAATGAATTCCTTGGACGAGTACCTCTCCCAAAATTGTTCCTCGAACACCTCCCATGACCCATCCTCGACGACCATGTTTAGTTGAGGTAGGAATGTCTTCCACCAGAGAAGATCACTCCCTTTCAATTGAAATACCACCATGCAGACTTTCATGTTGGAGGTGTAATCATGAAGTGTGAAGCACATCGTCATGTTCTCCAACCATGCCTCGACGGTTAAGCCATCCACGGTACCCCAAAACTTGGGAAGTTTCACCTTCTCGAGTTCTCTGTGTATACTACTACTACTGGTCGGAGCGCATTGTGAACCCTCATTGGGCACATATTCTCTCCCCTCATATCGATCCAAACGGTTTATCAATGCCTATGATATCCTCTGAAAGGATCTCTTCATCCCTACCACATATTCCACAACAACCTGTTCCTGCTCAGTGGTTGGTTCTTCTCCCTGGGGGTTAGACCCCTTTGGTGTGGGTACTATCGGAGGTGTCACACCTCGTCCTCCAACACCATGTCCTCTACCTCCCCTGCATCCTCTAACCATGATTACCTGCATGTACAATTCCAAAAATTAATTAGCGATATAATTTTAACCATTTAGTTAACACAGTGGAAGGCTTAACGATCCAATGTCACAGGGTTGAACCTTGCTTTGATACCATATGTAATAGGCCCTTTGTTTCGACATAAATGTAAGTGAGTACAGTAGTGGACACATTTTATTTTTTTAAACATAAAAGAACAAATGTTACTCGACATTAACATACTTCAATATTACAAATTCATTTCTCATTTACATCCTACACTGCAAGTTTCATTATACAATATCATTGCTACTAACATAATAAATGATAACACAAAGCAATTCAGGATATCTACCCATCCAATCTACCCGCAAGGTTAGGACCTCCAAGATATATAATCAACACTCAAGTCCAGGATTCATTCAATGGATTTTTACCATTTAAGGTCTCAAGACTAGAGACTATTCTGAGGAACAAGGAAGCATCTAATTATCATACCCAAACTCAAATCTAGACTCGGGATTAAAATAACAATAAAGTACTTAATCATAACACAAATTTAATCATTCAATTCCTCAAATACTAGACAAGTTTTCCTTCCATTAAAGGTTACAATAATAATAATTAACCATCATCTAGATAATATTCCATCTCTTTATGAAATCTATCATATAATTATTACTCACCATTAAACAAAAATATCTTATGTAACGATCCCCCCGACCAACCTGAGGCCGGGGTACACCACTCTAGAGCAACCACTCATGCTCTGACGCCAATCGGTAACATTCCCAGCCATCAGGCTGGGCCATGCTACTCTAGGGAACATTTTCGTTCCCATACTGCGGAACATACAGTAGCATACCCAGTAGTCAACTAAGCAATGCCACCTAAATTTACTCTTTAGACTGCATGCAACTAAAACATATACATACAACACACTCGCGGAAGCTTTACATCTAAACATAAACAAACAATTACTTTCTATAACATACGACTTTTATATTAAAATAACAGTAATTACCGATATGCTTCATTTACAGGAAATTACCCATAAGCACACAAGCAATCATAGTCACATATATGATAAAATCGTAACATAGGCATGTAAATAAAAAAACAACATATCCATATATCATACAATTGGTATTTATCTTAAAAATATTGTCACCAACTGCTTATAGACCGTCCATGAACCTCCCAACCATAGACTACACTGTTCATCACTCTCAATAGTGAATCAACCCCAAGCTAGGACTGAACTCCAGCCAGGGTAAAAGGATTCCTATCCAGGCTAAGGCTCATGGACAACAGGAAAGACTCTGTCTCAGGTGCTCACTCAACTAACAGCCTACAACCTCTCATTCCCCACATGCCTGTC
Source organism: Picea engelmannii (assembly GCA_009831015.1). Classification (NCBI taxonomy): domain Eukaryota; kingdom Viridiplantae; phylum Streptophyta; class Pinopsida; order Pinales; family Pinaceae; genus Picea; species Picea engelmannii. The sequence continues at coordinate 1,468,429 of ML778651.1, read as the reverse complement.
CCACCCAAGGAAGTGTGCCCCTTCTCTGCTCAACAGTCCCTCGGCTGCCCCACTTCCCTTCCAGGGCTTTAGCAATAGGCCAGACTGGAAGTCTCAGAGCGTTGTAGCTGCAGTTTAACACCTATGGAAATCAATCCCTAGCAATTCTCTTGCTCAGAGAACTACTCAAGGGCCTGACAACCCGCTTCTTCAATCCCGCTCCAAGATAACCAGGTACACCAACCAAAAAGGATGGGGAAACAGGCTTCAGAAAGGTCAAATGGTTGTCTCAAGGATAACAGAATGTATGAGTGAAATGGTGATGGAGTCATTGACTGGATAATTGAGTGTGTTTTGGAATCACTTTGAACTCTTTGTCAAAAGTGGTGGTCATTCTGCTAGTCCCCCTTCCTCCGTTCGTAAGGTATCTGTGAGAAAAAATCCCCCCCCCCCCCCCCCC
>ML778651.1:1424345-1458950 GCA_009831015.1 Picea engelmannii | reverse complement strand
ATATATATATATATATATATATATATATATATATATATATATATATATATATATATATATATATATATATGAAAGAGAAAGGAAGAGAAGAGAAAATATCTAAAACACTGAGAGGAAATTGTAAGCTTACTTTGTACTTTCCGAACTAAAAAGACACTGTGATGAGGTAATTTTTCTTCTATGTGATTTTCTCTTCTGAGAATGAGTTAAGATTTTGTTTCAAGATCTAATATTTCTCTTCTAAGTGCCATAGTGCAAAGTATGCCTAGTCCCAACAATAGAAGTGTGCAAACGAGCCCCTTGAAAGCCCAAAGCTCAAGAGAAACAACACAAGGTGCATAGAGACCACTCAAGGCAGGTAGAGGCCTTAAACTTCTGAAAAACAAAGCTCAAGAGAGGTAGTGTAAAACTTACACAGAGTAGGCCCAATAGTTGCGCAAGTGACTTTTCCAAGTCCCAAGATCAAGAGGGAGACACATCGTGTGCGCCAGAGCTTGAGTCGTCTAGGTGACAAATCTCAAGGAGGGATAGCGAGGGTAAGTCCCCAGGAGGAGAATATCTTTGGTTTAAGTTTAAGTAGAAGAGATCTATTCAGTAGGATTCGAAATATCACGCAGTCATTCGATAAGGAGAAGGAACCTGGTAGTTAAACCCCAAGTCCTCTGGACTTTGTTGCTCCGACATATTTTAGTTGTTTGTATTAAGTGTGCCCCGAAGCTTCGAAGTCACAGAGTGAATCTACACTGTAGATCAATGGGCGAATGCGAGATGTTAGATCCTCAAGGGGTTCAGCAATTTGAAAATTTTGAATCGTAACTGTCTAAGGGTTAAGAAACCCCGAAGCTCCGAAGTCTTAGAGTAAAGGATAGTTACGGATCTAGAGATCGAACAAGGGCCATTAGATCCTCGAGCCTTTGTCCTCCAAAAGTTTGGTAGTTCAACACTCCAGAGAATTTGACTCATAGTTGTTAAAAGGTAAGTAAATCCCGGAGTCTCGAAGTCCGGAGTGGATGTCAACCATTGATCAAAGGAGAGCGTGAGTCATTAGATTCTTGAGCCCTTCGGCGGTTCAGTGATCTGGGTGAATTAGTTCAAAATTGTTGGTGTGGAGAAATTCTGAAGCTCGGAGTCCCGGAGTAGATATCCACCGTAGATTCTCGTGTGAGGAGAATCTCCTCCATCCGTCTGATTAAAAATCATAATCGTTGAAGAAGGAAAGTGGAAGGACAGGGTAGAACGTACATTTTTCAGTCAACCTCGCTTATGACCAAGTTCATCTGGTAACACTCTAGGTAAATGAGAGTGTTGGAGTTGAAGAATCCTCTGGAGTGTCGAAGTCCTGGATCTCTAAATAACACCTTTTGGACCAGCGCTAGGTTCTAGCCCGCAGTCACATGCATAACCATCAAGGTAAAATGGATAACGCCTACGGTTAAAAGGTAAGTCAAAACTATGGAAAAGAAAAAGAAAATTGACAGCGAACTAACGGGTTCTAAATTCTTAGATTCACAACTTGATAGCGGCCCTACAATTTTAGCCAAAAATTTGGATTTATAAAAAAATTAAATAAAGACTCCACGCTACTAATAAATTCACATGTATCAACAAATTTAGTAGAGAATCAACGATATAAATTTGGATTTGAATTAGCTTAAACAGAGATACCACAATAAGAATAGAATTCAGATTTAATTGAATTCTAACAGAGAATCCACGATGTGAAATTTTGGATCTAGAATATAATTCAAAAAAGATCCCACCATATGAATTGATTAAGGATTTAAATGAAATTCAATAGAGAGATCACGATACCAACTTAGGAATTAATTCCTTAGTTTACCAACGAACAATACACTATTAAATTTCTTTAAAAATAATCTCAAATAAAAGCTCTGATGATACGAACTTCAAGTATGGATTAAGAATACAATTTTTAAAACATAGACCATACACAATATCATTTCAAGTTTGACAAAGAGGATCAAGTCACCCGAATTTAGAGTTCTGAAACGCTCGAAATTACAGTGAAAATTGAAAATTGTAAGCACCGTAGCTGTTATTCGTTTGGCAACAATTGTAACAATTTGGCATTAAGACTTTCTATTGATTTTAGAGTGGCCATACCAAATATAATATACTAATATACTCGTACTACAATTAAATTTAGAACATAAAAAAAATATCGGGACCAATGAAGGTTGTGAAATGAAGATTCTCTTTAAAGTCTTGCACTCCTTTTGTTCTCTGGATTTCTAATCAACAAAACTTCACTGGTACCTCCCAACCAATGCTATGGGTACTCTTCTTCCCCCTTAGCCCCCCGAGCCACAAAGGGGCCAAGCACAAAATAAGAACACAATAGCTTCCAAGATTGCCTCACAAGGAAGAGCTTTGACTCTTTTCACAAGCTTGCAGTCCCAACTCTCACAAGTAAAACACAGTCAAATCAAAATTTGGCAGTATAATAGTGATCAAAATGTGAGCTCCCTTTCCCTTCTACATCATTTGTTTTATAGAAATTTTCCTCATTGACACCTATCCTCATGTAGAAATAACTAACTTTTTAATTTAAATTAATTATGATTTTTCACCCACACACTTGTCATACTCTCCCCAAGTTGCACAAGTAATACCAAATTTTATTTTTATTTAAAAATGTAAATTCCCTCAGATTCCCCAATGTGTTCCTATTTTCTCTCTTAGTTGTCCCTTTGTTCCCCAAATTCTCATTTAATGAGTGTCTCATAACTAGATCTTAGGTAGATTTGGATTAAGAGTATTCTTCTAGTTAGACTAGTGGTAGGATGAATCAATATTCTATTCTATGTACACCCATTCTCTCAAGTTATTATTTATTTCTATTTAAAAACCCCTTTTTATTAATTTCGTGCACACATGTGCATTTTATCAAATCTTTATATTTTACTTACTTTTTCCTAGAAATTGATTTATCTCAAATCTTTAACTCATGTCATAATTCATTTAGTCCTTTATTTAAATTTAGACTTATACTTAGTCTTAGACTTAGGCTTAAACGTTTGTTAGGCTTTATAATTAATAATCTATTGTTTAATAAATACTTTATTCTAACAAGGTCTAATCATTCCAATGTTTTTTAGGCCACCTACGTTTATTGACTCAAGTTTCAATTGTGCGATGTGCCTTTCAAGACGCACCTCCGTGCTCCAAGGGTGCCACTCACATTTGACTTGTTTTAGAATTTTGTTTGATCCTTTGGAGTCAAAAATCCATTCGGTTGACCTTGTGAGAGACTAAGGGATTCTAAGGAATAAGGACTCCACCTTAGAAACCTTCATGAGTGGTTGTCTCAGTCTGTCCTCACAACATCGTGCACCACACAACTAGGTAATTGTTAACCTACAATTCTTCCCATGGCGGGAGTGCTAGTAGGTTGTGACAAGGACGCTGCCACAACTCTCCCTCAATGTCTGGCTTTCTATGCATGACCCCTCTACTCCTTATGTGATTCGGATTAGTAAGCATCATCAAGCATGCATCCACCGACAAAAAAACTATCAATTATCCATATGCATAATCATACTATAATCATCCTATGTCACAAGTGTGGAAATGAAATACTAAATCGAAAAACAATCCACTTCTTGACTCAATCTGGAGTCCAAAGAATTCCATTGATGTCATCAGCATCCGTACCCTGTCATATGTCGGGCATGCTGGTTGGTTGATGCCAGCATAGCGTGTGCCCATTTTCATGTCTGAGTGTACCCAGGAAACTTAAAACGGTCTTTAACTCATAGTGTGAGGTTAATTATTCATGCTCACGGTCTGAGTATAATGTTTTCGCCACGGTTCTCCTAGTTATACCCCACCGTGTTAAACCTCTCTATAAGTTACATAAACCACAGAGTTGTTTGGGTTCCAAACACACAAGTCGTAGCTGATCTCATTATTTAAATATAAATTTATTCATATGTAATATATTTTATTCAAACCCTGAGTGTATTTAATTTCTTACTTGTTCTTCAATTCAATACTTACTTAAGTTTGAGGCTTAGAGTTTTCCATGGCACAATTTCCAATTTTCTACAGAGAGCTTAGGTCGAACGACCAATGTTATTCTCTTATTGTTAATTATTTAACAAATCGTCCCAATATGTAAAAGAGTTAACACACATATATGAATTGTTATAACTTAAATATATTTAGAATGGTATGGCTTCTCTGTAAAAAAATTCCAGTGGTTTCTCTTTTGTTTGATATGACTATTTTTTTTTAAAGAAACTGTATAAACCCTAAATCTCTCACTTCATAGTCAAAATATAAATTTACAAATAAAGGTTTGTTTGACTAAACCCAAGTTCAACATTTTCCTTTATGAGTTTTTCTCCTTGAAACTTACTTATCATAAAAGTAGTTATCTGTTACATAAAAATTGTCAAAGCAACCATTGCAATTCATTTTATATTTGGTTAGGTATACATAGTTCTCAATAATTTCCTTGATATGTACATAAGTAAATTAACATATATAATAACTTGCATATTATTCTGTATTAATTCTTGAGAAAAGATACACATCATGTCTTTTTCTGGTAAAACGATTCCACTGATATTTTTGTAAATGAATTCTCTATATTTATGTCATTCTTTACATCTTTCTATCTATACTTGTAATACTTTCTACTAAAATAATGAGATATTATTTTAATAAAAAGGTTGAGTTCACCATTTACCATTCATTGTTATTAAATATTGTATAATGAAATACAAAAATATAGAAACTACAGACTGCATACTAGTTTTACTATATAGTATTTATTATGACAGATTTACTACAACTTAGTAAAAAATGAAAGATTATTGCTCTAAAAATAATTCAAAATGATAGAAATATAACAAAGACATAAGAGACATATTTGTGCCTGCTTCAAGATTGGAAATTAATTGATTAGAGAACCAGTTCGTCCCAATCATAGACTATAAACAACCAATACTACTTAATCCTATCACCCCTAAGCCCAAATCTTTATTCCATGGGACTGAAAATTTCAATAACCTTCTACAGAGAAATCATAGCTTAACTTTTTCTCAAAACCATCAAACTCAAATATTCATCACAATTACTCAACAAAGTCCTTCTCCTCTATACTTGTCTTTCCTTGTCTCAACAAGAAGAGTAATAGCTCGCCTGTGTATTTTTCCAAGTTATCCTCTTCCCCAACCCTAGGGAATCTTCTTGGCCTAAATTTGTGCTAGATTGTTCCCTCACATCCCACATCTTTGGGAATAGGTTTACACTTTTCCTCATGGACGCAATTTACTCTGGTGGTTTTTATCCCTTTTCACTCTCCCATAAAATAAATATTTACTCTTTTTGTAACTAAATTCTCTAATCAATATGTTTCTAGTTTAAATAAAATAATTTAAAAAAATAAACATTTACAAAAATATTCATCACGTTCAATGTTTATAATGATAAAATGTTATCATAAATCTTTTTCTCAAAACTTCCTCAACATAAATAATCAAAATTAATATTAAAATATTCATCAATAGAGAGACTAGAGAGACACTACAATAAGTTGAAAAAATTATGATTAAACTCTGTATGATAAACAAATAATGACATAAATTTGTAACACCTTTAAATCCATGATATAATGATAAACTTAATAGTGGAGGAAATAAAGGTTTACCTAAGAGGAAACATTTCCCTCAGCCTTGGAATTATAACATGACCGTAAAGAGACCAATCACAAGGTTAAGAATAAGTGGAATACTACTACTATTAATATAAAAACAAAGATAAAGGATATGAGAAAAATAACCAATTCTTTCCTTTGAAACAAGTAGACTTCATGCTTGAGATAATGATTGATATGGTGGCAATCTCATAATGAGTGTCATTGGTATTTAATATGTCATGGTAAAGTCATGAGAAAACAAAAGTATGTATAAAATTGCATATTAATAAATTATAGTTTAAATATGATTATATGAATATAGTTTTATTATACAAAGAAATTAAAAAGAAAGTATGGATTGTGATGTCATTATAATTTTGAAATTACATTAATACTCAAATAGTGTGCTTAGATAAAATCCATCAACATTATCTTGATAAAATCCATCTGCATTATATTTTACAATTGTGTTCATGTATTTCTATCCAAAATTCATTTTGTGTTTTTCGAGATTTTTTTTTAAAACTTTTAAACCTATGTGAAAATAAAAGAGGTATACGTATTTTTTTATTTTTCTGTGCAATATTGACAGATTCTTTACAGCTATAACAACTTACAGATTCTTCTATGTTTTTCTATATTTCTTATTGTAATGAAAATAAACAATATTCTTTTCAAGGTAGAGACATTCCACTTATACTATTATTTCAGGAATAAAATGAACACAATATATAAATACTTTAAAACTATAAAATTTCTTAAACATTCCCTATTGTAACAACATTGCAAATTTTACAATCATTTACTAATATAATAAATCATAAAGAGAGCATATACTAATATAATAAATCATAAAGAGAGCATAGATAAATAAATTAAAGAACATATATGAGTCTGTTTGAATAACTATAAACAAACTTAGTATAGAATCAGTTCTTCCCAACAATAGACACAAACAACCAATATTACTTTTCTTCTCACCCCCTAGTTCAAATCATTATTCTATAGGGAGTGAAAATTGTATAAACTTCTCTGAAATTTCTGAGCGTTTTTGTTATTCTCATAACCATTAAACTTAATGTCTCACAAGTATTCAACAATATCATGCCTCATAAAATACTTGTTTCGGATAGCTTTCCTAGGTCTTTTTCAAGTTGGCCTCATCCCTAACCCTAGGGAATATTCTTGGCCTAACTTTGTGCTAGCTTGTTCCCTCACATCCCACACCTTTGGGAGTAGGGTTCCACTTGTCCCATGGACAATAATTTACTCTGGTGGTTTTTATCCTTTTCACTCACCCATGGAATAATGATTTACTCTTTTTAACTAAATTCTCTAATCAGTTTGTTTCTAGTTAATAAAATAAATTAAAAATAATATTTACAAAAATGTTAATTTTCATCAATGTTTATGATGATATAATTCCACATAAGTCTTTTCCAATACTTTCACAACACAACTAGAAAGAAATTAAATATTTAAATGTTTATAAACTAAGGGACATTACAATTAAGATGTAGATATTAATGGTTTATCTATTCTTAGAAAAAATGAGTGGATATACATTATTCTTGAAGTAAAGAATCCCTTCTTATATTTTGAGAATCATCCATCTTTATCTACACATCTTATCTTTGCTCTCATTCTTGAGATAGGAATAGTTTATTAGTTTTATTTTCTTTTACAAAAATAAATTAGGGAGAACTTAATCATGAAAGTAATAAGTCTATTTTTGAAAGAGAAAAAATTTCGAGTGGCAAACCGAGCCCACAAAATCGGTTGTAAACTACCATCCCAAACGAAAACTAGCCTAATTGGGGCTTATGATCAAGTAGTTGTCCCCTACTACAGGAGGGAATTTTCCCACCTGTCAACAATTGACACTAGAAGGAGGGTCGAGTGACATGCATGGTTGGTAAGTCATCTCATAGTATCAAACCATTGCAATCATCTCATACCAAATCGTCACCCAAGACGATTCCTAAATCTACCATTGGGTCTTCATCTATTAAACAAGGTTTAGTATCCAATTCACCTGAAATTATTGAAAGTCCAGAATAAGTAGAATCTCAATATAACCGTGAATCGTCATCTTCAATTGAGCCCGTTGATTCTTCCATTTCCAAATAAATTATTGTAATTAATCCACAACTTCATTTATCTAGGGTATTATCTAGAGAAGATAGAAAATAAATTGGTCAACCTCCTATTGAGTTCACTATCCCTGAAAGAACCAGACAACCAAAGAAAGATAAGGAAAATGAAATAACTTTCATTTCTAGACTTAATCCTTTATGAAAAATCTCAAATGACTTAAGGGGATATGAATATCCTAACGATTATCTGATCAATTTCCTAACACAACTTAGTTCAATAAAACCCCCATCTCCACAATAGATTCCACCTCACATTCCTATTGAACCCCAACCACCTTCTCCACCAAGAAGCCCTAGACAAACCCCTCCAATAAGTCCTAGACAACCTCAAAGCAGAAGAATGGTTGGAGTACATGGAAGACCTTGGCTTACTCCAAGAGAAGTTGCAGTTCCTGGTGATGTTCATGATCTTCCCAAAAACCCTGATAATTTCCTTCCCAAATTTGATCCAGATAACAGGGAATCCCCAAAATATCATATCAATGAATTCATGGTAGCAATTAATCTAAAAGGTGTACAATATGAAGATGTTGTATGTCGGTTATTCCTGTAATCCTTTGAAGGTAAAGCTTCTACATGGTAGTTTTCACTACTGTAAGGAACAATTACAAGCTGGAATGACTTTGAAATTTCTTTCATGAAAAAGTTTGGTGAGGAAATTTTTTTGGCCATTTTAGTTTTAGAATTATCAAGAATAAAAATGGCTCCTAAAGAAAAAATCAAAGATTTCAACCAAAGATTATTAACATTAATGAATAAAATCCTAGAATATTCTAGGCTTCTCGGAAATGTTATTATTGAATTTTATACTTAAGCCTTGCCATCTTCTATTTCTATTTTCGTTAAAATATCCAAAATGACAACTTTGACATACGTTTTTGAGGAAACCCTAGAAATGTAGTTAGAAATGCTAAGTGTTGCCATTAAAACTCTATCTGAAGAGAAAATAAATTTTCAACCATCTAGGAAACATAATGTAGTCAAAACAATTAATGAAAAGAAGGATAACGAAACATTTGATATGGATGATCTTCATAGAATAATTAAAAAATTATCTAATGATATTATTGATCTCAAGAGAAATGCAGGAGAAAGTTCATCAAGCAGAAGAGTTTGAAAAAATCCTTTTAGGTAGAATCCTCCACCTCCCAATAATCCAAATATCCCTCCAGATGAAATACATATTGAATAATTTTCTTAAGATTGTTATGGTCAAGCACATGAGACTAATCATTCTAAAAAGAAATGTCCATCATTTATTAACATGTTTAAAGTTTTTCTTGCAATGGTTGAACATGAATAAGGACCAGCAGGACAAGATAAACTGAGAGACAATCAAAATATAGAGTCATCAATTAATTCTCTATTGGATGTTACTCGTGGAGTAAATAATGATGATGATGAAGAAAGGTCCGAATAAATTTGTATTTCTCAAACCAGAAGTAAATGTGTTTCTTCAATTCCTAAAGCAATAACTACTCCTTCCCCTCCTAAGAAGTCAGTGTCTTCAAATAAGGTGAACTCTTCACAAAACAAATTATCTTCCACTTCTGACGTTCTAGATTATGATCTTGTGGAAGACATTAAAAAAACAAGAGATAACATTTCTCTCTTCTAATTAACCAAAATAACTCAACAAAAAAATAATTTAATTCAAGCCTTGAAATCAAATTCTGAAAAAGCAAAATCAGCTAAGAACTTTTCTTCTAATATTAATGTTGCCATAATCGAAGGGAAATATGGGTCTCATACTCCTCCTTTTCTCTCGAATTTTGATATTTTTTACAGGAATGTACACAATTGCTTAGTTGAGTCAGGGGCATCTTCCAATGTCATGCCTTATTTCGTATGTAATAAATTGAACATTGAACCCCAAAATATGCTATTCAAATAGTACATTTGGATAGGTCAAATGTCAAAGTACTAGAAGAATCTAAAAGCGTTTTTATCAAATTATCTTCAAATCCTAACATTCATCAAACAATTGATATCATAGTTGACATCCCTAAATCTTATGGTTTAATTTTAAGTAGGGATTCGTTGGAGAAACTACACAGATATTTTTCAACTGATTGGTTGCATATTTGGTTACCTTTTAATGGTCAACCAAATCAAATAAAAGTAGAACAGGAACAACATATGAAGCTTACAATTACATATTTGAATGATACTAATGAACCTATCATGCTTATAGAATCTATTATCAGAAACTCCTGTGTTGATTCATTTTTTGGTAATTTCCCTGCACAGTCTTCACCTTTTCTCGAGACAGGTTTGCATTTTAAAATTTTAGATTTTACCCAAGTACCACAATCTGATTTTCCAAAGATTGAAAATGTTGAATTGATAAAAAAGAAAAGAATGTTGGACGTTGTTTTTTTATGGTTCTAAATCAAATGAAGGTGTAGGAGCTAGTTGTGTTCTCAAATACCCTTTAGGAAATAAAACACTAATGGCAAGTAGAATTGAATTTGATTGCATGAATAATGTTGTAGAGCACAAAGCTCTTATTCAATTCCTCATAAAATCAATTGATTTGGAAATAAAAGGAATAAAAGTGGTTGGTGGTTCTGAAATTGTAATCAAACGGGTAAATAATATTATTCATTGCATTTCTAGCTTCCTGAAAAACTACCAATGTGAGGTAATGAATTTAATTGATCATTTTGAATCTTTTGATATTATATTTTTACATCGAGAATTAATGTTGAAGCTAGTCTATTAGCTAATGTTTCCTCCATACTAATTCCTTCAACACATTTTTTTCCAAATAAATTTCCAAGCCCTCAGTCCCCGACAACATTAAAAATTGGAGGGTGTTTGATGATGATGATTAGATCATTAAGTTTCAGACACATAACAAAACCTTTAAATAATTTTTCATTGATGAAGGTTAGCATGGCATATATAGAAAATGGCATCCCAAAAAATGTAGTGAATTTAGAAAAAATCTATGATTTGTAAGATAAATTCAAACTTAAAACAAATTGTGAAACTAACAATTCCTCAATGCAATATGAAATAATGAATTTAGGAACTGCAAAAAAAACCCAAAACATCAATCTAGGAAAAATTTCTCTCATTCAGAGCATAGTTCTTTCATAAAAATATTTAAGGAATATAAAGACATGTTTGCATGGACCTATGGCGATCTCAAATTCTATGACACTAAAACCATCCAACATGTCATTACTACTAGAAATGATGCTAAGAATGTACATCAAAATCTCATAATAATTCATCCTAATATTGAACCACAAATCAAGAAAGAATTAAACAAATTGTTGTAGAACAAACTTATCTTCCCGATTAACCATTCATAATGGGTTTCTAATTTAGTTCCAGTCAGGAAAAAGAATGGGGATATTAGGATTTTCATTGATTTCTAGAATTTGAATAAATATTCGGAAAAGGATAATTTCCATGTTCCACCAATGGAACAAATTTTACAAAAGATAGTTGGAGAAAAATGTTTTCCTTATTAGACAAATTCTTTGGTTATAATGAGGTCTTGGTGACACAACTAGATCATATCAAAACTACCTTTAGAACTAAGTGGGGAACCTATGCATACCAAAATATGCCTTTTGGTTTGATTAATGTCGGAGCCACTTTCCAAAGAGCCATGGACATCACTTTTAGAGGTCTAATAAAAAAATCCATGGTTGTTTATCTAGAAGACATTGCAATTTATTCTAGAGATAGAAGTGAAACATGTTCATCATTTAAGAAAAATCTTTGATCGATGCAAGAGATCTGGAATTTCCTTAAATCCTAAAAATACCATTTTTGCATTAATAGAAGGAAAAAAAATAGGGTTTTATTTTTTCTAAACTTTGGATTATAATAGATCCTAAAAAAACCAAGGCTATTTCACAAATTTATTTCCTCATAATAAAAATAACATATAACCCTTTTTGGGGAAAATGAATTTAGAAAGAAGATTTGTCACTATCTTCACCGAAATTGTTAAACCTTTATAGGATATGATTAAAAATAACTATGCATTTATATGGGATGAAAAGGAAATAGAATCTCTTGCAATAGAAGTGATTATTCAAGCTCCTTCTTTAATGAGTCCAGATTTCAAAAAAGATTTTATTTTTTATACTTTTGCATCTTATGTTTCTTATGTAGCTATTTTTACTTAGAAAAATGTTGAACGTTCTAAAATTCCCATATATTTTATGAGTTTTGGTTTACAAGGTGCATAATTGAATTATCTTGATATTGATAAACACGATTACATTATTTTTAAAGCAGTAAAACATTTATGCATGTATGTTTTGAAATCACATACAAAGGTCATTATACCTCATCCTTCAGTTAGGAACTTGATAGTTCAAAAATATTTTGGTGACAAAAAGGAAAATTGGATGAATACACTGCAGGAATATGACCTTGAAATTAAGTCAACAAAAATTGTAAAAGGACAAGGTTTTTGTAAATTAGTAGTTGATTCAGAGAACTCTTAGGTAAGTGATCAAAGTGTCTAGGAAAATGAACTTCAGGTGAGAAATGATGTCTTATATGTACTTGCACAAACATTTTCATGGTATAATGATATTAAGTACTATTTGACTCATGGTTCTTCTCCTGAATATTTAGATCCTAGGAAAATAAGATATTTAAGGATAAAATCGGCTAAATACAAGCTTACTGATGGATCTCTTTTTAGAAAGAATTACAAGAACACATTTCTAATATTCCTTGAAAAATATGATGTAGATAAGGTCTTGGCCCAACTTCATGAAGGACTAGCCGGAGAACATTTTTGGTGGAGAAAAAACTACCCACGAGATTCTTAGGGTTGGTTATTACTAACCCACCTTATTCTGAGATGCTTATTCATATGCTAGGAAAATTAAATTATGTCAAACATATACTAGAAGGGAAAAGAAACCCACAATCCCATTACAACTTGTTGAAGTTGAAGACCCATTCGAGAAGCCGGGCCTAGAAATCATTGTAGAAATCAATCCTAATTCTTCATAGCTCCACAAATATATTTTGACTAGGATATATTACTTTACACGATGGACTGAAGCCATTCATCTTAAGCAAGTTAAAAAAGAACAAGTGATCTTGTTCCTTAATCAATTCATAATTTCTATGTTTGGTGTCCCAAATTCCTTAGTGTTTGATAATGCATCATACTTCTCATCACGCAAAATAATTGAATTTGCTATGGAGAAATGGATTACAATTAAGTATTCTGCAAACTATTATGCTTAAGGGAATGGTTTGGATGAATCAACCAATAAAAAATTAATTTGAATCCTAAAAAATGTCATTAATGAATGCCAAATAAATTGGCACAAAAAACTTTATAATGCATTAAGGGGAGATAGAGGAACTCCTAAGAAGTAAATAGGGAATTCACCTTATTTCCTAGTTTATAGGAAATAAGCCAGTCTACCTCCCAATATCTTTCTTCCTTCTTTACAGTTAGCCCATTCTATACGAGAAGAACCTTGTTCTAAAATGAAAATGAGAATTGATGCATTAATTAACTTGGAAGAAGAACGTTACAAAACTAAAGAAATTTTTCATGAACATCAAGAAATAATCAAAATAAGGTTCAAAAAACATGCAACCAATTAATAAGAACTTCAAATCGGAGATCTGGTCCTGAAATGGGACAAGGCTCATGAATAAAAATAAAACATACTAAATTTCATCATCTTTGGTTAGGACCATTTATTATTTCTCAAAAACTTGTCCCATCAACATTAATTTTGCAAACTTTAAGCAAAGAGATTGAAAACCTCCCCATCAATTACCAAATTCTTAAAAAATACTTTGTCTAGTCATGCAAAATGGCTATCTGTACATACTGTAAATTATATATTTTTATCTTGTTTCTCTCTAAAAGTGTTAACTTTCATTACATTGTGGCAATACACAAGAAGGAATGTCTCAATTTTAATCTTAATGGGTATTTATTTGATCACTATAGCTTCAAGGAAATCTTTACTTGTTATTAAAGATAAACATCCAAACATTTGAAATCTTATGTAAATATTTTATAAGAGCCTCATCCATCATGAATAAAGTCATGGAACAATGATAATTAGAAGTGGAAGTTAAATCTTCGAATTAGTTTTTATCCACCTAAATTTTGCCAATCAAAATACCTCTCATATCACCCTGCTTCCATCACACTCATTGCATAAAGAAATATCTTAAAGAGTGTAAATTATGAAATGGAAGTTGAAAGCACTTTTAAAGTGTTGGAAGTACAAGAAAACCCATCAATGATATGGATGCTCACTGGCAGCAGGGAAATACTTGTATGATACTAAGGCACCTTCTTCGAGGCTATGGATGCTTGCGGGTAGCAAAGAAATGCCAGGTTTAAGAGAGATGTGGAACAAAGTTAAGAAAGATACATTGTGTATAAAGACTCAAGACTTTGATATAATTTCACAACTAGTTTGAAGCTCGGTGTCCCATCCCATTTTCGCATGATCTTATAAAATGTTATGATAAGAACATAATAGTGAATCTATTAATACATCATTCTTAAATATAATATATTGCATTTTCATATCAATAAGTGAGAATTGGATATAAACCCTTTTTATATCTACAATATTAGAGATAATGGCTTCTGCCAGTGTGTCGCCATTTTTTGTGAATGGTACAAAACACCCCTAGATTTTCCTTATTTTCAGTAGTAGTATGAGGTTTACACAACAACTGATGGGTGAAATACTAGGTGGTAGAAAATAAATTGGAATATTAAATGAAAATCAAAGATTCCTATTTTTCATAGAAGAGAGACAACATATAGCTTGAGGTTTCAAGCCTTCAAACAAGACTATATACAAGACTATTTTTTAGAAAGGAAGTTGCACTATTCAAGGCATGGAGACAGTGTTAGAGGAGCATAAAGTGTTATAGCTATGTTTTCCACCTTAGGGGCACATAGAGAACCCATAAAAAATGTCAAAATAAACCAAATATTTTTCCCTTGCATTTGACCAATTTTAAGGGTTGTTGCTAGTCATATAATTGACAACGCATGTCATGTTGCTAGATGAGCTACTTCTTACCTATGACACCATCAAAAAACTAGTTTTCAACTCGCCCGAGGAAATTGGTGATGAGATTAGTTCTGATCTCACCAAGTGACCTCATAAACTTAGGAAGAATTCA
Source organism: Picea engelmannii (assembly GCA_009831015.1). Lineage (NCBI taxonomy): Eukaryota > Viridiplantae > Streptophyta > Pinopsida > Pinales > Pinaceae > Picea > Picea engelmannii. The sequence goes on along the minus strand of ML778651.1, from coordinate 1,443,968 downwards.
AGTTCTTCATGACATCAGAAATGAGTTGAGACACCTAGAAGACTCACCCTATAACTCTTTCACTAATTTATATAGAGAGGCTTTGTCAAGGGAAGAATGGGGAAGAATTGAGAGAAAATATATATTCTTGGAATTTTATAAGAGAGAAGGAAAAATGAAGAGATAAAGCAAGAGCCAAAGGGAACCACAACTTTGGACTCAAGGTAATCAAACCTTTCATGTAAGTTCCTTTATTTTTTAATATAGATCAATGTTACTTTCCCCCTTCCACGCTCTGTCCATTCAATTTCACAGTAGCGTATTTATTCTTTACTTGAGTAAGATAAGATAGATCCAAATGTATTTAAGTTTCTTTATTTCTTGAAAAAGGTTGAGTCGAGTATTGGTTGTTTTTTGTGTGTAGGAAGTAGGTACGGGAACTCGAGATAGATCTCCAGAGATATGCTAGTCAGGACTACTCAAGGACAACCATAGGAAACTAGGTACTTTTCTCTATAGCATAAAGAACACTTGAATTTTGTAGATCTAGGAAATTTAATATCGTGATCTATTGTTGTTTGTCTCATATCAAGGGCATATCTGAGGGAGAACTCTCTTATCCACAGTAGGGTTTTCTATAACATAAAGGCATCAGATCAATAACTTAGAAAGGGGGGGGGGTAACTTTTGGCATGGAAGACTGGTTTTTTCTGAAATAAGCCTAAGGGGTCACATCTATAAATTTTTCTAATTGAGGGAACCATCCATTGGATTCACTTCTTAATTATGTAGAGCCTTTTTTTCCTTATCTTTTTCAGTATTAAGATTCTTTAATCTCACCTCTATTCTTTGTTCTATTTTTGTAATTTGCAAGATAAGGTTTTTATGTTGAAGATAAAAAATTTCGAGTCTGTGGTACAATCTAGTTTTATTCATTTCTATTTTGCATGAAGTATTTATACAGATATAGTGTTTCAGATGAAAGGAACTTAAATCCAATTCAACCCTTTTCTCAGTTCCTGATTATTATACATGTAAGTTACTTTAGAAGTTTTATTTCTTATTTCACATATCATGATCAAATCATTCCCAGTTTTAAGAAAACTTATTTTTTGTTGGATTCATTTAGTAATGCCCAACAAAATAATTCTCCTCATCTTAGGCTTTCATAGATTTTCTTACTCATTGTTTAAACCCAATACTTAATGTTCTTCTCTTTTTCTTCCACCTTCAATTATCAACAATCATGCTCTACTATATTGTGACTCCATGTCGAATAGATAGACCTTAGGTATGATATACTTACTGTATTTTATTCCAATCAACTGCCATTTTTGTATTCAACGCTTTATCATGTTTATGTTTCTTTAAATATGGCATATGTGCTTAATTTTATGAGCTCCTTTTGTGGTGACAATGAGTATCCAACTCATTGAGGGCTAATCCCTCTAGCCCAAGAGCCATTTTGAGGCCTAAAGTGGGTCTACAATGCCTCGACATAGTTCCTAAGTATCTAGGAAAATCTTGAGGTCCAACATAACCATTGTCTAAAAGGGATTTAGTAAGGTGGGATTTTTTATTTTTCAAGGCAGTGGGGGTCATGGCTTCAAATGGCCTAGGTTATTAGAGTTTTAAGAACGATAAATTTTTGAGTTGGGTAATGTTGAGAATGGGCATGAAGATATATGTCAATGTGAGTATTTTTCCTATAGGCTAGATGGGTGAGAGTTCCATCAGGTTGACAAGATACATGAACATCTAGAAAGGGAATAGAGTTATCAGTTTGAATCCCCATAGTAAATTAGATTGGGGGGGAAATGTTGTTCAAATGGTCCAAGAAAGAGTTTAACAAAGTAAGGCCGTGAGACAAAATAACAAATGTATTTTCAAATAATCAAAACCAACATTTTGGCTTTAGATGAAAGTTGTTTAATGCTATAGCTTCGAAATATTTCATAAAAATATTGGCTACCATCGGGGTTAAGGATGATCCCATCATCGTGACTTCAATTTATTCATAGCAAGTTCATCTAAATATAAAGAAGGTATAGGTGACACAGATTTTCATAAGGTTCAAGGTTTTAGGGTCAACAAATTTGGAAATGAGATCAAGGGATTCGGGAACAAAGATTTTGGTGAATAAGGAAACCACATCAAAGGTCACCATGATGTCATGTTCATCAAGGTGCAAACGTTGAGTTTTTTTAATAAAATCAGAAGAATCTTTAAGAAATGGATTGTTTCTAGACGAGAAAATTTTAGGGGATAAATTTCTCCCATGGGCTAATTTTACATACTCTTCCCAAAAAAATATTCTCCATTTTCCATTTTTTCTAAAACTAATTCGCTCAAATTCTATAGAATGAAATTATTTTACCTTAAAAATAGCCTAAATTTTATAGAAACTATATAAAATCCTTAGAAATTTGAATATTTTTATAAAAATATCGCCAAACATTTTATAGTTTGCATATTAAGGACAAGTAATGTTTTCCAAGGTTTTTGCATTTTGAGACAAATTTCCATCCTTAAAATTATCCTTGGTTTCCAGTAAAATATTGAAGTTTATCAACGAGAAATCATGTTATGGCATAAGTATTTGCACCTATACCACTTACAATAGGTCTAAGAGGGATGTTTGTTTTATGAATTTTTGGTTGCCCATATATTCTTGGTTTTAGAGGGTTGTGTGGAATAAGACGTTTTTAAAATGAGGGGTCTAAGGAAGAATATTAAATGGATTTAGTGACTAATTTTGAGACCGTATTGATCGGGTTCCTAGGAAGAGATTTATATGAGGAAGCAGATAAAAGGTCAAAATTTTTAGAATCGCAATCATTCATATTCATAACCACAGTGGCATTGCCTTTATTATATTTTAAAATAATGATGTTGGGGTTATCATTTAGGATGAGATGGGTTGAAATTCTTCTTTTGAAAGGTTAGTTTTAGGAAGTTCAGAAAGAAGAAAAACTTTCCCACACTCCTACCAGATCTCTTCATCTTCATGGGTAGAAAATGGTGGGTAATGGATTCAATATTGAAAATAATGTCCTCAAACATAATATGATGGGAATGTGGGCATAATTGAAACCTTTTTCAAGAAGATGAATTGAGGGAGGGTCTAAATTTTCTAAATATAAATTAATTACCGTGGGATGGATGAACAAGGTCAAGGAAGGGTTTTCAGGGAAATATTTAGGAACAATGTGAGAATTTGGATCAAAGAAGTAAAATCCATTTTGTTCAACGCTAAGCAAGATAGATTTGATGGAAATTCGATAGGGATGGGTGTTGTTGGGAGAGACTTAGAATAATGATTAATGATTAATGATTAATACCCATAAATTTGAAAATTTTCTAGTAACTAATCTTGTATCTTACCAACTACATGAATACACACAGATTTAACCATTCTTCTATCATTGATTTAAATGTAGCTACAACATTCTAAAACAAACATGAATGAAAATAATTAACTTCATACAATAGCATATAAAGCCACCCTCATATACATAATTAATATACAACAAAATAACTATAATGTGAAATAGAACAAGATAAACACTTATCTTTTAAAATAGTTGTGAAACCAGCTGCATGGGACAAATGTACCACCCAAACATAGAATTGTCATTCCATATCTCAATAGAAAGTCACCCCCAATATGGGGTTAGGAATCTACAAAAGAGAGTGTCTCTCACTATTCGCTCACAACTCAGATAATTCCACAACCCACTATAATTCTCCTACAACTATCCCAACTTCCACCAACTATCTTCTTATCGAACTTCCCAACCCAAGGAATGTACCCCTTCACTGATCTCATTCCATTAGGAATCTCAAGCATTTATTAGGGTCTCTTTGGCACAAATAACCAGAAATATACACTATTGGGAACTCAAGTGAACTCATTTCCAAGAAAACTACCACGAAACAAAACAACATCTAACTTGTCGTTGCAGTGCAACTGTTGCAGAAGTTCACTCTTCACACTTAACAACTTATTTCTTATGCAAACCTAAAAACTTGATTCTTCAGTATTTAGCTCCAAAACTCCCCATAATTATCCCTCCATTTTTTCTCTAGCTCCAGTGCTCTTCTTCCATGTTCTTTGCCTACTTTTCATGCAAAAATGTGACTTCATAAAACTGCCCTCTTGTCCATATGATTTTTCCTCCTATTTTTCTTTCTTGCTTGAGTTACACTATTCCATAAGATGATTGTAATTCATCCCCATGCTCCCAATAACTATGGTATGTTACTCCTCACACCCACCCTCTTGCATGCATTCAATGATTGGGTTCTTCTACACTCAATGAAAAATTAAAAAGTTCACTCAAACCATTAAAATCGGGGAAAATGATTTAGGAATTAAAATCATGAATAAAAACCCCCTTTTTATACACCTCCTCTATTTTGTATTAATTAGATCCCATCTCTATCCATGTCCCCCGGCAGTTGGCATCACATTTTATTTATTAAAATTCCAAAATACAATTCACATATACATCGCTTGGCCACAACCATACATTATATATTCAATAAGCATTAATTAAACTGGGGATTATAGAGGAAACACTACATTCCCCCTCCCCTACAATTGTGCATTTTCCTTGGTGCACAAAACTATGTCAATATACATGTACAAATTTACATCACAATAAATAAAATTCTACAATTTTGCAACTCCAGCTGTAGTTCCAACCACAATCTCTGGTTCCTCTCAACTTGTTAACCGAAGAAATGTACCCCCTTGACCACTCGCAGTCCATCGGGCTATAAAATTATTTTATCAAGGCCCCTAGTGCAAGTTGGCTAGGACTCTAAGATGTGGTTCTAAAACTTTCACTACCCAAAAATGGATTCTTGCATTCTTATGTTATGTTTTCTTCAAAATTTACAAAACATTGTGAGTACTCCTCCTACATGGTTTCCTCATGCTCCCATGTAGCATCTTCAGGACCGTAGCAGGTCTATTAGACCTTTACCACACCTATAGCTTTGTTCCTGAGCACTTTGACTTTCCGGTCTAGGATGTGCATTGGTTCCACCCGGAAATATCCTTCACGTTGCACATGTATCACAATCCAATCAATTATGTGGTTATGGTCAGGAACATATTTCTTTAATATGGACACATGAAATACATTATGTACTCTCATGGTTGTACGAAAATCTAGCATGTTCATGGGAAGGCCCATAGTATCTTGCTAACAACTTTGGGAAACAACCCAATCATAGCAAAATTCCTTTTTATTTCACTTTTAAAAATACACTTTTTCCCACTTTAAAATATCTGAAAACTTTGTTCTTGTATGCATAATTTTTCTTCCTATCCTAGGTAGCCTTTAAATTCAGCCTAATCTTTGTCATTTTCTCTTCCATTTCCTTCAATAAATTTGGCCTAATGATAGTTATGTTTGTTGAGTTATCCCAGCTTACTGGGGTCTTGCACTTCCAGCCATACAAAGTTTTGAATAGGTTCATTTTTAATGATTCCTGATATCCATTATTGTAATTGAATTCAACTAAATGAATATAATCCCCCCACTTGGATGGCTAGTCCATCACATACATTTTGAGCATGTCTTCAATTATTATGTTGGTCCTTTTTGTTTACCCATCTAATTATGGGTAATACGTTGTATCAAGATTTAAATTTGTCTCAGAGCCTTTGAACAAACTCTTCCAAAAAATAGATACGAATTTTGGATCTCTGTCAGAAATGATTTCCTTAGGCACCCCATGTACCCTAGAAGCTCCTTTCATGTAGGTATACAAAGAGTTTTTACTAATAGGTTTTTATCATGAAGAAGAAAAAAGGTCACAAAGTTTGGATTCATAGTGAGAGGCATTCATAATAGAAGGTCATAAAGTTTGGATTCATTGTAAGAGGTATTCAAAATTACAATAATGTTAGCTTTATTGGTTTTTAAGATAATGATAGCGTGGTTATCATTAAAGGGATGAATAGATTAAAATTCTTCCTTAGTCAGGTTAATTTTAATAAGTTTGAAAAGACGAAGGATTCTTCCACACTCCTGCGTAAAATAATCAAATACCAAATAACATTAACTACAACCATTGAAACTAACCCTTTGAATTGAAAAGTTAAATCATATCTCAACTATATATAATGGTGATATTATTTTGAAATTAACTACATAAATTAAACTTAATTTTTTTAACCAAATATTCATAAATTTTGAATTAAATCATTGGTCCTATATCATAAATCTATAGTTAACTTTCAAGTTTACTCTTGGTTTACTAAATGCGTGGATTTGACTCAAGTATAATACCAGGACAACTAAATTAGTAAAGTGGTTTATATAATCCTATTAGCACTTTCTTCCACATTTCCAAATTAAAGACGTCGATGGGCATATATCAACCACTTTACTAAATTCTTGTGAGGCCCTAACCTAGAGCCATGGGGGCACCTTGAGGTAATGGTCGAACATGTGGTTGCACCTAGAGATATTATATACCTAGAGATATTATATTAAATAATATCATGACCCGTGCAAACATAAGTGGATCAAATCCCACCCCGTGTAGCCCGATTGACAAGTGTCGTGTTAATAGAAGGAAATATGTAAAGGAGGTCTCAAGTTCGATTCTCACCTCAATTTACCCATGCCCCATAAACTACCTGAAAATTATAGTAGAAAAACCCAAAACATGAAAAACTTATTTTATGTAGTCATATCATATATTTATTATACTACTAAATGTAATGAAATTTGTGTAGAGGAAAACATGCTATAACAAAATGCTATTTAAAGGAATTGAATTAATTATAAAACAAAAATACTATTGATTTTCATTAAAATTAATACAATAATTTCTAAATTTCATAAAAATATTGCCAACCCAAACGATGAATGCGATTGCACATTTGCTATTTGGACCACTAGCACATAACCATTGGTGATTGGCGTATGGGGCTGACAAGATGTGTCTTGAAATCATACTGAATTGTTTTATGAGTTCAGTGCAATTCATTGTTTTGTGTCGAAATTGAAATAACACACTGTTGTGGATAAAACTCTTTGCCAAAACAGCTACAACTCTAACTAAATATCCAAATCAATGACAGCCCTAACACTAAAAACAAATAGTGAAAAAAATGGCATACACAGTTAAAAACAAGTCTAAAACTGACATACACAGTTAAAAAGAGGACTAATAGCAGACACTGTCTTGTGGAATATTTTTGCTTCCTCCCTCCATAGTGTAAAATCAATAGTAATTGATAGAAAAACTAAAACACAACCAATGGATTCATTTCCATGTCCATGCAAAACATAAGGGCAGCCTAGCTGGGAGAAATGTATCAAAATTCATGAGTGGCCCAGCGAGCTCAGTCAGCATATAATAATCATATCTTACCTCAGCATGCATCATGCATAAGGTAAGGGTATTGGATTGCTATGCCCGACCATCCAGGTGAGATTCTTTCATCCCAATCATGCCTGCATTTGGTGAAGGTGGGTGTTTGTTTTAAATGGAATAAAAGAACATTATTTTTATATAAAATATATATTAATGAAGTTGATAGGAAGATTTAATTAAATGAAATTCCCATTATACGCAATTTCCAGAAGCATGCATAACACAAATTGAAGGGTGAATCCTATAATAACACTAACCCTTTTTTTCATGAATAGAGCGAAAAACCTCAGTGCTACATGTTCCATGTTTCGTGAATAGTTGGGCAGACACATAATCAATCAAGCCCGGCGCGCAACTTCGGCTTGCATAATAGTAGTGACATCGGAAGAAGCAAACACATGGGGTGTTTCAACACCAAGTGGTTCTGTGTATATTAAAAACCTATTTGATATATCTATTTTCAATAAGTGTATGCCTATGTCTCTTTGAACATTTAGACTATGTGATCATAAGAGTAGTGAAGGGAATGAATATACATTCACAAAAAAGATTAAAACTAACTGTTTTAGCAATACACCAAGGTGCAACAACAACATAAATTCATGAGGAGTTACCCTTAACTCTTCTTAACAGTTCAGAAAACTTGTTTTAAATGCCTCCAACATAACTACCGCATTAAATGCTATTTGTTAATCGTGAGGCTATAAAATGAAATGGGGTTAAGAATATTGTTGTACAGCTACTTGCAATTGAATAAGAAAACGGAAAACAAAGGAGCCAAGTTGAACGTCATTCGAACAACCCCCTATCCTTTCCCAACACGTGGCAACATAAGCCGGGTAAGGTTACCTCCCTCTCTCCATTTATTTAAGATAGGGTTAGGTTTTGTTTCTTTATTTTGATTTTGTTTTCCTCTTTTCCCTATACTGTAACTATAACTTTTCATCCATTCTTCACTTCACCCTCACTAGGCCCTTCATGTTTTCGCCAGCCTTAAACCTGTTCTTAATCCACTCCTGGCTATAGAGTATGCAAACAATCGACTTTTCCCCCTTCTTAATATGTGATGGAATTTTTCTATTCTCACTTTTAACCATTGCAAAACTCTTCCAAACTCGTCTAAGGCATGAAGGCTTGACTTAAGTGATCCCTAAACGTCCCTCATCCTCCTCTAGGCTAGCGGAAGTGTTCCCCTTCATTCTTTGTGTTCGCAAAAAAACTCAATTTAGAAACTTGTTTAGTAACTCTCTGAGCATATCGGAGAAGTTACTACTAACTTTTCTGATATGCTTGGGAGAGTTAACATCAACTCTTACACACACCTTCAGAGTAAATGGAAACAACTCCTCTGATCATATCAGAGGAGTTACTTTGGAGTTCCTTGTAGATTCTCCAAGCACCCCAAAAATTCCAATAGCCTCTTCTAAATACATATCGGAGAAGTTACTAACAAATTCTCCAATATTCTCAGAGGAGTTGTTATTAACTCCCTCGATATGCTCGTAGGAGTTGCTAATAACTCTATAGCTATGCTTGGAGGAGTTACATTTAACTCCTTTCATCTGCATTAAGGAAGTTGTTTTATTTTTCTTCAATTTTTCTTTTCCAAGATGATACCCAATATTTTCACCACAAAACCTTACTAATCATTGTCTACTATTAAGTTGACATTTTCAAGAAGCATCTTGACATGAATTGCTTCCATTAATTATTATAATTGTCTGAGTATTTAACTGTTTCCAAATCACATGTTCTAAATTGATCTTGTCTGCAGATAAAAACATGTCACCATGAAAGAAGATAGTGATGAAACCCAACGGGGCTGAGCCATTTGGCATATCCCAGTAGACAGTAGAGACAAAAAGTGTTTGGGTCGTATACAACAATATATTGGGAATTTTGGACAAAGAGGGAGAGACTTTAAAATGGGGAGAAGTATATTATATGTTTAAGAAATCAAACTTCTCAGCGGATTCAGAGGAACTATATGAACTCTAGGTGTTTAGAAACATCATAAAGTCAAGAATTTTCAAAGTGGCAAGACATCCAACAGTTTTCTCTTGTGCGGACGTCATTTCTTGGATTTTGAAAAATGCAAACGTAGATAGTAGGTTTGTATTTAATGCAAGAAAAGAGTCGATAGCTTCATTCAGACCCGATGATTTAGCTAAGTGTTACCATATTAAGGTCGAAAACAAAAAGCTAGATGTTCATATCCTTAGCAAGTTGGAACTCACACCAAAGGATTTATTCCCCACGTGGTATAAAGCAGACAAGCAATTCAAATATCGACCCAAGAGTCGGTACCCCACAACCAATTTAAGAAGACCCTACCAATATATGGTATCCATGTTGTGCAGGTTGTACGAGGAACCAGATGCAACCCACTTTCCCTTGCCATACATGCCCCTGATCTATTTTTGTTCAGATCTAGGGGCCTCATTCAATTGGGCAGACATATTTCCTGAGAATATCAAATACGTTATTTCATCAGTTACACAAGCACAACCAGGAAGCTTCCCTAGTTTCCATATGTCTTCATATATTCTAGAAATAATGTGCATTGCTCACAATTACCCAAACATGGGATGGAGTTAGTTGTCTACTAATGCCGCTATGCACATCTATTACAAGGTGCTTTGGGAGGAAAAATATCGAACAGATTATCAAAGGATCTGTGAACACTTCCTTACCCCACTATACGAGTTTATTTTTTTCACCTCCCCACCTTGTATGATCGACAAGGCCATAGAAGCTATAATAAGGATTGGGGATTAGTATTTAATTGAACATGGTACATATATAAGGATATATGGTGAAATGAAACCACCTCATCTTCTTCCTCGGGTCATCCCTGAAAATCTTGTGCTCCAGGAAGTAGCATATCAAACCATCATAGATGGGGTTGGAGGAATGTTAAATAGATCAAAGAAATCCATTTAGCCTCCATTTCCTCTTTATATTGGCAACTACTTCTTTGAAAACACCAAACAATCCCAGGTGGAAGAAGACGTCTTTCTTTCCTACCATTTTGGAGAGGAAACATTCAAGAGGCGTGACCCCAAGAACATCATCAAAGAGCACTTTCATAGCATGAGACTCCCATACGAGTACACCACTGAGTTCTAGGAAGAAGAAGGAGTATCTCAAAATGTCAGGACTTATGACGAGGTCATTTTCAATAGGAGGGGTCAGCCAAAAGTTAGGATCGCAGACGAAGAAGATGTAAGAGAGGCATCTAGAAAATATGCAAAAAGAGATGAAGCTGAGAGATCTTCCCCCATCTTTGTCTCGACTCATTCAGGTTCTGTAGAAGAGGATGAAGAAACACCAACTGATAAAAAGAAAAGAGTAAAAGAGAGCATACTGAAGAGGAGGAATGATGCTAAAAAGAAAGAAAAATTAGAAGATGACAAAGAAAAGGCCAAGGAAGAAAATGAAGCAAAAGAAAAAGCAGAGGCCGAAGCGAAATCTACCATAGAAAAAGAAAAATTATTAGCTGAGGTGGAAAAGAAGAGCAGAAAAATTAGCAGAAAAGAAAGCAGCAGATAAATTTGTTGAAGAAGAAAGGCAGAAGAAGAATCCAGATGATAGAGAGGGTGACACGCACCCGATGGACTTGTATGTCCTTGAAACATCCACCATAGGCGCACGAGTAGAAACAACAAGTAGTGTTTTAGGTCTCGAGACTTGGGAACCTTTTCGGTCAGCTGAATATTGGATCTATGTAGTTTCACATACGATAGCAAAACTGACTTAATCGTACAAGAAAGGGTAAAAATGGTTCCAGCAGCCAAAGGAGCTCCTTTGTTAGTTCTGACTCAGGTCCCCGTTATGGGAGATGTCAGGGAAGACCCTATGGAAACATATAGGGCAGGATTTTCATTCATGGATTTGACCGTCAACAATATACAGAGGTTGCGCCAATAGAACAAAGAAAACGAAATGAGGATCAAAGAGTTAGAAGAGAGGCTCGAGCAAGTTAAGATTTGTGAAAGGAATCTTCTCAATTTTAAAACTAGCGCACAAAAAGTGAGGAATGATATGGAAGGTGCCATCATCGATATGTATGCCAACCTGCATCTCTTCCAAAATGTGGCTGCAACAGTTATTGAACAAAACGACTGGATACAAATGCAACTGACACAATACAACACTATATGGGAAGGTATAGAAAACATTGATACCTGGATAGTGGAGAATCCAGATGCGCCTATGAAGTTGTATAGACCTTTGAAATCATCAAGGAAGACAAACCTATATGCATTAGATCATTTCCAAGAGGTAGGGCAATGGGAAGACAAAAAAGTAATCAAGGGAATGGGGATATGTTCAAGGACTCACAAAGCTTCCCAAGAGTTGATAAATAATGGTCGTCTCCCAAGGTTAGATGAATTTGGGAAGAATTTGTTCATGCAAGATTTAATGAATGCAGTCCAAGAAAGCACGAGTCGAAGGAGAAAAATAGTCGAAGCATCAACCTTTGTCTCTACCGATCTTATTGATCAACATCTACTACAGTCAGTGAAGCTTCACACTATGATACAATATTTTATGACAAGGATGGAGAAATATATGAGTGTCCTAGATGATAGCATTTCCATGATCAAAGAAATGGTGGACCAACTATATTACAGAAGGATTGATTCACTGTATAACTAGTTGGAAGTGTAGACAACTTATCTTCATAGCAAAAGTTCATAGGAAAAGGACAAACAATTGTTTTTCCTTTTGTCATTTTCCTAACTACCTCAAATTTTGTCCTTTTTTCCACTTGTCATGAGAAAAGGGAATGTGAACATTTTTGTAACTTCCTCTTCAAGAAGAAGGCAAAAAGACAACTAGGAGTGACTTCTCTTTGTATAAAATAGACTAGAGACTCCTTTAAAAGGGATTCGTTTTTGGATTTTCAAGCATTGTATAGACCCAATAAATTTTTTCGAGAACTTATACAATGTTAAAGAATATTGAGAATCCCTCACAACCAACATGTTATAGAACAAATTATGTGTAGAAACTGATCGAATCTTTGAACTACTTCAAGTGAAGATTTTTTTGGTTTCTATGGAAGTAAGAATGCTTTGCTTGTGGCAGACTAATTCTCATAAAATCTTAATCATTCTGCAGTTATTGATGTTTCTTTGAATATTTTAATGCCTTGATTTTTGTGGGTTATTACAGCATATGTTGTTTTGATCAAGACTAATTTGATTACACATGTACGTATGCTATTGCTTCCAATATTTCTCTTTTTATATAGCTAATTGTATTAAAGTTGTTTAAATATTTAGTTGCATTATAACTCACTGGTTACTTTAGAATTTCTCCTAGCTAGGATAGGTTAGCGTAGATTAGCAATAGATTATTTTCATTTACATACATGGTCTTCATCTACATCTCTTCATTTCACTCCCCACTTCATAGGTACATCGGACCGTAACCGGTAAGAAAACCATAAGATATCAATAAATGTCACTCGGGCCAAATTTTGGATGGGACTCCTAATCTAAATGGTGTATAGTCTAATTTGGACTTTAAACCGGGGAGTACCCTTTGCTGTTGTCGGGAGAAGTTGAACCCCTCAACAGAATTGGTGCTAGAAGGAGGGCCATATTTTATGGCTTACATAAATGAACTAAACAATAACCGAAATCAGTCTTCAATGAGTAATCCCAACTCACAACCCACCTTGTTTCCTCAAGTCGAGTTTGAACAAGAAGTTATTTACGAAGACTCGAAAGCTAATTTTGGAAGTACTTCCAATAGTCCTAAAATACATTATGAGACATGGTTTCACATACCTCAAGAATAACTTCACTAAACTCGTAGAATTACTCGTGCTTACGCAAAATTTCTTGGGAAATTACCTACAACTTCCGAACTACCTAGGAGAAAAGAAACCCATGTAGAATGTCCTAGCACATATCATGATTTTTACGTCGACTCTGTATACGACCTTATTGAAACTGCATTACAAGAGGTCTTAGTACCCTTGAGTATAACTACATGTTTCCTTATCGAACATGGAGAAGAATTTGGAGGTGAACAACCAGAAATCACCATAGGAAAAATAATGGGAGAAAATATGATTCAAAGAGAGGTTATATTGTGATGGAGAGTCCAAGGAGCTCTCAATATGTCTATATAACTTCATGAAATGCCAAGGAATTTTGATAAACTCTTACTAAAATTCAACCCAGACAAACCCGGATCACCAGAAGATCATGTTAATAATTTATTTTTAGCCATACATCTTCTAGGTGTCGAACATCATGATGTAGTATGTGGGATATTTCCTTACAACTTTTCAAGAAAATCCTCTACTTGGTACTTCATCCTACTCGTCGAATCTATCACAGACTGGGATAATTTCAAAAGTCTCATTATGAGAAAGGAAAAAAGGAAAACAACTGCATCCTTGCAAAATGAACTAGGAGCCATCAGAATGGAAAAGAGGGAAAGAGTAAAAGATTGTAACCAAAGATTTCTTAATTTTTTTATTAAGTTTCCCCACGAGGTGGATCCCACTCAATCATTATCCATTGAATATCATACAGTTGTCATAACCCCCTCCATAGGGATGTTTGTGAAATGATCTAACAAAAACACATTGGCATTAAACTTTGATGGGGTTTAGACTATAGAAAGAGAGTTAGCCGCATATGACCAACATCCACGTTATGAGGAAACTAGGTCAGTTGGGAAGAATCCACTACTATTAACTAAGCCACCCGACAAGGAATCCAAAGATATCGATAATGTAGTAAAAATGATTAAAAAGTTATCAAATGAAGTGGTGGACCTTAAAAATTATGTTGGAGAAGGATCATAGAAGCCACAAAATTTCCTCCCATTCTTTAAGAAACTAGACAACTCGCCAAAACCACCTGAACCACCACACGTGGATTTCAACCTAGATATTTTCAGTAACGATAGTTGTTTCTCTTATCATAAAAAAAATCACCCTGAATGGACATGTCCCCAGTGGATCAATTATATGACGTTGGTAATAAACTGGTTGTTGGATCAACAAAGTTTAGATGATGAAATTCATGCACAAGATCCTTCTGATACCACTGAAAAAAATCCCCCAGAATCAGCTATGCCCTTTTGGGACTAGTGTGTAGAATCAAATGATGAACAGATTGAAGAAATCCTTATCAGAGATACACATATTGTTAAAGTTGTTGCACCAAAAGGTTATAAATTCTACAGCAAAGGTCCACCATCTGACCCCCCGTCCTCCAAAGAATAAAACACCCCCCTTAGAAAAATAACACCTCCCCTTATTCTCCCAAAACAAAGCAACACAGTTCAAGAAAAAACTAATAATAAAACTGGAAAAATGGTTGTAGAAAATAAAGATAAACCAAGCACGTCTAGCACTGTTGGAAATAATAAAAAGGTAATTCAAGGAAAATATGGACAAGCTAAGGATGATTCAAATTTACATGCCCTAGATTATAATGTAATCAAATATATGAAGAATATCAAAGCTAATATTTTCTCCCTCCCACAACAACGTGAAATTCTAAACGATGCTTTCAAACCCCATGAGACTCAAATAGAAACTATCGCAGTTGTTGAAGGCTTAATCTCTGGAAATGATGCACAATAAATCCATAAAGTAGAGATAGCATCAGCTATAAACACAACAAGCATAAGTGCTTTTTCGAAATCTCAGGTACCACCTTTTCTGCATACTTACAAAATTTTTTATTTCAATGTACATAATTGTTTGGCAGATTCCGGTGCCTCTTCCAACATCATGCATTTTTCTATTTGCCAAAAAATAAATGTTGTTCCACAAATTAAAAAAAACAAGATCATCCAGTTAGATAGAACATATGTTAAAGTGAAAGGGGAACTCGTGGATGTGTTAATTAGATTGTCATCCTATCCCATAGTTCATCAGACTATAGACATAGTTGTGGTAGGCATACCAGAGAGTTATGGTTTACTCTTAAGCATAGATTGGTCAACAAAACTTCAAGTTTATTTCCCTACTAATTGGTCTCATATGTGGCTACCCTATAAAGTCAAAGCCAATCAAATCTGGGTTAACAGTGAAGCACACATGAAACATACAGTGACGAAATTGGAGGGTAAAAATGATCCCATAAGATTTGTTCATTCTGTTTTAGGGAATTATTTTTTCGAAACTGATTATGGTTGTTACGAAGATCAAACTTATGAAATACCATCAGAACTTCAATCAAGCCTCCACCCACTAATACATAATGGTGCATGTCCAATACTTACTAACTTAGGATTTAGTTTGACTAAGAAAACTAACACTCATGAGATCTGGACCATGTTATTTGAAAACTATAAAACATAGGATGGAGCTGGTATAGGATGTGTACTAATAGACCCTAGCCAAGGAAAAATGCTCATATCATTTTGTTTAGAATTTGAATGCACCAACAACCTTGTTGAATATGAAGCTTTAGTGCAAGGCCTTAAAAAGGCCATTGAACTCAAGGTAAACTACCTTAAAGTGTTTGGTGATTCTTAGATAATTGTTCGACAGGTAAGAAATACTATTTGATGCCTATCTCTGCATCTAAAATCCTATCTACAAGAGGTATGGAATCTGCTTTATTCATTTGATTCATTTAATATTAATTTTATACCTCGTGATAAAAATATAGATGAAAATATTTTGGCCAATATAGCATCTAGATTTATGCCTCCCGATGATGGTTTTTCGATTGAAATGATGTTTAGGCCATCTATAATTGACAATGTCATGAGTTGGAGAGTGTTCGATAGTGATTTCCAAATTGTCAAATTTCTTACTAGCTCAGACACATTCCAAGACTCAATAATCGATGATGAGATACATCAACAAGAGTTGCAAACTTATCGAGAAGAAACTAATACGGTCAAGACAAATTGTGTTCCGAAGAACGTTTTGAATTTTGAAAATTTATTTGATTTACAATCCAAGTTTAGGAGGCGAGTTGATCCAAAGATAAACAACTCCACAATTATGCATTTCTTGATCAACCTAAGAAAATTTGAACAACCTAAGTATGTTAACCTAGGCACCTATTGTTCATATTCAAAAAACACACACATTCACAGAATTATTCAAGAAGTATCGAGATGTTTTTTCCTGGACATATGAAGACTTGAAGACGTATGATACATGAATTATACAACATGCAATTCCCATCAAATAAGGGATCAAGTTGTTTCAGCAGAATCTTATAAATATACATCCAACTCTTGAACCTCTAATACAAAAGGAACTCAAGAATTTGTTAGGTGCCCGAATAATTTTAAAGGTAAGACATTCGACTTGGGTATCTAATATGGTGCCTATGATAAAATATTGATAGGAACAACAACATGGCAAAAAAGGCTCATTAGTCAACACTTAATGTATTCACACCAATGGTACATATTTATATTACAATGGGTGATGCCACCTCATAGAGAGATTTTCTCTAGATCCTAAAATCATGCATGATGACTACTCTAGCCAATATTAACTAACTCAATAGTCATCACTTGAGGATATATTACAAATATCCTAAATTAATAATAGAAATATAGGTGACAATTTTGACTTAGTGATTGGTAAATGTAAGCCACGGGCTAACAATGCCCCCCTCAATCACAAGTCCGATCAATAATACTAGAAATAAAGTATAAACTGGTATCAATTCCAATTCTTCATACTGAAACTCATGTGTTGAGCCTCAAGGAAGAACTGCCTGAAAAACCATCAATCTAGATGTTGAGTGGTTCATCTGAAATGAACTGGAAGAGAGATGAGATATGGAAGTGAACAACTGCAATATATGAACATTCCTTGATTGCTTAACAACTTGATCATTTTGCCAAGTATTTTACCTAGAAGAATCTGATGTCTTCTACTAATTAGTGAACATGTAGTATCACCACTCTACTATCAATGTATCATTGAAATTGCTCTCTGAATCTTTGGTTTGGGATAACCACTAATGAATTGATACCATGTATCTGATGGTTTTTGGATAACCACTAACCAATATTGACACTTTTAGGTGTCCAACAACATCCCAATGTATAATGTGTATGATTCAATTGCAATTCATTGAACCATAATCCTGCCAAATTCTTCCATCTATGGAAAATCTCACTATGTAATCATGTGAGCCAGGATGCATGCAATTTGTTCACTTAATGAAAAGTCCAATCTGATGAGAGCGAACCAAGTGAATCAGCTTCTAGTCTGACACATCCCTGAAAATTCCTGACAACTCTTTCAAATTCCAGGCTACAATGCAGAAGGATCCTCTTGTCCTCTGTTAGGTCGAATGACCATCTATGTGAACCAAACGTCCACATCATTGCTCTCAAAATCAAAATTAACATCCCAAATATGTATGATTCAACTTAAACTTATTGAACCATAATTCTGCTAAAGTTTGTCATCTACAGACCGCAGTTTCCCATTTGGAAAATTTCATGTTCATCTGGCATACTTGTTGTCAAAACTTTCATTCTGACAACCTTCATCAATTCCCCCCTTTGTCACCTAAAAGGAGATACCACAAGTGGTTTCATGAACCATCGTCACTAGAATTTTGAACTTCCCCCCTTAAGGTGCATGAGAGTTTCATCATTGTACTCCCCCCTCTAGGCTCAAGAGAGTACCATACTTGTTCCATTTGTGTACAACATGAAGTGGGCATGTGGAAAAAACCACATGTCATCTCATCCTGTGAGGGCCATGCTCAAAAGCTATGCCATAAGGGGACCACTTATGTGAGGTACAAAAATGTTATGTGCTACAAGATTGGTCTTTACTCAAGATTGAATTCTTTGGTAAGACTTATATAATCGCTTGGTTGTTGATGACCATTTTCAAGGATCAATCCACTCATAGTGAATCTTCAATCTTACAGGTTTCTTTACTATTGAACATTTGTCTGAAGAATGGTTATGCTTGCCACAATGTTGGCAAGGATGGAGATCAAAACACTGATTCTCCTTATGACCAACTTGATTACAATGTTGGCACTTATCATTCTGATGTTGAACTTGAACAGGTGAAGTTGAATCTTCTTGAAGGAATCCAACACTTTGGAACTTGATTGGTTTGGAATAAGACGCTTCCATGCATCCATCAGATCTGTGTTTTTAGATTCACTATCCTTGTCTGAATTTTTCAAGCTCAACTCCCATGTCAAGCTACCATGAAATTACCAGGCCCATAAAACTAACACTTCTCTCATTCTCGAGTCTTATTGCTTCTGGCGTTGTTGAAGTGTCATTGATCCCTGTGTATGACACACTGCTAACATGCATAGCCGAAGTCTGATTTCTGCATCCCGGTGAAGAGCCACAACAATGGGATTTGAAACATTGTTCATTTTCACATTTTCGAAACTAATATTTTGCGCATATATGCAGGTTGAGGTTACTCGGTAGATCCATGAAATCATGCAACAATAAATATTAAGTATTTTATATGTGAATTTTACATAGGCAGGGTGGTCTTATACAAAGAGAAGAAATATTAATTACCAATGATTTAAAAAAAGAATCTATCAAGATTTAACAACGAACATGGTGGCCAGATTTGACATAGAGTTCAAACATTAAACTTATCTCAGATTTTGTGCGATGCAATTCACTACCACGATCTGATCTCGTAACGTAGATGGTGTAGAACGGTTTTCACTTTAGAAGCTATATTTCCTTTGACATGCCAATTAGAGTAGCCATCATCCATCAACTCAGATTTTATTGCACATCACTTCTTTAAGATTAAATGTGCTCTTCCATCACCAACTTTCAAATTGAAAAATTCTCTACCGAAAACTACCATGACCAGGCCTTTAAGATCAAAGGAGCTAAGATATTATTAATCGTTGTTCCCATATCAGCCTCCACCAACATCATTTCTTCACCATGGCTCTGATGCTAATTGATAAAATATTGACAGGAAAAACAACATGGCGAAAAAGGCTCACTAGCCAACACTTAATGTATTCACACCAATGGTACATATTTATAGTACAATGGGTGATGCCACCTCATAGAGAGATTTTCTCTAGATCCTAAAATCACACATGATGACTAGGCTAGGAAATCTTAACTAAATCATTAGTCATCACTTGAGGATATATTAATAATATCCTAAATAAATAATACAAATATAGGTGACAATTTTGACTTAGTGATTGGTAAAGGTAAGCCATAGGCTAACAGCCTGTAAGAAGAATGTTAGAAAAACAGGACCGC
>ML778651.1:1406413-1417615 GCA_009831015.1 Picea engelmannii | reverse complement strand
TTTAATATGCATGGAAGTAAACCGGTCAAGGTTCCTATTCCTATAGGTGTGAAGTTATCTGCAGATCAGTGTCCCAAGACACAAGAAGAAGAAGAGGACATGTCCCATGTTCCATATGCCAGTGCAGTTGGCAGCTTGATGTACGCAATGGTTTGTACTAGACCGGACATTGCACATGCAGTGGGAGTTTTGAGCAGGTATATGTCAAAACCAGGGAAGGAGCATTGGACAACAGCAAAGAGGGTCTTCAGGTATCTTTGTGGCACCACCAGTTATGGATTGTGCTACCAAGGAAGGCTGGGATTGGACAGAGTGGTGGACATACATGGCTTTGTTGATGTAGACTGGGCTGGCGATTTGGATTGCAGAAGATCTACAAGTGGGTATGTATTTAACCTATTTGGAGGAGAAAAAGACAGGTTGTAGTGGCACTCTCAACTACAGAAGTTGAATACATGGCAGCCACTCATGCAAGCAAGGAAGCAGTATGGTTACAAAGATTGTGTTCAGGTATTGGGTTGGTACAACAAGCAGTGAGGTTAGACTGTGATAGTCAGAGTGAAATATTCCTGGCAAAGAACCCAGCTTATCATTCGAAGACAAAGCATATTGATGTTCAATATCACTTTGTGAGAGACATGGTTGAGGAAAAGAAGGTGTTGCTGGAAAAGGTTGACACTTTGAAGAATGCTGCAGATTCATTGACAAAGTCTGTGAGCACAGAAAAGTTCTCTTGGTGTAGAGTAACAACGGGCATTGCTGCCCTGGATTGTTGACTATATAATCCCCTGGACCCCTGGATGCAAAGAAAACAACAAGTGGGAGAATGTTGGGTGTGTGTTATATTCTTTGCATGTGTGTGTGTGTGGGTGCGTCATATACGAGAACTGCGTCTGACAGTTTTTGCTATTTTTAGCGGATTTTGCTATTTTTAGCTGATTTGTAAATTAATCCTGGATTAAGGGATTAGGGTTTTGGTATCTACGGAATACCTAAAAACATTGTATATATTGTATGGTGAATGGTGAAATTCAATATAATGAAAATAAGAAAGGTTTTCCCAGTTGAGGGTTTCCGGTAAAAATATCTGTGTACTCTGTGTATGAGCCATTGATTAATTTCTGTATTGCTTAAGAATCTATATGCATTGCTTTACTTCGCAGGTTTAAAACTTACAATGTTACCCTTGAACATTTATCTACCTTCCCTCCAAATTACACAACGGTCTCAAGGAAGAGAATTCCATGTTATCCAAAGTTGTATCAAAACCTTGTTGAACCTGGAGGAAATATGTGACAAGACCAAAACCAAGTTTGAAGCTCACCAGCAAACAATAAAACGTTGGTTTGAAAAGAAATATGTGGGTGAGAAAGAATTCCAAGTTGGGGACCTAGTCCTGAAATGGGACAAGCCAGATGAAGATAAAGGGACACATTCAAAATTTTAACAAATCTGGCTTGGCCCCTACCTTATTAAAGAAAAGATTGGCCAAGGAACTTTTTTATCACAAAATCTTCAGGGGGGGTCGATTCTCTCCCTATAAATGGCCAAGTCCTGAAACATTATATCAGTTAGCCATTGATACTACTGGTCACCTGTACATAAATAAACATTGTTTCTATCTTGCATTTGATTTTGTTTCTTTAGTTAGTTTGGTTTCTTCTAATATGTTTGGTTACTAGCATTTTTATTTGTCCTTGTTAATGACTTCCCTTGTTATTTTAGAGTTCTAGAAGCCTAAAGCAAGTCACATGCTTAAACATAGCATAGTCGGCACAGAAATCCTAAAAATCTATGTGATATGATGTTGATTATACTTTTCTCCCTAGACATGCATGTCCTTTACACACTATTACAAGTCAAGATCTGGTGGAGGAACATGACTTACCAATACGAAAAGACATTGGGAAAACAGAGAGCCAAGAGACCACACTGAAAAACAGATTGTTATGTTAATATGAGTTGAATGAAATGGTCTAGATGAAATGTTTGTAGTAGGTTAGGAATCATGACTCAGGACAGTTTCTCATATATAATCAAGTTAGCAAATCTCACCATAATAGGTGTCATCCCTAGTGCCTTTAAAGGTTAACTAGAATCCCCCAATCCACCTATATCTCTAAATAAAAGAGAATCAAATACTAAAAATGGTAAAGGCTTGGGGAAAGGCTTTCCATATCACATGAGCAATGCAGGTATCTCCATCGGGACTATGGATGCTCGTTGGCAATGGAGCAAATATTGTGACATCAGGGTGACTCTGTCAGGGCTATGGACGCTCACTAGCAGCAGAGAAACCAGATAAATGAATTACAACTTGTATTCATAGCATTCTTGGTGTTTCATTTCTTCTTTACTACCTACATCTTCCTTTTATCCATTTACCATGAAGTTGGATATAAATTTGAAAGCAATATGTTAAATTTGAATAGGTCTCACCCCTCTTTGAATCACCTCGGCCTTTTCAATATGCAAGTCATGGGACCTATCTTTTCTCCCTTATGATTTTGTGTGATGGAGTTTTCTTCCTAATAAAATTGTGTATGGACATCATCTTTCAAGCATCCAAGGCTTCACCCAATGAGTCGCCATTTGTTGTGACAGGCACTACAACTTTCCATTTTACCTTCTCTTTTGATACTTCCCTAAAAATGGAGCCTCCTTATTTTTGAACCCAAAAGAAAACCTCATAAGTCCCTTATTCATTTAAAGGTTTCCTCTGGTAATTCATGTTTCACTTGGAAAACGAGCAAACACTTATTAATTTTTTTCGAAAAAGTTACTTCCAACTCCTCCAAATAGTTCGGAGGAGTTAATTCAAACTCCTCTGAACTGCTCTTTTTGGAGGAGTTATTGATCCAGATTGTAATGTCCCCAAGGCCGAGCCCTATTGTAAATCATGTTTATGAAATGAATTGTAATTATGTTTTTATAGGCTGGTGAGCCAAGTTAATATAAGTTGGTGGGCTTATGTGATTATTAGGCCAAAGAGCCTAAGTGTTGAAGGCCAAGAGCCTGATTTTGTACATGTATCTATGCACATTATTAATAAAAATATAAACACCGTCGCGTGCAGACCGACCATGATGAATGAGTGATGGGGGACTACGCTTCCACAAAGTGGGAATGGATTAGGGGCTGGAAGGTGGGAAAAGGGACTAAGTGTTGAGCCTAGGGGCTTAACTCCTTGGGGAATAATATTTTAATATTATTCCAAAAGACATGTGAATAATATGTTTTATCCCAAGTTCTTTTTGGAAGGACAAGCAACTTCCAAATGGAAGGAATGCATGTTGAAGGAACGCATGCAGTTGCATGGGTGACAAGTGTCAACCCAGGCGCATGCAAATAAAATGGTTGAGATGAGTCGTGTTGGGGGTTCCTCCTCCATTCTACCCGACCGTCTGAACCATACATCCGCGGAGCCTGAAGCTTGTGTTGATTTCAGGGAAAAAAGTATGTGTTTGTTCTAGAAAGAGGGTACACCCCTTCTCTGTTCTAAACCGTGGAGTCAGAATCGACCCCTGTGTGGACAACTCGTCACGCATCCCTGAGAATCTAGAGTGTGAGTCTATCCTGTGTTTCCAGATTGAGAAAACGAAAGTGTCATGTCCCTACTAAGCCTGTTTATGCTATTGCACCTATCTGTAGCTACCCTCGGGTGTTCGTGTCTGGATTCTCGTTGATGGTGGTGGACGTGTAGTGTTTGACCCTATGTGGCTTGTTGGCTAGTCGTACAAAACTCTTTGTAGGTGAGAGAGGTGGTTGAAGTTGGAAGAATAGTTTTCTTGGCCTGTGAGCGACTCTCTCCAGGTGAGAGAGTGTGCAGAGGAAGGAGAGAACTCTTGGAAGGAACCCTGTAGCTGCCACAGAGCTCAGAGACTTCCGGTCCGGTCTATTGCTAAAACCCAAGGCAAGGGAGGTTAGCAGCCGAAGGACTGTCTAGGTGACAGAGAAGGTGTATACTCCTGGGGTGGAACAGGCATGTGGGGAAGGAGAGTCTATGGGCAGTGAGTATGAGTGGTTCCTGGGAGATAATTCCTTCCTTGTGACTGAGTGTTTTCCCTGTAACCTTAGCCTAGCCTAGAATTCCTTGCCTTGGGGTGGATATTAGTCCCAGTTCAGGGGTGACCACTGTTGAGCTTGATGAGCAGAGTGGTCTAAGGATGGGAGGTTCATGGAAGGCCTACACCTGGTTGGTGGAATTACCACCGTATTCTGCTGTGCATACGAATTAATGTTAAATCCATTGATTATTTATAATAGCAGTAATTTTTATATTTACTCTAAATTTTAAATGTGTTTCATTTGCTTAAATGCATGTCTTATATATAGAATTAAGTATGAGATTGTTATTCTGCGAAGTAGCGCCTGCCCGGAAACCTGGAATGGAGACGTTACAGTTTGGTATCAGAGCGTTACAGTATGAAAGAGTGTTACATATGGTATCAGAGCCAAGGTTTTGATGCTGAGCCTAGATGGGCCAGTTGAGTGGTCTTTGGACCGAGGGTTTAAGGAGAAATTGTGTCTGGAGGACCAATTTCGGACCTTTGAATGATCCTGAGTGTCAAGGAGTTACTTGACCATGTTACTAAGCTCAGGAGGTGTAGCGGTGTTATAAAACTACAGGCGGTGTGGTATATGGCCACAAGGAGAGAGATAATTCCACACCAGAAATGTTGGAGCCATAGGATCTGTTCGGGAGGAAAGGAGAACCCTCACGACCGTCAGATTTGGAGAACGTGCACAAGGTTTAAAAACCTTTGGAATTGCACAGGAGTGTGGAAATCGTGATACGTGAAATCCTGAAGCTCAGGAAGGATAGCGAGTTTCAAATACCGAAAATGCGTGTTTCGTTAAGAGGCGGGCAAATTTGGACGGCCAGAATCTGCGCGCCTAGATCTACGGCCAGGGTTCCATTCTGGACCCCCTTTTTCGTTCTACCTTTTAACGAGGGGAGGGGGGGCAGGGGTTTGGAATTGAGCACACAGGTTTTGACGGATTAGATTGGAGCACTTGGATCTATGGACAAGATTGGATTATGTACCCACTTTGCCTTTCTACCTTTAATAAGGGGGGGGGGGGTCTGGAATGGGAAACTCTGTGTGGGTCCCCCAAAACGTCAAAAGGTTCTGCGCCGTAGATCTGAGAAAGTTCTGACCGTTGGATCTCACTTGGAATGGACATGGATGCATGGGTGTGTACCACGTGCCAATGGACTGAAAAGAAAAGCGAGATTAGTGGACCCGATGACGTCACCGAAGGTGAGGTGGACCCTCCTGAACGTGCCACGTGCCACCGCGGTTGTGGGCGACAACTGTGCTATGTGGGCCCGGAGGGTAAAGTAAATCCAGATTTCGGAAGTCAGGGGGGGGTTGGAAAGGAAAGAAAGTATGGAAGCCTCAAGGACCGAAACCCTGAAACCTAAAGTCCCGAAATCTTTGGAGACGGAAGAACCGTAGTGAATTTTAAGGGCGACAACTGTGTTGTGGGCTCGGAGAGTAAGGAAACCAAATTTTTGGAATTCGGGGATTGAAGTGACAAGAGGTTGGGAGTCACTGTATCGTGAACTCCTGGGTACCGAAGACGTGAAAACCCGGAGTGTTGAAGTCCCGAAAACAAGTATGAGAGTCTCGGGGACCAAGACCCTGAAAACTGAAGTCCCGAAATTTACAGAGCCGAGCAAAGCTCGGAAAATTCATGAAATTGAATTTTTTTTCTTTTCTTAAATTGGATTGTTTATGAATGATGAAGGAATAATCAAGAAATGAAGGCTTGACAAATTATGGTTATCTGGACGTGTGTTGCAGAAGCTTAGCAAGTGCCAAATCTGAATAGGGTTATCATTGAGAGCAAAGAATGGAAGAGGTGTGGATTGCCTCCAATTCAGAGAACGAAAGAGAATGAAGGAATGTCAACTTGGGATTCGAAGGATCAAACTCTAATGGGAATGGAAAAGAGATGGATAAGGAAGGACATATGATGAAACTCATTGAAATATTGTAGAAATATGCCCAGGCTCATCGAGCCAATAGTCGAAAGCTCATGAGGGTCAGGGATCAGCAGGGTGAATTCAACTTAAAGATGTTGAAGAGCCTAGAAAGAATAGAAAGGAAAATGGAAAAGGAGAGTGACACAAGAAAAATAGGGAGTCGCAGAACCCCTGAGAGAAAAAGAAGATTGAGGAGTGGTGGCAGACATCGTCGTCACTCCCCAAAGCATTCCAGTAGGGAAGCACACAGTAGTTCAAGCCCATCTCCTATCAGAAAATATCGAAGATCTGGAGTGGATTAATTGAAAGGGGAAATGAACAAGATCAAGCCTCCAACGTTTGATGGAGAACATAAGAAGGAGGAAGATGCCTAAACATGGTCGCTTGGCATGAGGAAATATTTCCAACTACAAAATTATTCCTCTCATGCAGAAGGAAGGATTGTGATGTATCAACTAAAAGGAAAAGCATCCATGTGGTGGGATCAGTTTGTGCAGGTTCAACACATCAGAGAGAAATATGTCACTTGGAAGGAGTTCAAGGGGTATTTCAAGAAGAAATACCTGACTAAAAGATACTATGACAGAAAGATGAAGGAGTTCTTCGAAATCAAGATAGGTAGCATGACCATTGATGAATACGAACAAAGGTTTTTGGAACTACTGAAGTATGTTCCATTCATCAAAGATGAGGCTGTCAAGATTCAAAGATATCTGAGTGGATTGCCACCTTCCATTAGTGACAAGATCCAGTATGATGATCCTAAGACTATGGAAGAAACAATAAGAAGGGAAAAATGCTTGTATGAACAACAAAGAGAAAGGCCTACTTTTCGAAAGGCTTGGGATGATCAGAAGAAGTTCATGAAAGAGCAGAGGCTGAAGAGAAACAAGCCTCCCTTTTTCAGAAACACTCCTCAGGGACAGTCACCCTTTAGAGAGCCCAGGAAGGCTGAAGTGGGTGGACAAATGCCCAGACCTCCACCTATGGAGTGTTGGGGCTGTAAAGGAAACCATAGGTACCGAGACTGCCCCCACAGAAAAGATAAAGCAAGAATCATCCACAATGTTCAGCAAGCTGAAACAGTGGAGGATATGGGCAGCAAAATGCTAAGGATCTACACAGCCCTGGACAACAAGCAAGCAGAATTTTAATCGCACATGATTGAAGTGGAAGGTATGATTAACAACTAACCATTTATTATTTTAATCGATTCAGGGGCTAGCCATAGTTATGTAGATCCTAGGGTGGTGGAAAGTTTTCATTTATCAAGAAGAAAACATGAAAAGTCTTGGTTAGTGCAGTTGGCTACGGGAACCAAGAGGAAAGTCGTTGAGTTGGTGAAGTTCTATCCTGTGGACATGAAAGGACTAAGCACGAAGGCTGAATTGAATATTCTTCCTATATGATCTTATGACTGTTTAATTGGAATGGACTAGTTGGACCAGCACCATGCCCTCCTGGACTATCATAACAAGAGGTTTACATGCCTGGATGAGGAGGATAATCGGAAAACAGTCCAAGGGATTCCTAGAGCTGTGGTTGTTAGAGAAATCTCAACCATGCAGTTGAAGAAGTGTTACAGAAAAGGCTGTCAATTATTTGCAGCCCATGTGGAGGAAGCATCCAGAGATGAAGTCTCAAGGATTGGAGACCATGAGGTACTCACAGAGTTCAAAGACGTATTTCAGGAGGTACCTGGACTACCTCCGAAGAGAGACATTGATTTTTCTATAAATTTGATGCCTGGAGCAACTCCAGTGTCGAAAGCTCCTTATAGAATGAGTACGCCAGAGCTGAAAGAGTTGCAATTGTAGCTTGAAGAGCTTCTGAAGAAGGGGTACATTCTCCCCAGCGTGTCACCTTGGGGTGCCCCAGTCCTATTCGTTAATAAGAAGGATGGGATGTTGAGGCTATGCACTGATTTTCGGTAGTTGAACAAGGTAACTATCAAGAACAAGTAACCTCTATCGAGGATCGATGATCTTTTCGATCAGTTGAAGGGTGCAAAAATATTTTCGAAGATAGATCTCAGATCAAGATATCACCAAGTAAGAATAAAGGATGAGTACATCAACAATACTTCCTTTAGAACAAGGTACGGTCATTACGAGTTCACAGTGGTGTCGTTTGGACTGTCAAACACACCTGTTTTTTTTATGTGCTTGATGAATGGTGTATTTAGGGACTATTTAGACAAGTTTGTCATAGTCTTCTTGGATGACATCATGGTGTATTCCAAGTAAGAGGAAGAGAATGAAAAACACCTGAGACTGGTGCTGCAATTGTTGAGAGGACACCGACTGTATGCCAAATTGAGCAAATGCTCATTTTACCAAAGGCAGATCCATTACTTGGGGCACATTATTTCAGAAGAAGGGATTGTTGTGGATCCTGAGAAGGTTGAGGCCATCTGAGAATGGTCAGCACCAAGGAATGTGGTGGAAGTTAGATCCTTTATGGGTCTGGCGGGCTACTACAGAAGGTTTATAGTAGGGTTCTCAAAGATAGCTCACCCTATCACTTCCTTGCAAAGGAAGGAGAAAAAGTTTCAGTGGACTGAAGAGTGTGAGAAAAGTTTCCAGCGATTGAAGAAGTTGTTAACCAGCACTCCAATCTTGAGGATTGCAGATCCAAATGTAGATTTCATAGTATGCACTGATGCATGCAAAGAAGGACTGGGAGGGGTCCTCAGTCAGAACAGATTCGTAATCTGTTATGAGTCCAGAAAATTAAAAGAGCATGAAAAGAACTATGCAACCCATGATTTGGAGTTGGCAGCAATCATTCACGCTCTAAGGAAGTGGAGACATTACCTCATGGAAATGAGGTTTGAACTCAGAACAGACCATAACGGTCTAAAATATTTGTTTGATCAACCAACTTTAAATGCTAGAGAAAGTAGGTGGCTGGAGTTTCTGTGTGAATACGAATTTGATATCAAGCATATCAAAGGGAAGGAAAACAAGGTGGTCGATGCACTCAGTAGAAAGGTGCACCACTTACATGCTTCAGCCATTAGCATGTATAGGACTGATATTAAGGATAGAATTTTGGAAGCTGCAAATGCCGATTTGCAGTACAGAGACTTGGTAGCAAAGCTACAGTAGGGTGAGAGACCACAAAAAGAGGAAAATTACACCTTGGAAGCTGAGGGAATACTTCTGTACAAAAACAGAGTGTATATACCCAATGTCCAGGGTTTGAAACTTGTGATTCTAAGAGAAATGAATAATGTGACTTATGCGGGACACCCTGGATATCAGAAGATTGTGGCAGCAGTCAAGAGCCATTACTTTTGGCCAGGTATGAAGAGAGAGATTGTTGAATACATCACCAAATGTATGGAATGCCAGAAAGTTAAGGCTGAGCATAGGCACCCAGCAGGGTTGTTGCAGCCTTTGCCCATTCCTGATTGGAAGTGGGAAGTGGTGACCATGGATTTTATTACAGGATTTCCCAGAACGAGCAAGCAACATGATTCGATCATGGTTGTGGTGGAAAAGCTTACAAAAGCTGCCCATTTTATTCCACTGAAAACCACTCACAAGGCAACAGATGTTGTTGATATCTTCTTAAAAGAAGTGGCATGCTTGCATGGAATTCCTAAGACGATTGTGTTTGATAGGGACCCAAAATTCACCTCGAATTTCTGGAAAGGATTGTTCAAAGGATTCAGAACGAATCTGAATTTTAGTACAGCGTATCATCTCGAGTTTGATGGATAGACAGAGAGGGTGAACAGAGTAATAGAGGACATGCTGAGAATGTACATGATGGACAAACCATCATGATGGGAAGACTACTTGCATTTGGTAGAATTCGCCTACAATAATGGGTATCATGCATCGTTGAAGATGAGCCCATTTGAAGCACTTTATGGAAGAAAGTGCAACACTCCAGTGAGTTGGGATAATCCAGCTGATAGAGAAGTAGTTGGGCCAGAGTTTCTCAAGGAGATGGAGGACCAAATGATAAAAATTAAGTAGAATTTGAAAGTTGCCCAGGACAGACAGAAAAGTTATGCTGATAAGAACAGAACCCACAGAGAATTCAAAGTGGGTGATCATGTTTTCTTGAAAGTGAAAACTAACAGAAGTTCCCTGAAGCTCGGAAGTTGGGCCAAATTGGAAGCCAAATTTTGTGGGCCATTTGAAATCCTGGAAAGGATTGGGCCAGTTGCATACATGCTTGCATTACCTATATCTATGACTGTACATAATGTGTTTCATGTTTCATTTCTTAAGAAATATATACCTGATGCTAATCATGTTATCGATTGGAATGTGATTCAGGTGGAACAAGAAGGTGTCCTACAAGTGCATCCTCTGTGCATATTGGACAGGAAAAACAAACAGCTCCGGAATTGAGCTATAGGGCTTGTAAAGGTCCAGTGGACCTAGTACAGTCCTGAGGATGCGACATTGGAGCATGAATATGTTATGCGGGCAGAGTACCCGCATTTTTTTGAAAATTTTGAAAAGCTTGCAGCAGTGTAAAGTTGCACTGAGGATAGTGCAGAAATAAGGGGAGGGGGATTGTAATGTCCCCAAGGCCGAGCCCTGTTGTAAATCATGTTTATGAAATGAATTGTAATTATGTTTTTATAGGCTAGTGAGCCAAGTTAATATAAGCTGGTGGGCTTATGTGATTATTAGGCCAGAGAGCCTAAGTGTTGAAGGCCAAGAGCCTGATTTTGTACATGTATCTATGCACATTATTAATAAAAATATAAACACCGCCACGTGCAAACCGACCATGATGAATGAGTGATGGGGGAATAAGATTCCACAGAGTGGGCAAGGGATTAGGGGTTGGAAGGTGGGAAAAGGGACTAAGTGTTGAGCCTAGGGGTTTAACTCCTTGGGGAATAATATTTTAATATTATTCCAAAAGACATGTGAATAATATGTTTTATCCTAAGTTATTTTTGTGTAAGTCTTAAACCTGCGAAGTAAAGCAATGCATATAGATTCTTAAGCAATACAGAAATTAATCAATGGCTCATACATAGATTACACAGAGATTTTTACCGGAAACCCTCAACCGGGAAAACCTTTCTTATTTTCGTATCTGACGCACCCACACACACACACATGCAAAGAATATAACACATACCCAACATTCTCCCACTTGTTGTTTTCTTTGCATCCAGGGGTCCAAGGGATTATATAGTCAACAATCCAGGGCAGAAATGCCCATTGTTACTC
>ML778651.1:1348984-1375001 GCA_009831015.1 Picea engelmannii | reverse complement strand
ATGACATTCATCCTTGTCCTGTTGTTCTTTCATAGGTATAGTCCTTCTTGGAACACATTATCTTCCAAGAGATAGATATACAAGATATGTACAAAGACGATGCAAGCAAGATATGTACAAGAAAATAAGAAGAGTGTTGTTACATTTTAGTAGAAGAAATCGCTTCCATCCTGCTTAGTCTTCTTTGTTGGTTCCTTTTCTTCGGCAATCGATGCTTCATGTTTCTTCTTTCTTTATTTTAGCTCGGGACACTGATTTCTATAGTGACCGTACTTCTGACAGTTGAAGCATTGTATTTCTGAGATGTCTTTCTCTTGATTTGGCTTCCTC
The DNA here is from genome assembly GCA_009831015.1 of Picea engelmannii. NCBI lineage: Eukaryota > Viridiplantae > Streptophyta > Pinopsida > Pinales > Pinaceae > Picea > Picea engelmannii. Next base: position 1,374,671 of record ML778651.1, on the reverse strand, counting down.
CTTGAACCGAACTTCTTTTTGTTTCTGAATTTCTTGAATCTTGCTATGAAGGCTTGATCATCATACTTCTTTTGGGGTTTCTCTTTTTCATTGATCCTTGATTCTTCTTGAGCACAACAAGTCCAAAGTTCTTCAAATGTCGGGTACTCCTTCCTTGTGTTCATGCTTGCGGCAAATGCATCCCATGTCTTGGGAAGACCATTGAGTACTATGTTCACCAATTCCTTTTCTGAAGTGATCTCTTTAATAGCTTGTATTTGATATCTTAACTGGGAGATCCTTACAAAGTATGATGTTATGCTGTCATTTTCATTCATCTTCATGTTACAGAGCTCATTCTTCAGACTCATAACTTGTCCAATGTTTCTAACTGAGAAGAGATTAGTTAGGGAATCATACATCTTCTTCAATGAGTCAAGATGGGAGATGTAGGGTATCAAGTGGTCTTTTATGGAATCCACTATGATACTCATGGCATTGATGTCAACGTCTTTGAACTTCTCCATAGCTGCAACGTTATGCGGTTCCTTCTCTTCTCCTTCTGTAAACTCTGGCTTCACAATCTTTCCTTTCACAATGTCCAACACTTTATTATTAGAAAGGATGAGGTCAATCCTTGTCTTCCATGCTCTGAAGTTAGAGGCTCCATCTAGCTTGTTCTCAGACTTCATAGAGTTTTTCATGGCTTGCTTGACTTGGGCAAACCCTAGATTTGACCGAAAATCCAAACTTCACGTCTTGGCCTTCTGAGAGTACCAGGAGATGCGCTGGGCTAGGGCACACTGATCTATCAGGAGATTAGGTCAATCTCGTCACTTAAGGTGCCTCAACAAGAGGTTTAGGGTTTCTGCAACTGCTTCTGCTAGTAACCCTAGCTGCAGTTCTTTGGAAGCTGCTCCTGCTAGTAACCCTAGCGGCAGTTCCTCAATGAGCTCAATACCTAGCAGTTATGTTTCCTTCTAGCATTTTAGGCTGATTGAAGGGTGTGTCGGCCAATAACCTGTTAGAATATAGAAGATGGTGTGCTCGTTTTACCATTGACGATACCCTCGTCACCCAACCACAGGCCGAAGCCTCCCTCCAAGCACCTTAACCTTGACCTGAGAATTCCTTTGGAAGCAAACCCTAGGCTAGATAGCCAAACAAGGAGCAACGCATCAATCCCCAAGGATAGTGCATCACAAAAGCTGATCAGATAGTCCCAAACCCTAGCCAAGAGATATCCAAGTCAATACTGAAAACTAGCTGATGTTGCAGCTGCACCTGCAACCCTCCTCCAAACCTGTGCACCAAATGTAACTGCAGTGTGCACCAACTGGGAAACTGGTGCGTAGAACTGGCTCTGTCTGCAACTACTGAGATGTAATAAATGAGAACTGGCGCCCTGTATTTATAGTAATCCTGCCAGTTTACTGGGGCCGATTTCTCTTTCTGGGTATGTGTCTGTTCAATACATTATTATTAATTCTGGCTGACTTCTTCTCTTGGAGGCTAATAGCCTAATATAAATTTTCTTCTTGTGCCAACAAGGCTTCTAGGGTTATTAGCCAACTCATTAGGGTTTCTCTTGCTTTCCGGAGTCTTCTATTCTCGTCAGGTTCACACATGGGGGTAAATACCTCCCGCAGCTACCATAATATTAATAATGGCAGCTCCAGCAGACAGTAGAGACAAAAAGTGTCATGGTTGTATATGACGATACGTTAGGACTACTGGACAAAGAGGGAGAGACTTTAAAATGGGGAGAAGTATATTATATGTTTAAGAAATCAAACGTCTTGATGGAGGCAGAGGAACCAGATGAACTCCAGTTGTTTAGAAACAACATAAAATCAGGAATTTTCATAGTGGCATCACATCCAATATTTTTCCCTTATGCAGACACCATTTATTGGATTTTGAAAAACACAAATGTAGATAGTAGGTATGTCTCTAATGCAATAAAAGAGTTAATAGCTTCATTCAGGACTGATGATTTAGCTAAGTGTTACCATATTGAGGCCGAAAACAAAAATCTAGATGGTCATCTCCTTAGCGAGTTGGAACTCACACCGAAGGATTTATTCCCCACGTGGTATAAAGCAAACAAGCAGGTCAAATATTGGCCCAAGATTCGGTACCCCGCAACCAATTTAAGAAGACCCTAATAATATATCATAGCCATGTTGTGCAGGTTGTACAGGGAACTAGATGCAACCCACTTTCCCTTGTCACACATACCCCTGATCTATTTATGTGTAGATGTTGGGGGCTCATTCAACTGGGAAGACATATTGTTTGAGAATCTCAAAGATGTTATTTCAACAGTTACATAAGCACAACCAGGAAGCTTCCCCAGTTTCCATATGTTTTCATATCTTCTAGACATAATGTCCATTGCTCAGAAGTACACAAAAATGGGATAGAGTTGGTTTCATGTTGATGTCATTATCCACATCTATTGCAAGGTGATTTGGGAGCACAAATATTGAACATATTATCAAAGGATCTATGAACACTTCCTTGTCCCACTATATGAGTTTATTTTTTTCACCTCCCCACCTTGTCTGATCGGCAAGGCCATAGAAGTTATAAGAAGGATTGGGGATTGGTATTTAATAGAACACAATACATATATAAGGATATACAGTGCAATGAAACCACCTCATCTACTTCCTTGATTCGTTCCTGACATGTTTGTGCTCCAAGAAGTAACATATCAAACCATCATACATGGGGTAATAGGAATGTTATATAGATCAAAGAAATCCATTTGACCTCCATTTCCTCTTTACATTGACAACTACTTCTTTGAAAACACCAAACAAGCCAAGATAGAAGTAGACATCTTGCTTTCCTACCATTTTGGAGAGGAAAGAGTCAAGAGGCATGACCCCAAGAACATCATCAAAGAGCACTTTCATAGCATGGGACCCTTGTACGAGTACACCACTGAGTTTTGGCAAGAAGAAGGAGTACATCAAAACACTAGGACTTATGACAAGATGGTTTTAAACAGGAAGGATCAGCCAAAAGGTAGGATAGCAGATGAAGAAGCTACAAGAGAGGCTACCAGAAAAGATGTAGAGAGAGATGAAGCTGAGATATCTTCCCCCATCATCGTCTCGACTCATTCGTGTTCCATAGAAGAGGATGAAGAAGCATCAACTGATAAAAAGAGAAGAGACAAATAGAAGGTATGGAAGAGGAAGAATGACGCTAAAAATAAACAAAAATTAGAAGATGACAAAGGAAAACCCAGGGCAGAAAATGAAGAAAAATCAAAAGCAAAGGCCAAATAAAAAGTTCTCGCGGAAAAAGAAAAATAATTAGCAAAAAAGAAAGCAACAAATAAAGATGTTGAAGAAGAAAGGAAGAAGAAGAATGCAGATGATAGAAAGGGTGAAATGCACCCGATGGACTTGGATGTCCCTGGAACATCCACCGCAGGCGTAGGAGCATAAACAACAAGTATTGGTTTAGGTCTCGGACCTTGGGAACCTTTTCGGTCAACCAAAATATTGGATCTATGTAGTTTCACATACGATAGAAAAACCGACCAAATCATACAAGAAAGGGTAAAAAAGGTTCCAACAACAAAAGGAGCTCATTTGTTAGTAGTGACTCAGGTCCCCATCACGGGAAATGTCAGGGAAGACCCTGTGGCAATGACTAGGGTATGATTTGCATTCATGGATGTGACTGTGGACAATATACAGAGGTTGTGCCAGTAGAACGAAGAAAAAGAAATGAGGATCAAAGAGTTAGAAGAGAGGCTCCAACAAGTTAATATTGATGAAAGGAGTCTTCTAAATTTTAAAACCAGTGCGGAAAAAGTGAGGAATGATCTAGAAGGTGTCATCATCGATATGTATGCCAACCTACATCTCTTCCAAAATGGGGATGCTACAGTTATTGAAAAAAACGACTGGATACAAATGCAGCTGACACAATAGAACACTATCTGGGAAGGTATAGCAAACATTGAATCTTGGATAGAAAAAAATCTCGATGCTCCTTCGAAGTTGTATAGACCCTCAAAATCAACAAGGAAGACATACCTATATGCATTATATCATTTCCATCAGGTAGGGAAATGAGAAGACAAAGAATTAACCAAGGCAATGGGGATCTGTTGAAGGACTCACAAAGTTTCCCAAGAGTTGATAAAGAATGGTCATCTCCCAAGGTTAGATGAACTTGGGAAGAATTTGGTCATGAAAGAGTTATTGAATGTAGTCCAAGAAAGCACAAGTCGAAGGAGACAAATAGTCGAAGCATCAACCTTTGTCTCTACCGATATTATTGATCATCATCTACTACAGTCAATGAAGCTTCACACTATGATACCGGATTATATGACAAGTCTAGAGAAAAATATGAGTGCCCTATTGGGTATGTGTTATATTCTGCATCGGGATCGCATTATATTTAGGTGGTTTTTCGACACATGGTTTCTTTGTCGATGGTTTTCTATTTTCAGTTAAGGAATTAGGGTTTTGGACTAATCCAGGTCATTGGTTTAGGGTTTTGGATGTCGTTGGCTCTTATATGTATTTTGTATTGTAAACATTGTAACATGATGAATAATATAGAATATGTTGGTTTTCCCGGTTTGGGTTGCCAGGGGAAAAATCTCTGTGTAATGTTTGTATTTTCCATTGTATATTTTTTGTTCCTTTACTAAATATCTGTTTGCAGTAGATATTGTACAAGGTTAGAATTTACATGCCCTAGATGATAGCATTTCCATGATCGAAGTAACGCTGGAACAACTATCTTACAAAAGGATTGAATCATTGTATAACCAGTTGGAAGTTTCGACAGCTTATCTTCGAAGCAAAAGTTGATTGGAAAAGGACAAACAATTGTTTTTCCTTTCGTCCTTTTCCTAACTACCTCAAATTTCATCATTTTTTCCATTTTTCATGAGAGAAGGGAATGTGAATAGTTTTGTAACGTCCTCTTCAAGAAGAAGGTGAAAATACAATTAGGATGGACTGCTCTTTGTATAAAATAGACTAGAGGCTCCTTTAACAGGGACTTTTTTTTTGCTTTCAAGCATTATATAGACCCAAGAACTTTTTCAAGAACTTAAACAGTGTTAATGAATATTGAGAAGCCCTTAGGGCCAGCATGTTATAGAAGGAATTTTGTGTAGAAACTGATCAAAGCTTTGAACTACTTCAAGTGAAGATATTTTTTGTTTCTATGGACCGTGAGAATGATTTGTTTGTGGTAGACTAATTCTCATACGATCTTAATCATTCTACAATTATTGTTGTTTCTTTGAATATTAAATTGCTTGATTTTTTTGGGTTATTATTGTATATGTTGTTGTGATCTAGACTAATCTGATTATACACGTACATATGTTATTGCTTCCAAACTTTCTCGTTTTAAATAGCTAATTGTATTAAAGTTGTTTAAAGCTTTGGTTTCATTATAACTCATCGATTACTTTAGCATTGCTCCTAGATAGGATAGGTTAGACTAGATTAACAATAGATTAGTTGCATTTACATACATGGTCTTCATCTACATCTCTGCATTGAACCACCCACTTCATCGGTACACCAGAATGTAACTGGTAAGAAAACCATAAGATAACAATAAATGGCAGCCGAGACAAATTCTGGATGGGGATCCTAATCCAAACGATGTATAGTCTAATTGGGACTTTATACCGAGGAGTACCCCTTGTTGGTGTCGGGCAAATCTGAACCCCTCAACAAGCTCATAAAGTAGCCAAAGGTACTAAGACCTATCTCTTCTAAAGTTTCAACATATACTAATATAGAATTGCTCTAAGAAAAAATGCAACAAAAAACAGAGGTACAATGAAGGAAAAAAACCTATGGATAAAGACAACATAACAAAGACCAAACAACAAGAACAACTAGCATGAGAAATTTAACTATTACCAGTGATAACCCAAATTAGACAAGGAAACCATAAGAGATAGCATGCAATTTTTAGGCCCAAAGCAAAGTAATCAACTTCATTGATTCCATCAAACTTTCTCTTTCAATCCAGAACCAAACAATCACTTTCTTGCATGATCAAGGAACCAATTTTGAAAGAAGTTCACGCGTATCTCTCTTTCGTTTTTCATGTAAAACAAAGGAATTCACGAGTATCTCTCTTTCGTTTTTCATGCAAAACAAAGGTGACAAGCAAAACAAAAGTGACAATCAATAACACAAAAGCAACCAAAACTCTATCTAAATCAAAATGCAATTGACAAAACCAAGAAAATATATACATTGTGGTATATGAATAAAACCATAACCACATAGCTATATGGTAGCATGAATATCTAAATCAAAATGCAATTGACAAAACCAGAAAAATATATACATTGTGGTATATGAATAAAACCATAGCCACATAGCTATATGGTAGCATGAATAAATATATGAATATAAATAATTATTTGAAATATCCCTACATTCTGGATTATTTACCATATCAACACATAGTTAGTTCAAGAAATAACTAATATGTACGTTTTAATTTTTAATTTTGATTTTAAAACTTAAAAATAATAATGTTTAATTATTAAAATTATTTGTATTTCATCATAGTTGTTTCAACCCCGATAATCGTCTTGGACCAAAGTTGTTCATCTTCCATGTTAGGTTTAAATTTATTATCACATGATAGGTTTAATATGTATTATCACATGCAAAGGTGAAAAGAAATGTAAGGTTGGATATGACATCTTCTAAATAATATTTCTTTATAACATAATGGAAAAAAAATTACTTTTAGTATCATATTTATTTTATTTACATAATTATTTTAACTCAAAATCTCATTCATAATAACCATAGTATTCATACATTCAAACTAATTCAACTTATCCACAAAATTTTATATTTAATATAATTTAACTATAAATTTATAATAATAATAATTATTATTCATTATTATTCTTAAATATAAAATTCAATAAAAAAAATACCTCACATTAAATATCTTACTCTAATTTATTTATAAAAAATATACTATTAGTGTGGCTAGATATTTTTATATTTTAATTATTAACTTTATTTTGTTATATAAAAGAAGAAAAAATAAACCAATTCAAAACAATTTTAAATCTTATTATTTCACCCTCAAAACAATGAACAATAATTTATTTATTTTCCTATTATAATTATATTTCCAATTAAAATGATGTAATTCAAAAAACAACGCGGATATATATTTCATATATATTACTAAAAACCTAAATAATCTAATTTACAAAAAAAAATGTTAGCGGGCTGAAATGGAATGGAAAATGCGAGGTCTCGTGACTCTCGTCGCATTCGCAATGGATAAGTTCGCTTGGGGTCAAAGTCTATGCAAAAAGTCTTAAAGTTCGCTTGGGGTCAAAGTCTATGCACCCCGCTATTGATTTTCCCCACAACAATACGCAAAATCTATAAGTAACTAGAAATCTGCGAATAAATTATTATTATTGTGTGAAGAAAAGACTAAAGTAGTACTAGCAGCTAGTGGAGGGTGGCTCATTATTATTACTGTGTGAAAGAAAAGCAGCACTAGCAGCTACTGGAAGGCGGCTCACAGGAAAGTACTATGCGTGCGTTCCACGATCCAGAGCGAAGCGCGTCCTGCCGCGTATTGAGCCGTTGCAATTTGATTCATAAAATCAAAGTCAAGTCTACTCTAGTCTCCGGATGGATTGGGATTAGGAGACCATGGCGTTGGGGTTTCTGTATAAATAGAGCAAGCACCCCGCTGATTTACATGTACCAACACATCAAATATTCAGAGTGAATGTGAGAGTGCTGAGCAATTATTAGCAATGGCGGGTAGTAGTGGTAAATTTGCTAGTCCTCGTGGCCGTGTGGTGGTGAGGATGAGTCTGGTGCTACTGCTAGTGGTGGGCGTGAGCGTTAACGTTGTTAACGCCCAAAACTGTGGCTGTGCCAGCGGACTGTGTTGTAGTAAGTGGGGATACTGCGGCACCACCTCTGCTTATTGCGGCAATGGCTGCCAGAGCGGACCCTGTTCTGGCGGAGGATCTCCAAGTGGCGGCGGTGGAAACGTGGGGACTATAATTTCTCAGAATTTCTTCAATGGCCTTGCGAGCGGAGCTGGTGGCTCCTGCGAGGGCAAGGGATTCTACACTTATAACGCTTTCATCGCAGCTGCCAATGCGTATTCTGGATTCGGCACCACCGGTTCCAACGACGTCCAGAAGAGAGAGCTTGCTGCCTTCTTCGCAAATGTAATGCACGAAACTGGAGGTATATATTCTGCTCTATCTATAATCTGATTTCAATTACTTGATCAATGAAAATTGTTTACCAATTATTTTTCGTGTCAGGACTGTGTTACATCAACGAGATAAGTCCTTCATCAAACTACTGTCAGAGTTCAAGCACGTGGCCGTGTACAAGCGGGAAGAGCTACCATGGGCGTGGGCCCCTCCAATTAAGCTGGTGCGTATTGATCGATCATGTAATMACAGGTCTAATGGCAGAAGCGGCAAAGACAGACTGTGTGTTGGATTGTTAATGACGTTGTTTGTTAATCCATGCAGGAATTACAATTACGGAGCGGCGGGGCAGAGCATTGGGTTCGACGGGCTGAATAACCCAGAGAAGGTTGCGCAAGACGCCACCATCTCGTTCAAGACAGCCGTGTGGTTCTGGATGAAGAACAGCAACTGCCATTCTGCCATAACCTCCGGGCAGGGCTTCGGTGGGACAATCAAAGCCATTAACAGCGGGGAATGCAACGGTGGAAACAGTGGCCAAGTGAATAGCAGAGTTACTTACTACAAGAAATTCTGTAGCCAGTTGGGGGTGGATACCGGAACCAACGTCTCCTGCTAAATATTTCTCTTCATGGCTGCCAAATATATAAATAAATAAATGGAAGAAGAAAATGTGACTGTCTATATAACAGTCTGTTATATAACTAGCACAGTCGCTAACTCGTGGCTGAGAAGGTTGAAAGGTAGTGGCTGATAACGTTTGTCCTCAATACATTGAGAATGTGTGTCTCTAATATAAAACGTTTGTGGTAATCTGTCTGTGGTAATATGAAATGTTTGGTTGCATTAGGTTGATAAATGGAACGTGGCAATTACATATCCTTACAGTAATTTTTTAATGTGATTAGGTAAATGTTAAAAAGTAAACATGTTAACGGATGCCTTGATAAAATGCAAGAAAGTTATGAACAATAAATCTGATCCATTGATTTTGGAGGACGACTAAAAATATGCCAGCATCTTCAATGCATAGCCATCAGATTAGGGTTTAAGGTTAAATAAGGTTAAAAGATCATTAATTGTGCCTATTGTCAATAGGTATACGCCTTTCGAAGTAAAAATTGGGCTGCACCCGTCTTGCCATACTTATAGATTCAGTGGTCAATTAGTTTTAAATCTTACTTCCAAATTAAAATGTAATTATAATTTAAATAATATGTATATGGTCAGGTCATCTTTATAGTTAAATAATATTTAAATTTGTTTATTTACAATTTTTTATTTTTATTTTTTTATTTTATTAAAAATTAGTTTTCAAATAATATTACATCTTACTTCTAAAAAATTAAAGGGTAATTTTAGTTTAAATAATATTTGTTTAATTTTAATTTCCATAATATTTCTCTATTGTCATCTCTAAATCAAATAATAGAAGCATATATTATTTTATTTTATTTTTTATATATTAAATTAAATATTAATTTAATTGTAATTTAATTTTTATATAAAAAAATTAAATGAACAAGTTTAAATATTCTTATATAATTGTTAATGAAATAAAAAATTGTAATCTTTCTTTATTTAAATTGCATTAATAAATTGAGTGTCGTGAAAAGCTTGTATTATTATTTGATTGTACAATCTCAATAACTAAGATATATAATTTTAATCATTTTTTTAATTTTTTAAATAAATTTGAAGCAAAATTAATTTTAAAATGTAACAAAAAAGTTTCAAAAATTAAAATGTTTAAATTACTCTTTTTAAATTGCATCTTATAATAATAATCATAAAATCTTGATTTTTTAAATACTCAAATAATATTAAAATTAATATAACTACATAAATATCAATATAATTATACTAAATATGTTTAGTGTTATGGATTTTGACCATCCCAGTACAATAATATATATAATAAAAAAATAAGTTCATAAATGTTAATTATTTTTTTTATTTTTTTTTGGATTTTGACCATCTCAACATAATAATATATGTAATAATAAAATAAGTTTATATAAATAATTGGAGACTATTTAGAAATGACATTCTCTATCACATGCTTATCAAGCAATATGAATCTTTTTATATAAACTTTGGTCAAGTTTCCATGTAGCTAATAAATTCTGATTCATTAACTAGATCTAAAAACCATGCAAACACACTAATTATTAGATGAGATTTGTATAAACTAACTAGAAAAACATTATTTGTCAATGATTTTTTTCTTATTAGATGTATAATCTAAGAGATAAATGATAATTACTAATTTAAAAATTCCAGTAAAATCACTAAAACCCCAATTTGAGGTTTTATATGAAGGAATTTTGCCCCAAAAATAGACAAGGCAATGAAGTCTTCTAAACACAAATCTAATTTTTTTCAAGGTTTTTCTTATTGTAATAGTTTCTAATAATTTATAATTATAATTTTTGAAGCAACTCAACAATATTGAATATTGTTTGTGGGTCTTCTCATGTTAAAGAGGAGTTCATCTCTTCCTTATTTATTTATAATGACTAAAATGATTTCCTTTTATCTTATTATTGAATACAAAATCCTTGTTACATTTGGATTATGTAATCTCAACAGTGGATATTCTAAAAGTGTGGTTAATTTTTTTTAAAAATAGAATGTTTATACTAAGCTCTTTAATCCATTCAAATTGTTAATATCTATATTTAAATTGACTTGCAAAATGTAAAAAAAATAAAAATATATTTTTTTTTGAAAACTAGATTTTTAATAATTCTAGATTGTATTCCTTTATAAGATAATTGAAAAAATTATAGGTATATTTATTTTATCAACATAATTTTAAGTTTTAAGTTTTTTTAATTAGTGGTTAAATTTATTATAATTTAGTTGTCAATTTGCAATGAGAATAGTTATCATTAACTTTGGTGACTATGGAATTTCAAGAAAAACTACCTTACATGAAACAACTTTTTCTAATTCATAATAGGTATACTTTCACTTTTACTAAATGTCTCTATGTCTTCATTATTAACATTAAAAAAAAACCCAATAAAAAACAATTTTAAATAAACAATAATTTATTTACTTTTTAATAATAATTATATTTCTTATTTCCTACTAAATACATAAATGATGTAATTTGAAAAAATAAAGCTGAGAAAATGGCCAAAATTAATAGTCTTTTAATTACAAATTAACTTTTAATAGATAATTTTTCATGTGGGCCTAATATTCTTGATTCTCACAAAACATTAACATGATTTTATGATTTGAAGCATTAATTTTCTTGCATGGACAAAACATGTATGTTAGTCATTAAATTTGATCTCATTAAAACTCTCAAAACATTAAAGTTCTGCTCATTGAAAATGGATGCATCAAAAAAATAAACATCATCCAAAAAAGAAATAATTTTTTTTGAATCTTATGTAGAAATCATAAAAAAAAATTGTATATACAACATTCAATTTTTTTTTAAATCTTGTGTAGAAATCTCTATTCTCATAAAATTCTTTGTATATGATTAACCCTACCCTAACCTTCAAGTCAATTTAACTCTAACCCAATGTATTCATCTAAAAAACCATACATCATCCACATTAACCATTGAGCTCATAATAAGGCTTAATTTGGATGCAATTTTGGATTTATGAGTCCAAAGTAAGACTTAATTTTGGATCTATATTTGAAGAGAATATTTTCATAATGAAAAAGTAATAATTAAATTAGTACTAATAATTAGTACTTCTAGTCCAAAATGTTTCAATAATAAAAGAAAATTGAGGTATTATAAGGATGTAATCAGCCCTAATCTAGAAGATCAAAATTATCTATCCGTTTTGCCAAGTGTAAAGAAAAAAATAAGCATTGCTAAGATAAGAACAATTTCTCACTAGCTCCATAGTGAAAGTGGGCCTTGGTCAATTCCTAAAACCCCATGGGATGAAAGAGTGTGTCACCTTTGTGACACTAAGAAGGTTGAAGATGAAAAACATTTTCTCTTAGATTGTCCACCCTATACCCATATTAGATCTCATTTTCAAAATATGTGTCACACTACCAACCTTCCTAACCTCTTAACTCAATAAAAGTATGGTGATCTTGGAAAGCTTCTCTTAATGCTTTTAGAGCACACAAACAAAATTCTAAAGAATCTCAAGTAATCACTTACCCTCTTAAAGTCCTATACCAATTCAGTCTTAGTGAACGTTCTTCTTCTTCTTCTTATTCATCATCATCATCATCATCAAATAACATCATCAAATGATAGTATAAACACACTCAACAAACACAATGCAAAAATAGATATGGATCAATAACAGAATAGCTCATCATTTCAAAACCACAAAAGCAGAACTGGTGATTGTATATCTCTTTGCGTATGTGATAAAGTTTAAGCAATGCAGGTTACCATATGTTTTAGTCGTGCAGGTTACCATTGAGGGCCCCTAAGGGATTCCTCTACAAAATCAGAGTACCCTGAGCATGAAGGTGGAGCAGCCGCTTGCACTAGGTCTGTTATATGCTTTGGTGCACAAGTGCTTTTTTTTATTGTGCTAGCGTTAGGGTTAGGATTACAGTTAGGGTTGTCACTGTTCTGGCAGCCTGTTTTTTCACTGTTTTTGCTTTGGGGAACTAGGGTTATCACGGCCTTGTCATATCGGATTACGGTTCCTTCAAATGGGAGATAGGCCAGACATTCCAAGGAGGTCAATTCTGATTTCTGAGTTTTCATTGTATTCCATTAATAAACCCTAAATTTCATAATGCGTCGTTTGGCATAGTTATATTTATTAGTAATTTAATTTGTGGTCCCTAATAGATATATTTATTAATAATTTAATTTGTTGTCACTAATAACCATTACGGCAGCTACTAGGATTGGAAAGCAAATAGGTTTTATTTATCTTAAAATTTAAATAATGTAATAAGTACTAAATCAATTTAATTAATTAATTAATTCTGTTTGAACAATAATTCATGTTTTAATCAAAAGTTAGCAGCATTTCCATTTCCATAATAGGAAGCACTGATTAGTAATGTCCCTTCATATTAACTTACATTCATTAATTGATAATAAAAATATTGAATCCTTAGCACATCCTTCCCATGCAGTCACGAAGCTGAATATTCATCCTCTCATTTTATGAGCTCTAAAGAACTTGTGCGTCAACACCTCATGAACATTAGTGTCAATATTGATTTATATATAACATTGTTGACAAGTGTTAGATGGACTTATTGCCTTATATAGTGTGTAGGTCATAAGGCTACAATGACATTGCAAATGGATTTTTTAATTATTTTTATTAAAATTAATATCATTATTAATATATGATATAATTAATAAAAAATTAATATATATGATATAAGAATTAATAAGAAGATAAATTAGCTAACACAATTATATTAGTAAAATGGTTGATATTTATAGATCTTTCGTTTTACTTTGAAAAGTAGAAAATAGTGATGATAGGTGTATGTTAACCACTTTACTATTGTGATTGTGGTTGGCCTACTTTAATATTATGCTTTTATCTTATTAATATTATACTAAAAATTTATTAATAAGATAAAACCATAATATTATAATTGAAAAGGTTATATTGGATTGGAGCATTTCTAAATGGTTATTTAGAGTTGTAACATATATATTTTTTAGTTAGTATTATGTATTAAAATATTATAATTGTTGTTATAGTTCGCTAAATGATATTATACTAAATTATATATATATATATATATATATATATATATATATATATATATATATATATATATATATATAAAGTAAGTTAGAAGATACATTAGATCCTATTAAGGAGTAAAAATTACAGTTGTCGTGATATCCCATGTGGTTGTGGCAGCATCGCTCTAGTGGGAAACCAATGTTGCCACATGGCCATTAAGGTTCCAAGTGTCCATGCAAAACTTAAAACATTGTAAAGAGCATAAATTGTATAGTCCTAGATCTAGGATGCCACGTAGGGCGAGAATTATGTAAGCTAAACTGTCTATGCAAGAATCAGAAAACTGAAAAGAGAAAAAATTGTATAATCCTAGAGCTAAAATGCCACGCAGGGCGAGAACCTTGTAAATTATACTGTCTAGAGACATAAAAACTTGGGAAACCTGAGCAAGATGAAATCATCCAGAGCTGGGGTCGAGATTTCTCTCGTTCCTTTGGTTGTGTGCAATGTCCTTACCCAGAGTCCCTGTGTCCGAGATAGTTTTCCAGAGATCCCGTAGAAGAGACATCAGAAGCTCCTCGCGACGAATCTGGTCATCTTCCCTGTTCTACAACTCTTTGATGGATCCATTAGCGTTCATAATTGAGCGCTTGATGGAATCCAAAGAGTTCTTCAAAGGTTCTAACCCAGCGCACCGAGAGCAAGAAAATGGGGGTGGAGGGGGTGGAGGAAAATCAGAGGATGAAGAGGGGGAGGCGGGAGAGGGGAGGGGGAAGGATGAAGAAGAGAGAGGTGGTCAGACTGGTGGGGGCAGAGGGTGGAGGAGGGCGAGGACGAGGCTGGAGGGGAGGTGGCGGCTCAGGGATGAGCTTTGGAGTGAAGCCCAAGGAATTTCCATGGCTATCGAACCACTCAACTCTACAAGCATACAAAGAAGACAAGGGAGGTAATTCATGTGTAGTGGCATGTTTAGGAGGGTGGTTCGGAGAGATGGCGCGAGTTGAGGCAAGGGGGAGCTCCAGAGTGGAAGCATGAGCAGTGTCTTGAGGAAAGGTTTGAGGAGAGTGCTTGCCACATCCCCTTGAGCCTCTGCCTCTTGCTGCGTACCAAGCCGCCCCTCGCTTAGACTTACCCCGAAGGCGAGGCATCGGGGGAGAACTAGAGAACCAAAGGTGGATCTCGAGGCAACGGTTGAGCGAAGGACAAGGTTCAAACCAGGACCAAGAAAAAATGCAGACTGAAGGACGAGTGCGAGGCGTGGGAGGCCGAGAGTGCAATTGATGGTGGAGGGGAGGAGGAAGCTCGAACCAGAGCCCGAGAAGAATGGAGTCTGGTGGAAGAGGGAGAGACGCAGGAGGCCGAGACAATGTTTCTAGACAAAACGTATAATGTTTCTAGACAATGCATTTTTCATAATATTATCACTGAATTCAATGCACCCTATTGTTTTATGTTATATCATTATCACTCAAATCGGTGCACCCTATTGTTTTAGATTATATCATTGTTAAAATGAATATAACTACTGGATTATGCTAAATCATGTGTTATTGTATCATCACTTAAATCAATGCATTTTTTTCATTAAATCAATGCAACTAATTGTTCTACACCATAGAGCACAATTAAGATAGTTCCTTAAAACTTTCTCCAAGAATATCTCAAAGAGCACAACTAGGATAAATAGTTCACTTAATATTGAATGTTATTGGTTTTAGCACATAGTTTTTTATTTACTCAATATTATATTATTCTTTTAGGAGGGACAGGTCTCAAGTCCAGGTTGAGCATGTTTTTCGCATTTTATATATCTTAATATTATAATTGTTTTAATGTGCAAATACTAATAGATAAATCACACATAACCAAAAAAGTTTTGAAATTATATTATTCTTTTAGGACCGACACGTGTCATTTCTTCATTTAATTAGTGCACTGAATCGTTTATCATAGTATTATCACTGAAATCAATGCACCCTAATGTTTTATGTTATATCAATATCACTAAAATCAATGCACCTTATTGCTTTAGTCCTCTGAAAAAGTATTTGAAAATCCAAAAGGATTTCCTCGACGATGACTAATTTAACACTCCATTGATTTTATGATAGGGTCCTTGCCAAAGTCCATAACATATCGACTCAACCCAAATGAAAGTATAGAAACTGAAAGGTAGATCAATAAATTGCTATAAGATGGCCATATTTGGCAAAGCACCTTCAACTTATGATATCTATTTTGAAATTTGTTTTCACACTAAATTCATATCACTTAATGATTTGTTGCATCTCACTGTTGAAATCAATATAGAGGATTAATATCCTTCATATAATTTCTTCAATTAATTAATGCACTAAGTCATTTTTCATAGTATTATCACTGAAATCAATGCACCTTATTGTTTAATGTTATATAATTATCAATGAAATCAATGCACCATATTATTTTATTCTATCATCACTTAAATCAATGCATATTGTTTTGCATTATGTTATCACTATAACAATTTTTATATGGAATCCAAGTTTCGGGACTTAGCGAGAGGCTAAACCAGTGTAGAGATGCGATAAACTAGAGGACAAGGCCATATCTAGTGGAAGGAGGCTAAGTCTAGCGGAAGTGCGGAGTTGATGGGACCCGACGGTCCACAGATCGCAAGTGCTGCAGATCAATTGTCATGGATCATTTCGGGCGGAGAACTAGCGCGGAGGTTAAAATGTCTGAGTGGGCTTGAAATTCCAACTGTGGTTTCCCGTAAAGATACGTGGCATCCTCTGATGCATTTCAGGGGGGAAAGCGGGTGAAATTGAAACCACTCCATCACACCCTGAAATCATGTGTTAAGTGTCATTAAATGTGTCAAATACAAGGGTCACAAGTGGAAAGGAAACTTGACGGTCAATCAAATCATCTCAAGAAACTTGTTTAGATATCATTCACCCGCGCAATGCCAAGTAAGCGCCACTAAATAACTGATTTAAGACTCGTCATTGGAAATCAATGGTCGAATGTGATAAGTCGTTATCCTTGTAAGGAATTTCATTAGTAGCCCATGATTAGTACTCGATAGCAACTGTTACTCAAAACACAGGTGAAATTACTCTATTTTAGGTAATTGATGGTTTATTCTAGAGCGGGATAACTGCAAATCTAATCACTCTTCCAATTCATGTACATTTGAGGGAAATAGGCTTGTGTTCCCTGGAAAACCAAAGGGAGATGAGGAGAAAGATCGAGCGGTTTTCAACAAACCAGGAAATTCAAATAATATGACAAGGCTATCAAGTAAAAAGAGAGAAAGTCATGTTGCACGACTCCTGACAACAAAATTTCACGCAAAGTCTGTGGATGAACCAGGACTAGGTGAAGAAATCAGGTTGAATCCTATTATAAAAGATTTGATCATTAATGGATATGCAGATGGACACTGCACGCAAGTTGGTGAGAGAAAAAGGAAAAAACGACGAAAGGAGGAAGTTAAAGCTGGGACAGTTAAAGGTACTGAAGAAGACCAACCTAGTTGGATTCACACGTTAAAGGAAGAGATTGAAAAGCTAAAATGAAAAAATTCATGACCGGATAAATCGAGTTCATTTTAGGGAATCTTGTGATTTTGTAGAGAGGTGGCATTTGGGGTAAAGATCTCAAGTATTTCGGTTTTCTGTTTGTAATGTTCCCTAGAAAGTAGGAGCTCAGTTTTGGTACATTACTCCCTTTGTAACTGATATCTATTCTTGGAATCTTGGAGAATATGATTCGTTTTGGGTCTCATATGTAATTTATCTATATATATTGTTAAAAAGATAAATGAAGAGTTAGACTGATCAGAGAACGGCTTGCCCTTGTAGCAGGAAAACTTTGTGATTTCTTATGGATTTTAATATAAGCAGAGAAGGTTTTCTTAGATAGTCAAGATTCATCATGGTGTTGATGTTCAATATGTCTTCTTGTATTTCATATTCATGAATGTGCTTTTCTGCTAGCGATAATCTTTAAGCAAAAGAAAAAAATTCACCTTGATGGTACTCTTTCTCATATTGATTATACTTGTTATGTGTTTATTGGTTCATGGTTCAGAATTCACCCTGGATTGGTGCTCTGTTTTTAGTAGTCAGCCTTTATGTTTCTTCTTCTAAAGCTATACCAAGAGATTCATCCCTAGTTAGACGCCTCTTGTCATAGTGGTCTTTCCTGTCTTTTCCCATTGCCATCTCATATTACTTATTTGGCTTAACACTGTGGCTATTTTTCCTCTTTTCTCTCTAGAATACATAGCTTATAAATATTCGTACGATTTCAGGAATTGAACCCATTGTGCAATGGCACTGCCCTTTAGTTTCGTCTTACCATTTTTAAAATTTATCCTATTATAGAATTTGACCTCTGTGTGTGCATTGATAAATATTTTGAGTATTTTCAATAGCTATATGCATGAAAGATCCCTCTCTGGTTGGAAGAGTCAAAATCCAACCTAAAGTTGGTTTAAATAGTTACCTCTATCGTTTGTCTATCAGCCAGACAAAATTTACAGAGTGCTAACATTCTGGCGTCATTGCCAGGGAATGAAGATGAAATATTCACTAGGAGAAATGACAAAGTTCATATCTAAGTACTGATGGTGAAATGTATTCAGACATAGAAAGGTTGTACATCATTCACCTGGTGACTCCATTTTCAAGAATCTAGAATTCAAATTTTTCATGGCAACTTCATTGTCCAAAGACTTAATAGCCTGAAGATTTTATTGGCGACTCCACTCAAGCTTCAAATGTGATTTACAGATTCCACTGGAAGATGAGATCCCCTGACAAAGGTATGAATGGACATCATGGGAGAAAAAAAGTACCTAAAGTTGAGTTTTTTCCAAGACATAATATTTTTTTTTATTAATTACCTTTTGTCCTTTCCTGAACATGCTAAACAATTTTTTCTTCACTTGCTGCATTCAAATGATGATCATGAGAATCTTGAAATTGTATATCCTCCTCTTAAATTTATACATACATCTCCTCATCTTATCACTAATTTTGATCAAAATCTCTCATCTGAACCATGTGATAACCATAACCAAGTTGATGAGTCTCATGAAACCAAGGCTGATATTTCACTTCTTGTACTTGATCCAACACCCTCCAAGACTCAGCATAGATACATACCCTTAAAATTACCTCACATACTTCATGATTTTCCTCCAAAGCACTATAAGTACCTACCTGTGTTTGATGGAGAACATGATGCCATCACAGCTGAAAAACACATCCAAGAGTTTGAGAATTTTATAGATTTGTTTGAGATTGATCATGATGATGTTTGTATAAGGGCCTTCTCTCAATCCTTGAAAGGAGATACCAAAGAATGGTTTAAACATTTCAAGCCATAGACAATTATCTCATGGGAAGAATTGAAGAGTGTTTTTTCGTAGTTTTGGGGCAAGAGGAAATCTTTGGATCTACAACTTACAGAGTTCTATGCCTTAAAGAGGCTGAGCAATGAAACTATTTCTACATTCAGTAGAAAGTTTTCTAGTATTTATTACAATTTTCCCAAATAAATTCAACCCATTGAAGTTGTTGCCATGCTCCAGTATGCCACTACTCTTCATCCAGATTTGTCTTTCCTCCTTATGGAAAGAAGACCTAAGTCCTTACAAAATATATTTAATGATGCTCAGGAGATTCAACACAATATCCAAGCATGTGAACAGATTTGAAATGAAGGGTTGGATGCTCAAGAACATGAAAGTGAATATGAACAGAAAACAATTAATTGGAATCTTGAGCATAGAGTTGATAATATCATAGGTCCTCTTGAAGTTTTAAATGCTAATGATTTTGAAAAGGATTGTATTCCACTTATTGAAATAGAGGGCGCTAATGTAGCTTCTAATCCACCCCGTGATAAGTATGGAGTTGATTGTTTTATTTATAGACAATCAAGAAGATGAGTTTCAAATCAATATGTTGAAGAGCAGGTTGATGTTCCAAGTTTGTTCTTGTTAGATGACATTGTAAACGTTTTTTATTTTCCTATATATGATGAATATAATGATGATTGTGATTTTGAATTCCTGGAACAACTAGTCACATGTTCTCTATCAGAAAATGTTCCTTTTCAGCAGTATATTGAGGGAAATCGGCTTACATATCACAGTTACAAAGAAGAAATTTATGAACCAGCTGAAGGAAATCCTTTACCTTTATGATTCCCTTCATTTAAATTGTTGAAAGAGAATTATAAGGCCATCACTAAAGCAAAGGGAGGTGTGATGATGCCAAACCACGCTGATTCACTGTAAAAAATTAACAAGGAATTGTAGCCATTGGTAGAAAATGAAGCTGAAGATGAGTGTGTTTAGCAATCCAAAGAAAGTGGAAAATATGCATATGACAATAGTAAAGAAAATGAAGAAGATTTTGAATCAGGTGGAAGAACCTTTCCATTGTGCTTTGCTTCTTTCAAATTGTTGAAGCAAAATGTTAATATTGTTTCAAAACAGAAACCCTCCAAGCATGATGTTGAACCTGAAGAAAGCAGTGGACTTGCAAATGAAAAATATCTCCCATTATGTTTTTCTTCCTTTGAATGGATAAAATCAAATCATGAGCAAATAGAAAAATTTGATCAAAGAATTGTTGTCAAAAGTCATTCGCCTTCTCCTGAACTTGATGAATATATTCAACAAGATCCCCAAGAAAACAAAGTGTTTCGAAGTTGTCTTTCTTCCCCCATGAATGATGTGGTTGTCAGAATTCCAATGGGTTTAGACATGGATGAGGGTGTTGAAAATGCTTCTATGGAGATTCCAAACAATGAGCAAATAAATGACATAGAGTTTCAAGGAAGAAACAAAACAGTGTATGTCATGATTCGATTAGGAATGTAGAAAGATCATAAAGAAGTAGTTGTTTTATTTAATTCCTTTGAATATTATGGTTCTGAAAATGTTCTCAGGATTGAAGAAGTAGAACAAAGACAAAAAATACTTGTGAAGGAGTCATGTCCTTCTATTTTGGTTCATCAAAAAGAAATGTTTTCTCATGTGTTTCATGACCTTGTGGCATGCTATATGGAGAGTTTTAACAACCAAAATTTACAACTTATGATGGGTTGTAAGCTTAGAAATAAAGATGATGGTCAGTCAACATCCTCATTAAATATGGATTGCTTGCTAATAGAGGGTTTATTCCAGTCAGGACTATCTTATGATTCAAAAGATTGTTATTTCCAACAGTCTCAACAGATTTTTCATCTTCTTGGTGGCAATCAACTGGTTAAATCACATGAAAGTAAGAATGCAGTGGAAAGAGTGAAACATGATTGTTGTTTTGTGCATGTTTTAGAGGATCCATTTTTAGTTTTGTTGGAGGCAGTAAACAATCCTAATGTTTTTGAATCTTTGAGATTTGAATTCATATGTAAATTCTTGAATAAACTATCAGTAAACATGATTTGGAGCAAGTGTGTGCAAAGAAACCAAACAATAGATAAAATCATTGCATGGTTTCATTGGCATTATGATTTCATTTGATTGGAAGATCATTTCAGCAGTTAGGGTAGGTAGGTGCGAAAAAGCTTGATAATCAAGCATTTTCAAGTTTAGATTTTCAAATAAAGTGTTCAATTAGATTTTAGCAGTATATCCAGCATTCAGTCTCAAGGTGAAAGCAGTGGGCAGATTTCAGTTTTTAGCAGACATTAGTGACAAGTTAGAATAGGGTACACACCCATTTTGGGAGTAGCTCGATGGATAGGGCACATGGTCTACGCGTTCTTTGCTACCTCGCAGGGAGGACAACATCCCCAATCGGAGCCCATGTTATCACTATAAAATTTTTTATATGGAATCCAAGTTTCAGGACTTAGCGAGAGGCTAAACCAGTGTATGAGACGCGATAAACTGGAGGATGGGGCCATATCTAGCAGAAGGAGACTAAGTCTAGTGGAAGTGCGGAGTTGATGGGACCTGGCGGTCCACAGATCGCAAGCACCGCAAATCAACGGTTAGGGATCATTTTGGAAGGAGAACTAGAGCGGAGGTTAAAATGTCTAAACGGGCCCGAAATTCCAACAGTGGTTTCCTATAAAGATACGTGGCATCCTCAGATGCATTTCGAGGGGAAAAGCGGGTGAACTCGAAACCACTCCATCACACCCTGAAATCACGTGTTAAGTGTCATTAAATGTGTCAAATCCATGGGTCACATGTGGAAAGGAAACTTGACGGCTAGTCAAATCATCTCAAGACACTTGTTTAGATACCATTCGTCTGTGCAATGTCAAGTAAGCGCCGCCCAATAACCGATTTAAGACTCGTCATTGGAAATCGATGGTCGAACGTGATAAGTCGTTATCCCTGTAAGGAATTTCGCCAATAGCCCATGATTAGTACTTGATGGTGACTGTTACTCAAAACACGGGTGAAATTACTCTATTTTGGGTAATTGACGGTTTATTCTAGAGCGGGATAACTACAAATCGAATCACTCTTCCAATTCATGTACAGTTGAGGGAAATAAGCTCGTGTTCCATTGAAAACCAAAGGGGGCCAAGGAGAAAGATCCAGTGCTTTTAAACAAACCAGGAAATTCAAATAATATGATAGGGCTATCAAGTAAAAAGAGAGAAAGGCATGTTGTGTGACTCCTGACAACAAAATTTCACTCAAAGTCTGCAGATGAACCAAGACTAGGCGAAGAAATCAAGTTGAATCCTATTATGAAAGATTTGATCATTAACGGATATGCAAATGGACATTGTATGCAAGCTGGCAAGAGAAAAAGGAAAAAGCGACGGAAGGACGAAGTTAAAGCTGGGACAGTTAAAGGTACTGAAGAAGACTAGACTAGTTGGCTTGACACGTTAAAGGAAGAGATTGAAAATTGAAAATGAAAAAATTCATGACGAGATAAATAGAGATCATTTCATGGAATCTTGTGATTTTGTAGACAGGTGGCATTCGGGGTAAGGATCTCAAATATTTTGGTTTTTTGTTTGTAACATTCCCTAGAAAGTAGAAGTTTGTTTTGGGTATGTTACTTCCTCTGTAACCGATATCTATTTTTGGAATCTTGGAGAAGATGATCTGTTTTGGGTCTCATATGTAATTTATCTATATATACTGTTAAAAATATAAATGAAGAGTTCGACTGGCCAGAGAAGGGCCTGCCCTTGTAGCAGGAAAACTTTGTGATTTCTTATGGATTTTAATATAAGCAGAGAAAGTTTTCTTAGATAGCCGAGATTCATCATGGTTTTGATGTTAAATATGTCTTCTTGTATTTCATATTCATGAATGTGTTTTTTTGCTAGCAATAATCTTTAAGAAAAAAGAAAAAAATCACCTTGTTGGTGCTCTTTCTCATATTGACTATACTTGTTATGTGTTTATTAGTTCCTGGTTCAGAATTCACCCTGGATTGGTGCTTTGTTTTCAGTAGCCAGCCTTTATGTTTCTTCTTCTAAATCTATACCAAGAGATTCGTCCCCAGTTAGACGCCTCTTGTCATAGTGATCTTTCCTCTCTTTTCCCACTGCCATCTCATATTACTTATTTGGCTGAACACCATGCCTAGTTTTCCTATGTTCCCTCTGGAATACATAGATTATAAATCTTCATACAATTTCAGGAATTGACCCCATTGCCCAATGGCCATGCCCTCTAGTTTTGTCCTACCCCTTTTTAAATTTATCCTATGACAGAATCTGACCTCTATGTGTGCATTTCCAAATCGTTTGAGTATTTTCAATAGTTATATGCATGCAAGATCCCTCAATGGTTGGAAGGGTCATAATCCAACCTAAAGTTGGTTGAAACAGTTACCTTTGTCGTTTGTCTATCAGCTGGACAAAATTTAAAGAGTGCTAACACATTAAATCAATGCAACAAATTTCTCTAAATCAGAGAGAACATCTAAGATAGTTCCCTTAAAAATTTATCCAAGAATATCTCAGAGAGAACAACTAATATAATTCACTTAATATTTAATGTTATTGTTTCCAGTACATAGTTTTTAGTTATTCAATATTATAATATTATAGTTCACTATGTTTTGTTGTATCATCACCTAAATCAATTTTCATAGTATTATCACTAGAATCAAAGCTCCTATTTCTATAAATAGTAAAATAGTAATAGTAATAGTAATAGTAAATATAGTAAAGTAAATAGTAAATAATAAAGTAATAGAAGTAATAGTAATAATAAATGCTAAAGTAATAGTAAATATGATATATATAATAATGTGTGTAATTTTTAGTTTTATTAATTGAGTCGAATTTTTTAATTGAGCCGACTTTAAATTTTTGAAAATTTTGAAATATTTGAAATCTAACATCACATGACAACTTCTCCCCCATATTGGACTTGAGAGCGCCTCTCATCGTAATAATATGGGTATGATTGATTGTGATGTTTCTCAATGGTTATGTCAGATTGAGACATTCATCTTGGTTGACTTGTGGTTGCTTCCTACATTCATTATGTTTATGTTGCATTGTGGTGTTGATTAAACACGATGTCACATTATGACATTCATAAAGTGTAAGTTTTAAACCTACGAAGTAAAGCAAAGCATATAGATTCTTAAGCAATACAGAAATTAATCAATCGCTCATACACAGAGTACACAGAGATTTTATACCGGAAACCCTCAACCGGGAAAACCTTTCTTATTTTCATTATATCGAATTTCATCATTCGCCATACAATATATAAAATGTTTTTAGGTATTCCGTAGATACCAAAACCCTAATCCCTTAATCCGGGATTAATTTACAAATCCGCTAAAAATAGCAAAAACCGCCCAAAAAAAAATTTCGGGGCGCTGCCCCGAACGCTGCATGTAACCGGGGGGGGCATACCTGCCCCCCCCTGGGACCCCTCTAGGAAAGCACCCGGTGCACACGACAGAGCTCTAGGTGAAGGGATCGTCAGACGCAGTTGTCGTATCTGACGCACCCACACACACACACATGCAAAGAATATAACACATACCCAACATTCTCCCACTTGTTGTTTTCTTTGCATTCAGGGGTCTAGGGGATTATATAGTCGACAATCCAGGGCAGCAATGCCCATTGTTACTTGACAGCAGGAGAACTTTTCTGTGCTCACAGACTTTGTCAATGAATCTGCAGCATTCTTCAAAGTGTCAACCTTTTCCAACAACACCTTCTTTTCCTCAACCATGTCTCTCACAAAGTGATACTGAACATCAATATGCTTTGTCTTCGAATGATAAGCTGGGTTCTTTGCCAGGAACATTGCACTCTGACTGTCACAGTCTAATCTCACTGCTTGTTGTACCAACCCAATACCTGAACACAATATTTGTAACCATACTGCTTCCTTGCTTGCATGAGTGGCTGCCATGTATTCAGGTTCTGTAGTTGAGAGTGCCATTGCATCCTGTCTTTTTCTCATCCAACTGATTTCTCCTCCAAATAGGTTAAACACATACCCACTTGTAGATCTTCTGCGATCCAAATATCCAGCCCAGTTTGCATCAACAAAGCCATGTATGTCCACCACTCTGTCCAATCCCAGTCTTCCTTGGTAGCACAATCCATAACTGGTGGTGCCACGAAGATACCTGAAGACCCTCTTTATTGTTGTCCAATGCTCCTTCCCTGGTTTTGAAATATACCTTCTCAAAACTCCCACGGCATGTGCAATGTCCGGTCTAGTACAAACCATTGCATACATCAAACTGCCAACTGCACTGGCATATGGAACATGGGACATGTCCTCTTCTTCTTCCTGTGTCTTGGGACACTGATCTGCAGATAACTTTACACCTATAGGAAT
>ML778651.1:1300985-1346335 GCA_009831015.1 Picea engelmannii | reverse complement strand
TCAAAGTTTTTACCATTGAACTTCTCTATCTCGATTCTAGATGAGCTCGCCATTCCTCTTTCTTTACTCGAATCTCCACTTGTAAAAGCTCCCACTAAACCCAGGTTTATCACAGACCCAAGATAAACTTGATCTATCAAGACCGAGCCAAACCCTCAGCAACAAAGGCGTCCCTCTGAAGCCAAAAACGATCTCTGATACCACATGTAAGTTTTAAACCTGCGAAGTAAAGCAATGCATATAGATTCTTAAGAAATACAGAAATTAATCAATCGCTCATACACAGAGTACACAGAGATTTTATACCGGAACCCTCAACCGGGAAAACCTTTCTTATTTTCATTATATCGAATTTCACCATTTGCCTTACAATATATACAATGTTTTTAGGTATTCCGTAGATACCAAAACCCTAATCCCTTAATCCAGGATTAATTTATAAATCCGCTAAAAATAGCAAAAACCGCCCAAAAAAAAAAATTGGGGCGTTGCCCCGAACGCTGCGCGCAACCAAAGGGGGGCATACCTTCCCCCCCTGGGACCCCCCTAGGAAAGCGCCCGACGCACATGGCAGAGCTCTAGGTGAAGTTGTCGTATCTGATGCACCCACACACACACACATGCAAAGAATATAACACATACCCAACATAAAGTGTTTTGTTGCATTGTGACAATCATCGAGGGTTATTTTGGATTGCAACATTCCTTATTGGTTATTTCATATTTTCAATTTCATCTTGCCACGTTAATGTCTATGTCACATTGCAACATTCATAAAATTTATGTTACATTATGTTGTTCATTAAGGGTTTTGTCACATTGTGGTGTTCAACAAATGTGATGTTGCATTGTGACATTCATTAAGGATTTTATCGCATTGCAATATTCATCAAGGGTTATGTTGGATTGTGACATTTTAAAATGGTTATGAAAGATTGTGACATTCATTTTGGTTTACTTTATGTTAAATTGCTATGTTCCTTAATATTTATGTTTAGGGATGATTTTAAGGATAGAAATTTATATTAAAATGTAGAAACATGGGCTAATCTTACTAATCCTTAATATGCAAAATGTAAAATGTTTGGCGATAGTTTTGCGAAAATATTCAAATTTCTAAGGATTTTATATTAGTTTGTATAAATTTTTGGCGATTTTTAAGGTAAAATAATTTTATTTGATGGAATTTGGGCGAATCGTTTTTAGTAAAAATGGAAATTAGCAAATCATTTTTTGGGAAAAAACATGGAAAATTAGCCCATTTGCAAAATTTATCTCCTAAAATCATCTATGTTTATGTTGCATTCCAATGTTCACCAATGGTTATGTTGCATTGAGTTTGGTTGGATTTGGTTGGCCATAACCCACATTCCTCAATATTAATGTTAAATTGTAACATTCATCTTCAATAACTTATGTAAAAATTTGTTGCATTGTGACAATCATTAGGGCCATCTCACATGAAGTTTAGATGACTTCAGTTGGCCATTTTACATTATGGTTGAATATAGTGTTTGATTGTGGTTGGCTAGGGTTAATAATTTAGTAATGTTATTAATAGTTATGTCACATTGCAGAGTTTATCAAAGGTGATGTCGCATTATGACATTCATCAAGGGTTTCATCTGATTGCAACATGTTTTTGGGTTATTTTGGATTACAACGTTTGAGCATCGTTATGTCACATTGTGACATTCATCTTAGTTAAGTTTATGCCAAATTGTTTGGTTTCTTAATTTGGTTATTTCAGATTGTGACATTCATCTTTCCAGGTTAATGACTATGTGATATTGTGGCATTCATCAAATTTCATGTCACATTTTGATGTTTATTAAAGGTTTTTTTCTCATTGTGACGTTAATCAAATGTGATATCAAATTGTGACATTTATTAAGGGGGTGAGTACATAATAATGATGGTCTCTCATGATGTCTTAGTGGCAATGAAAACATGGAAAAATAACAATTTGTTAACTTCAAGGGATTATTCAAGGTACCTTTACAATGAATTTGAATATGGTGAAAGAAAATGAAATGTATGAAATTGAATTAACTTTATGAATATGAAATTTTCATTCATAGAAATTGTAAATAACTATGTGAAATTTGTTTTTTTCCAAAAGTGGTATGTTATTTTTCCAACATAAACTAATATATATGTCTTTGTTTGTGTAAGTGTTAAGTACCTTAACAATGGAATTTCATTCCAAAAACTTGTATAATTTTAGAGAACATGTTTCTCTAGTGCGATGTAGTTTTTGGAAATTTATAAGATTAATTTTATATTTCTTTAAATTATGAAAGTGAACATATCCTTGAAATTACAACGTCTTTTTTCATGCAGGCTGATAGGGCCGTAACATGATCAAAATAATTTATTTTTGTTTTCAAATTGTAGATATCAGTCTCTTCTAGTGCAGACTATAACTCATTTTAGAAATGGTTGAGCCGACAAAAAATTATAGAAGAAATAATCTAGAGGTATGTATTCTAATATTTTGATATAAGCGAAGATAAAAATAGTAAAAAATATTAATTAAAAAAAACTATATATTTGGAATCTACATAGCTGACTATATATGTGTTCGTAGTTTCGTCAAGAACTAAATTTTGTAGCCTATAGAAAAATAATTTAAAAAACAGAGATATAGAGAGAGGTATTCACAAAAATGGAGGTTTTTATCAATTTGCAAACTGAACCACTAGGTTTTTCATCCCAAACCTAAATATGAGGCAATCAAGTTAGCATACATGTACATTAAAGTTGTCAGTCTTTCACAAATTATTTTGGTCACCCTGATGATGATCACATAAGCATGTGTTCAAGTTCCCAATATGATCTTTTGCATGAGAAAAGAAACCTCTTTCCACCCTTGCAAGATGCATTTTTGGAAGGCTGTCGCAGGCTGCTCCCTTTACACAATGCGAAAATCCCTAATTTCCATAGGCTGAAATATAGCCAACCCACGGGATTTCCATGGGCTGCTATATAGGCAGGTCGTGGTGGCACTTTAAAACTAAAAGAGGAAAGAAGTTCTAGCAGCTTCTAGTAGTGGAATCTTCTGGAAATATGAGGTGGCGTCCATATGGTTACGATCCTACTGACTTCTCTGATTTGATGGGATCATCCTCATCTCTTTAACCACTTTTGTTTCTCCTATATAATGATAGGCTTCTCATGGAAAAGGTTAGAGGTACAAGCATAAAGAAGCATAGAGGCTTAAGACTGTGTGAAGAATCCTATTTCAAGTGATGTTTGAGGTCTCCATTCATTCATCAAGATTTTGTGAAAAGTCTTCATGAAAATGTCGAAGCAAATGTATTTGTGTGTCAAAACAAAGGGTCACTGAAAGGGAACTTGTGACATCAAGGCGATTTAGTTGTATCTTCTACCTTTCATTAATATAATATGGTGGCACATCTCTTTCCCATAAAATGATTGATATTTTATTACATGACTCCTTGATCACATGTTTAGGTTGTCATTGAATTTCACTATTGTTTCTTTCACATTGGTTGATCTGTGTTATTACAGATCTGATCTCATAGGAACATCGGAGTAAGGCAGGATCAACAAAGACATAAGGAAGCGATTCATAAGGTATGTTATCTATTCCTTCTTTGGTAGTTAAAATCAATGATTGAAACCTAGGGAAAGCATCATGTTCCATCTTGTTTTGTTCTAGATCCAGGTGGATCTAGGGGGATTAGTTCATGTTCACATCTATCGATTTAACCATTAACAAAATTGGCGACTCCACTGGGGAAGTACAACTTGATTGTGGTTTTTTGATGGCCATTTGCTCATAGCCTGTCTTTTACATTCTGTTTCAGTCTCTGAGTCTTTGGGAGATCCAATTAGACTCACTGGGTTTAAAATTTTCCTGAGACCCTTTGTCCTTTTTGAAAAATTTTCTTTTTTGTGAAATATTTCCACACTGCACCTTATAGGTAGATCGCGGAAACCTTCTATTTCCGTACCCTAGTGATCTGGTTCAGTGCGGGATTTCCACGACTTGCATGATTATTGGCCTGCGGAAACCACTCATTTCCACACTGTGCTATACTTCTTGCCCATGGCGGCGTTTGAAAACTTTTTGGATTGGGTCTTGACCTTTACTGTTGCCCAGTTTTTGCTTCAATCAGTTGGAAAAGAGTTTTTAAGACCAGTTCTTGACTGCTTCTGATTGTTTCAACTTGATCTTGATTGATTTCGGAGATCAAACGCCTCCCTTTTGATCTTTTTTCGATCTTTGTTTTCATCGACAAGGATATAATCTCTGGACTTGCGTCTGAGTGCTTTCTCTATCGAAGCTTTTGTTTTGGGTTTGGATTTGTAAGTTGGTTGCATCTTCTGGATTGCTTAATGATTAGAAAAACATTTCTTGTTCATATTTGAAGAAACATTTTCTTGTCGATTTTTATTTTTATCTCCATTGAAAGATTGATTTGGGTGTTTGTTGAGTGTTTTATTTTCATTGGTTTCTTATCCTTTCTTAGTTCCATCCCTATTTTTG
Source organism: Picea engelmannii (assembly GCA_009831015.1). Taxonomy (NCBI): domain Eukaryota; kingdom Viridiplantae; phylum Streptophyta; class Pinopsida; order Pinales; family Pinaceae; genus Picea; species Picea engelmannii. The sequence goes on along the minus strand of ML778651.1, from coordinate 1,341,819 downwards.
GTTTCTGGAAAGGAAAAAATAAAAGTATTTTTAGTCTTTTAAGAAATCATTTATTCAGAAAATTTTGGCGTTTGAAATATTGAAAGAGAACAAATTGTGAAATTACATTGTTAATGATTGTTTGGTACTACATTCAAAAAAGGGAATTGTACATCGTAGTTTGCATTGTTCCAGAAAAATTATTTTTCCCTACTGTAGATAGAGTTCATCGAACAAAAGTTTGCATCATTCATTTATATTTACAAGTTATTGGGTCAAAGTCTCACATAACATTGGTTTCATTCCCATCTCCCTCTTGAGTAACAACGGCCTTTAATAATATTGTGAAACTCTAAAATTCAACTAGTAATTTTTTCTAGGGCTCTTTTACACCAACATTAGCTAGGCTAGGGCTTTGGAATAAGCAGTGAGACACACTCTCCAAAGTACAAAACAAACAATAGTATCTTGTGATAGGGAGTGTCCAAATCCATTTGCAACATTTTTTCCTGGGAGGCCCTTCTCACACAAGAGTCAAACCTGAGGTCACATTGAGATTGGCAGAGTCACTCACCCTGCCTTGTTGATCTCAGTGTAAAGATTGCACGTATTATGGGGTTCGCTTGAAGGTATACCCACAATGATGAGTGGAAGCTTCTCAAGTTGATTTTGGGCTAGATACCCTGCCCTTGTGTGTGGATCAGACTGTCGACTGTTCCCCCAGGCATCATTGTTGTTCGTGTTAACTATAGTAGCCTATCTTCTTAGGGTCTTACACAAGGTGACTATGGAGGGGCAAGTCTCCACGGTACCTAGAATCGATGTTGACCAAACTCACTCGGGCTCCTTGGAGGGTATACCCACGATTATGTGTTGGAGCTTGCACCAGGGTGTAAGTCTGTTAAGCAGGTCGTCAACGTAAATTTTCCACCCTAGCCCAGCCCCTTCTTATCTCGACATCGCAACGTTGGATTTCATCACCAACTAGTGACTTCAAAATAGGAAGGTCTTGTTTGCTTGGTTTTGATTCCTAGATTTTACTAGCACGTGTTGTTTGTTTACTTGGTTGGCCATAGATTTTATCCATAGATTTTTTGGTTTCACCAACATAGACCCTCCCCGTCGTTCACGTAGGGTACAGGGACTTCCACCGGAAAACATGGAAGATTCTACCCCTATACCCCCTCACACATCAGAGGGATTTCCTCAACAGAGTGAAGTCCAGGATACCAATGTAACACAAGAGGAAGTTTCAGCCTCTTTGGAAAGTTTCTGAATTATTTCCAATTCTATGGAAGTTTTTCGCATCCCTCCTGGATATGAAAGACATTTTCTCCGGATGAATTATGTCAGGGAACTTTTTGTTGTTTCTTCTGGAACTCTAACTGGACCTTTTGGAGCTGATGATCCTTTCTGGACTACTGACATAGTTAGAAGCCCACCTCGTACAGTACGAGACCTTTATGGTTCAGAGGTAGGAGCAGATATACCTGCCATCCCTAAGCTACCTGAGACGTCCACTTTTCTCACAGTCTCCCCGGGTCATTTTTCCAGTACAACTGCCTATCTCTTTGCTGGCTTAGAAGCCCAATCAGTTAGCCCTAGTTCAACCATCCCTTTCCAAATGGCCCACTCTACAATTCTTCCTCGTTCTACAACTATTCCTTCCGAGAATATAGTGGTTAACCATGCTCCCATTGGTACACCACGTTCTGCTAGACCTACCCCTTCTCTTCCTCTTGGGTATCACCCTTTGAATCCTTCTGCTACCATCCATACCCAAATTCCATCCGGCGTACCACTTGGGCATAATACCTCTGCTGGTTATGTTCCCACACCTTCCCAAGTCCTCTCTGGAGGGTCTTATCCACCTCTTCATGGTGCATCTGGCCCTAGTGGCTCCAATCCAATTGGTAGCACTCATCATCTATTCACTTCCGGTTATCATATTCCCACTGGGGGGCAATATTATGCCGGGGGGCAACCTCAATCCGAGGGTCACGCTCAAATTGGGAAACCTCCTCCTTATGCAGGATATCCTCAGGTTGGAACTTATAATTCACAATCTGGACTGAATGCATCAAACTTGTTAGCTCACATTTGGAACCTTCAAGTTAACCCACAACCCTATGGGGGACAACCTTCTCAAACCAATGTTTCAGTACCCCCGAACTATGGTCAACCATATCCGGGTTATTTGAATACCACTTGGGGCCCGAATGTTCAGTCCAGTACTCCTTTCTAAGGGAACATCCCTAACCAACCCAACCCCATGGGTTACATGCCTCCACACCCACAACCGACTCTTCACGGATCTTCGCATTATATGAAAACTTATTACAGTCCTACTGGTATACCGACGGGACTTCCTCCCCAAAGTCACCAGTACCCTCATGTGAATAGACAGTTGCCCTTTTTGGCCACTTTGGACCTCCCCGATATGTCTAGAATTTTGAATGACCCTATCCGTCACTCTCCTCATTGGCCTGTCATACAGGCCAAACTCCCAACCGACATTCCTAAGTTTGATGGTAAACCAAGAGAGGATCTGAACAATCATGTAATGACTTTCCACCGTTGGTGTTCATCCAACTCTTTGATGGATGATTGCATCCAGTTATGCCTTTTTCAACGAACTCTCATGGGTTCAGCCGCGAAGTGGTATATAGAATTACCACGAGGCTTCTTCACTGATTTCAACACCCTATCTATGGCTTTCCTCGCTCACTACCAGTTTTCAATCTGTTATGAAATGGGAACCGATATTTTGAGTTCTTTCAAGCAAAGTAAAGCCACTCATATCTCTGATCACATTCATGAGTGGAGATGAGGACGAAATCTAATCAAAATCGATCTTCCCGATCAATTATTGGAAGAATGGTTCACAAAATATTTTGTGAATGAAATATCTAAAGACATTGTTATGGGTGGAGTTGTCATAGAAGAACAGGCGATCATGCATGCCCAGTATCTTGATCTCGTTTATTCAAAAACAGGTACTCTTTATGATCTACTTCCATGCACCTCATCCTTCTACCACAACCACCTCAATGACCCCAGCAGCTTCTCATGCCACTGATGATGTGATAGGTACCTTCCATGCTCAACCTCAATATGCACAGACCTCTCACACCACACCCAAATCCCATGCTTCTAATGTTCAAACTACTCTGATGCCCACCCCTCCCACCATCAAAACTTCAGAAGTGAACTTCATTCAATCAACTCCTACCGGTAAGAATAAATCTAAAAAAGGGAAGGGTAGGAATAAGGAGGATAAGAATAACAACCCACAATCTGATAAGGCCAAGACGCAACCTATTGAAGATAAGGATAAATGAAAACCTCGTTATCCTTGCCTTATCTATGGTAATGATCACTACACGAAGGATTGTCCAAGATGTGTTGAGGTCATGAAGTTCCTCCAAGGGACCCCAAAACCTCCTACCCCTGTCATCTTGTCTCAACCCTTCCCTTCTCAACAACGGGCTCAATTGGTCGTCCATGATCAACCTTCTTCCTCCACCAGCTCCTATTTACTTATGTGTAATGGTGATTCAAAGAAGAATGACATCACACTTACCACTCGTGCCAAAGATTACCCTTCCTCCAAGGAGAAAGTTGATGATATACCACCTTCGTTGGTTAAACAATCTCCCTCGGCTCCACCTTCCAATGGTCCTCTTCATCTCAAATGATCGAACCCCGATACATTCCTTTGCCCTCCTCCCAAGGGCGTGGTTCGAAAGTCTACTTTCAATCCTCATGCGCGTGTTGCCCAGAACTACAGTATAGTAGAAGACTTGGTACAAGAACCGTCTGCGATGTCATCCCTCGAAGTCCTTCAGAGTTGTCCTACACAACGGAATGCACTGTTGAAATCTATCGGTGGACTTGACCCTACAGATAAAAATTTAATACTCTTTGACTTGGAATATCACATTCTAAGGTTAAGCCCTCAACTTGCATTTCAAATACAAGATGTTGTCTCCGACAAGAAAATTTGTAGAACGGTTATTGACGAAGGTGCCTCGACGTGTGTCATGTCTATTGCCTACTGGAAAGACATCGGATCTCCTCCCTTAACTGAATCACACAACACGCTCAAAGCCTTTAATGGCTCTGGATTTAAACCTTACGGTTTCCTCCCGTCGTTGCCTATTACGTTAGAAGAAAAAATGGTCAATGTTGAAATCGAGGTCTTTGACGCTCCTCTCGATTACAACCTTTTACTTGGTCATAGCTGGATCGATTCCATCCGTGCAGTTGTGTCTACTCTTTTCCACATCGTGTGTTTTCCACATCAGGGAAAAGTCATTACGGTAGACCAATTGGCATTCTTCAACTCTGAAACATGTACCAACAATGTACCTTTCATTGCAAAGACACCCCCTGGATACGAGAATGTTGGTGTAGGTCTACTAAAAGATTCCACTCTGATGAGTACTTTCCCAATCCCACCACCCGACGTTCCACCTCCTTTGGTTGCCTCAATTAACATGATATCCACCTTTGTCTGCGAACCTCCTGAGTCATTTGACCCATGGATAGTACCCGAACCTGGTGATTATCTCCACTACGACAGCCAAATACCTTTAATTCCGATTGAATCCGCCTATCAAGCCATTCAATCAGCAACCCCCTCTACCCCCTCTCTTGGTGATTCATCTCCTGATCCTTTTCATGTGATTGTTCCCATAGATGAGATGATTATGTCGATTATGTCTATGGAGAACACTCCTTGAGATGATGGACATCATCGTTCCATTCTCTTCCTGGAACAACACACCCTTGAGAGCTACCAACGAATTTCGACTCCGTCGACCATTGTCGTCATTTCTTCTGTTCCTGAGTCCACACACGATGTGTTATACGAAGGGAACTTAAGTAATATTTCACCCACGATCCCCCTCAACATATCCACTAAACCCAGAGTTGTCGAAAATGTGCACATCAGAGCTTCGTGTTCCACTGATGAAGTTTTCACATATAAATCCCTTTTTCAAGAGTTTCGTGACATCTTTGCATGGAGCTATGAAGAGATGCCTGGTATTGACCCCGATATTGTTGTACACAAAATTAGTACATACCTGGGCGCTAAACCCGTCCAGAAAAGACTTTACCTGGTCCACCCTCTCAAAGAAGCTGCTATCAAGCTTGAAGTCGAAAAACTTCTTAAAGATGGCTTTATTTATCCAGTGGCTTTAACTGATTGGGTATCCAATCTAGTTCTGGTTAACAAGAGACAAGGTATGATCCGTGTCTATGTTGATTATAGGGATATCAACAAAGATTGTCCTAAGGACAACTTTCCTACCCCCTTCATTGACCAAATCGTCGACGATTGCGCTAGAAGTGAAATCTTCTCTTTGATGGATCGTTTCTCTGGATATAATCAGATCAACATATTACCCGCAGATCAACACAAAACCGCTTTTATTTGTCCTTGGGGCACTTTTTCCTACCAGACACTGCTCTTTGGTTTAAAGAACGCTGGTGCAACGTTTCAACGTGCTATGTTTTATGCTTTCCATGATATTAAGCACATTGTACAACCATATTTAGATAACCTACCAGCACATTCCATGGATCGTAGTGATCATCCAGCCCACCTTCAAGCCATTTTCCTTCGTTGTTGGTTCTATCGTATAAGCATAAACCCACACAAATGTGTATTTTGTGTGGAGTCCGGCCGAATCTTAGGATTTATTGTGTCACGTCAAGGGATCAGAGTAGATCCTTTGAAGGTTGAGTCCATTCTCAATCTCCCTCCTCCTTCTTCACTTCGCTAGCTACAAAGTTTGCAAGGGAAGGCAAACTTTCTACGTCATTTTATCCCAAACTACGTTGAGTTAACACTCAAATTTACTTGACTATTAAAGAAAGGCTCTGAATTTGTATGGGACACTACCGCCAACATAGCCTTCGATGCTTTGAAATTGACTTTAACCCGTACCCCACTACTCTTCCCGCCTGATTATAGTCAAGATTATTTCCTTTATCTTGTTGCTTCGGATTCGACCATCGCCATGGTTCTGGTCCAAGAGGACGATTCCCACGATGAACATGTTATTTATTATTTGAGTCGGAGTCTCATGACTATTGAAGCCAAGTATTTACATGTTGAAAAACTAGCCTTGGCAGATGTTCAAGTTGTCCAACGTTTATGGCACTATATCCTTTTACACAAGACCACCATGATTTCCGATTGCAACCCTATGCAGCACATTCTTACATGCTAGTTGTTAGGGGGGAAATATTCCAAATGGATTGTGATACTCTAGGAGTTTGACTTAGAGTTTGAATGTGCTAAGTCTAAGAAATCCTTAGTGTTTGCCGAATTGATATGTGACCTTCCCTATTCTGAGATGGAAAATGTAGGAGAGGATTCATTACCTGATGAATCCATTTTTATGATCAGTTACGATGACCTTTGGTATGGAGATATCATTATATATATCCAGACTCAGAATTTCTGGCCCGATTTGTCTAGTAGTGACCGTCGTCGCATACGTTACCAAGCCCTTTAGTATATCATCCTCGATGATACTCTTTATCATCGTGGAGTTGACTCTGTTTTTCGACGATGTCTCACTTATGATGAGGCTGAGAAAGCTTTGAATGACTACCATTCTGGAGCATGTGGTGGTCACATGTATGGGTATGCTACTGCCCAAAATATCTTATGCACTGGGTATTTTTGGCCTTCTCTATTCAAATATTGTATTATTTCCGTCCAAAAATGTCACGCGTGCCAAACATACAACAACAAAATAAGATCTCACCCCGCTCCCTTACATCCTGTAGTTTTCGTTGGACCCTTCACTAAATGGGGCATTGATTTCATGACATGTAACCCTCACTCAGTCGGGGGGCATGGGTACATTATTGTAGCCGTAGATTATTTCACGAAGTGGGCCGAGCTGATGCCTACTTTCGACAACACGGGAAAAAATGCAGCCCTATTCATCTTCAATCACATTATTACACGATTTGGAATCCCATAGGCTATTGTTATCGATCATGGTAGCCACTTTTGAAACTTTATGATGTCTGATCTTATGGAAAAGTTGGGTCTTCGGCATGAAAACTCAACCCCCTACTATCCACAGGCCAACGCCCAAGTCGAAGCAATAAACAAAGTATTTATTACCATGCTTCGACGGATTATCGGAATTCACAAAATGAGTTGGCACACGATGTTGTTCTCTACATTGTGGGCCTATCGGACATCCATGAAGTTAGCCACAGGGTTTACACCCTTCCAATTAGTGTATGGTTTAGAATTTGTTCTACCGATTGAATGTGAAATTTCATCGTTAAAACTGGCCGTCAAACTTCTCCCAGACACCTCTGCTGAGGAGGAACGTCTGTTGTATCTTATGCAATTGGATGAAACCCGTCGCGATGCCACCCTAGTTATTGAAACACATAAGAAACACGTGAAAGCCAAATACGAAAAACATGTCAAGCCAGGCATGTTTTCTGAAGGTGATTTAGTTCTCCTCTATGAACAAGATCGTGATTTGCTAGGAGCCAAAAAAATTGAGGCTATGTGGCGAGGCCCTTATATTGTTAAAAGAGTGTTGGAGAAGGGAGCATACGAGTTAGTATATAGCGATGGCATTCCTTTGAGTGAACCCAGAAATCAACTTTACTTGAAGAAGTACTACGCTTATCCTATCTTTGCATAAGAACTTATATTTTTATTGTATCATACTCTTGTGTGTTACTTTAGTGTGTTTCTACTATTTGACTTTTACCCCTGGCTACTTACCCTGCATTGTGTTTGGTCTCCAGATGTCAGTGTTTTCACTACCTTATATTTCCTTCGTCGATGGTGCTAGTCGTAGTACCCGGAATTTAGCTTCTGTTGCTTAGGCAATCTATGCACCCTCAAAGAAACTTATTTTTCTACAAGGTGTTTGTCTCGGTCGAGCGACCAATAATATCACAGAGTATAGCATGGTCATCGAATTATTGACTAATGTTATTTCTCTTGGGATTCATTGCTTCATTATATGACTTGATTTGCAGCTATTAGTACTACAGTTAAACAATGTCTATACTATCTGAATCCCTACTCTATTACGGGTATATTTATGAATCCGCCTCTTGGAACGTCATTTCGACTATATTGAATATCAACACATTCCTAGATGTCTAAATACATTAACTGATTCTCTAGCTAATTATGTATTAGACAGACATTTGAGACATTTGTAATTCCAATCACATTTCACATATTGTACAAAAAAAACAGAGTAAACCGGTAAAAGCCTCATGTATATATATAATGATATAATGTTTACAAAAAGAGTTTTCATCCAAAGATCAAAATATCAAAATATAGAGCCCATGGCCCCTACAAAATGGCATCATGGATGCCTCTCACAATGGCATTATACTTCTCTCGCTACCCTACATAGTAACCGACTAAGTGAGCTGGATATGCCTACAGTGTGGCGTTGATAATGTCTCGGGATCTCCTCAATGGATATATCAGGGATGTCTACCGTCAAGCCTTCCAGGTTCTTCTCTATCGCATCATAATCCTCAGCATCCCATCCAGCTACTACATGTGCCTCTCCTCGCCTCTAAATAAGAGAAGAGCCCAGGGGTCGATGTGGCCCTACATCTGCATGATCAAAAAAAAATTATTAGTCTTTTGATTGGAAACACAAAAACATTAAATACTTTAAAACTCATAAAAACAATGTAAAAAACAAATTTATTTCTTACCTAGATCTCCCCATTGAGATCCCTCAGGGAGAACCAAATCTGGATCACCCTGAAATTCTAGACCGACATAAGCATAATCATCAATCATCAAGATTTTTGGTCCCAACCAATTGAAGAATGCATCATCATACTTCATAATCTGGCCCGCCACATGCTATGTCATCAGGTCACACCATCTTTTCATTCGTGGGTCTCTCGGGGATGGTATTCCCCATTCCACCTGCATGCGTAGGTGTGGAACTCTTTCTAGGAAGAAAGATACTAAAATGGACCCATAACCGAACTATTTTAGGTCCCCATTCTTGCTTTTTGTGAGTTGGGTTTTCATGTTGTGTAATACACCGTCACACCAATTGAATACTCGAGGCCCTAAGCATTCAATAGCATATTGAAAGTAACTTTGGAGTGCCATATGTGGCGAAGCACTCCATGCCATCTGTGTAATAGTAAAAAGGATGGTTCTGAGGGTCAAATCTCTCACACCTCGGATTGCTACGTTTCCTTTACGTCTTTTGGCATCAGGTTCACAATGCCGACGAATGTACTCACTCATGGGAAATCCATCACATCGACCACCTGTCAGAGTCAAGCGTGCCCCACAATGTGACAACCTCGTCATGAAATAAATATCCTCAATATCCAAAGAGAGGACATGAACACCCACGTGGAACACTTGTTGTTCTGAATCCCACATATGAACCAAATATTCTATTAATCTTCGTTGGGCTCTCATGCCCTAAACTTTGAAGAATTTTAATAGACCACATTGTCAGAGTGCATTCACGGTCCCCGAATCATTTAAATCCATGAGAACATCTTCTTCATGCTCACGCTCTCTCCATTCCAACATCTTTGCAAGAAAACACCTGCATGGGAAACAGAGAAGATCTTTAGCATACTTTTTCAACATTTTTGGGGATTTTTGTTGAGTCAACGTTCACTTTTCATTTTAGTTTTTCGGCCGTCGTGATCAAACTTCAAGTACAATGTGGAATTTCCGCGAGTGCGCCTTAACGCACCTGTGGAACTCGTTGATTTCCACAGGGCCCATTATAGGCCACTCGCGGCGGCCCCAGCACACGACTAGCAGTCCCAAATCATCAAAAAATCTTGATTTTTTACCATTAAAAGAAAAAATTAATCCATTGAAAATATAGAAGATGAGATGCTTATCTCTTTTACGTAATTCATTCGTTGAATGATCCCTTGTGGCCTCCACAATCCGTCACCGAAGTTGAGGTAAAAAACAAGGGTTTTTGGTAAGTTTTTGACCAAGTGAAAATAAAATGGTGAAAAGGACTTTTTGCTTCTATTTATTACTTTTTTATCATTTTTCCTAATATTTTGTTTTATATAAATACATTTTAGTCAAAAACCCATTTACTCTAAAGGTCTGGTAAGTGTTTTTTTCCTTGTAGGAAAAAATGTATGACCTTGGACAGCGAAGTATAGACGTTTTTTTTCGATTTGTTTTGGTCGCATGTACAATTACTTTTTAGGGTTTTTAAGAAAAACCTCGAGCATAGTCTTTGTTCATTATCGAGCTCAAAAATCAATGAGAACATAACCGAGTATACTTTTGTCATCTATTCATACTCATTTTGGTAACATGAAAACAACGAAACCTGTGGAGAATTCTTTAAGCTCTTTTCATGTTCCCTAAAAATGAAAAGATTGTCGAGCGACCTTGTTCTTTTCATGCTCGTAAAAGTATTTGAAGAAAACGTTTGATGGGCGATAGTTTATCACTTTTTCGGTCCTATCAAACTATTTTACGAAAAAGGAACTGAGAGAGTTCTCTTTTAAGTGTTTTTTCAGACTCTATAAACATGAAAAACCTTTGAGTTTTCTATCTTTGGACTCGTTAAACAAACATCGACAGACCCATATGGGATCGAACCACTCCTTCTTAGGGTTCGTTAAATGTACTCTGAGGGACTCGTCTAAATGATGAGCTTAAATTGACAAGCATATGTTATCCTCCTCAATCTTGCGTAAAAGTAAAGAGGTACTCACCAGAAATGGTGGGGGGAAATATGGGAAAGGAATGTGTCTCTGTATTTGTATTAATGGCAGTAAGAATCACTCTTGAACATGACACCCCTCTTTGTCATTTGAATCTAGGTTGGGTAATCTGTTTGTCTCTTGTCTGACCTTCTACAAGTTCACATCTTGGGTCGTCTTTGAGTCAATACTGCCAAGATCATTGTTGTGTCATTCATATGTTCAAGAGAAGTTCAACTGAAACCTTCTATCAAGTCGGTCATCTGCAATTTTCCATTCTTACCATGTCGGCCTTCCCTATGTCAGTCCCAAGTCACATATGTATTTTTCTCTACCCTAAATTTGTTACTTATTTCATGTCATTGATGGGGGATACATCAAGGCCCTCTTGTGATGAGTCTTTTCCTGTCGACTTCAGCTCATTATCCAAGAAAAAGACTTAGAAATTATTTAGTACCTTAGAGTCTACATGCCTCAATGGCAGGTTCTTCGCTTTCGACAGTGGATTCACATCATTGATCCCTGATCGAGATATTCTGTCAAGTGTTCGAATTCAACTCATTTATTCACACTTGTTGGATTGTACCCATTGTTTTCTAATATCTAGGGTGCCCAACATAAGGCACATTATGCATTTATTTCAAGATCATAATTCTCAACTCACGGGAATCAGGTACATAAATTTTGTTTTTGTACAAGAGTGTTCCATCAGCTTCAAATTTATAATCTTCCACTTTCTGTAGCATCTTATCTTTCTGTAGCTTTGCCACCAATTTCATGTCGTGCAAATCTGCATTTGCAGCTTCTGAAATTCAGCCTTTAATATCAGTTTGATACATGCTAATGGTCGTAGCATGTAGTTCATGCACTCTTCTGCTGAGTGCATCAGCCACTTTGTTCTCCTTTCCTTTAATATGCTTGATATCAAAGTCGTACTCACAAAGTAATTCCAACCATCTACTCTTCCTAGTATTCAAGGTTGGTTGATCAAACAAATATTTTAGACCATTATGGTCTATCCTCAGTTCAAACCTCCTTCCCATGAGGTAGTCCTCCATTTCTTCAGGGCGTGCACTATGGCTACCAAATCCAAATCATGAGTTTCATAGTTCTTTTCATGATCCTTCAACTTTCTGGATTCATAACATACCACAAACCCATTCTGACTGAGGACTCCTCCCAATCCTTCTTCGCATGCATCTATACACACTACAAAATCTTCATTCGGATCTGCAATCCTCGGGATTGGAGCATTGGTTAACAGTTTCTTCAATGTTGGAAGATTCTCTCACATTCTTCTGTCCATTGAAATTTCTTCTCCTTCCTTTGCAAGGAAGTGATGGGGTGAGATATCCTTGAGAATCATGCAATGAACCTTCTGTAATATCTAGCTAGACCCATAAAGGATATGAATTATGTCACATTCTTCAACATTGACCATTCTCTGGTGGCTTCTATCTTCTCAGGATCCACGACTATCCCATCCTTTGAAATGATATGTCCCAAATAATGGATCTACTTTTGATAAAATGAGCACTTGCTCAATTTGGCATACAATTGGTGCTCTCTTAGCACCTACAACACCATCCTTGGATGATGTTCATTCTCTTCCTCCGACTTGGAATACACCAGGATGTCATCCAAAAATAATATGACAAACTTGTCTAGATATTATTTGAATACGCCATTCATTAGGCACATGAAAATAGTGGGTGCATTTGATAACCCAAATGGCACCACTGTGAATTCATAATGACCATACCTTGTTCTGAAGGTGGTCTTGTTTATGTCTTCATCCTTTATCCTTACCTGGTGGTACCCTGACCTGAGATCTATTTTTGAAAATGTATTGGCATCCTTCAACTGATCAAAGATATCATCAATCCTTGGCAAAGGATACTTGTTCTTAATAGTCACTTTGTTCAACTGTCTGAAATCGATGCACAATCTCAATGTCCCATCTTTCTTCTTCATGACCAGGACCGAGGCACCCCAAGTTTACACACATGGGCGTATATACCCCTTCTTCAGAAGTTCTTCAAGCTGCAATTGCAGTTATTTCAGCTCCAATGTACTCATTCTATAAGGAGTTTTTGATAGTGGCGCTGCTCCAGGCATCAGGTTTATAGAGAAATAAATATCTCTCTTTGGGGGTAGTCCAGGTACCTCATGGAATACATCTTCAAAATATCCTAATACTGCATGGTCTTCAATATTTGACACCTTATCCTTAGGTGCTTCTTCCATATGAGCTGCAAATATTTGGAATCCCTTCATGTAACACTTCTTCAGCTGCATTGCTGACATTTCTCTAACGGTAACTACCCTTGGGATTCCCTACACTTTCCTTGGGTTTCCTTCCTCATCCAGAAAATTTAATTCCTTTTTACGACAGTCTAAGATGGCATGGTGTTGGTCCAACCAATCCATCCCAATTAGATAGTCATAGGAACCTAAATGTAAGATGTTCAATTCTGCCCTTATGCTTAGTGCATTCATGTCCACTAGACAGGACTTAACCAACTCAACAATCTTTCTCTTGGCTCCTGTAGCCAGCTGCACTAAGCAAGATTTTTCATGCTTTCTTCTTGTCAAATGCAAACTTTCCACCATTCTAGGATCTATATAACTATGACTAGCTCTTGAATCAACTAAACTAGTAATGGTTTGGTTGTTCATCATACATTCCACTTCAATCATATTTGACTGATATTATGCTTGCTTGTTGTCCAGGTCTGCGTAGATCCCTGATACACTTCTGCCCATGTCCTCCATTATTTCTTCTTGTTGAACATTGTGTACATCTCTCACTTTGTCATTTATGTGGGGGAAATATCTGTACCTATGATTTCCTTTATAACCCCAACATTCCATTGGTGGTTGTCTTGGCATTCTCCCACCTACGTCAGCCTTCTTGGGCTCTCTAAAACCTGGTTGTCCTTGAGGGATATTCCTGAAAAATGGTGGTTTGTTTCCCTTCTGCCTCTGCTCCCTCTTAAACTTCTTCTTGTCTTCCCAAGCTTTTTGGAAAGTAGAATTTTCGTTTTGCGGATCATATAAGCATTTTTATCTCCTTATAGTTTCTTCCATAGTTTTTGAGTCATCATACTGTATCTTTTCACTGATGGAAGATGGCATCCCACTCAGATACCTTGGAATCTTAACTATCTATTTCTTGATGAAGGGGACATATTTCAACAACTCCAAGAATCTTCTTTCATACTCATCAATGGACATACTTCCCAGCGTGAGTTCGAAAAACTATTTCATTTTCTGGTCATAATACCTCTTAGTTAAGTACTTATTTTCAAAATGTCTCTTGAATTCCCTCCATGTAACATTATTGTCTCTGACGTGTTGTACTTGCACAAGTTGATCCCACCATATGGATGCATTTCCTTTGAGTTGGTAAATGGAAATTCTTCCCTCTGCATGAGAAGAATAGTTCTCTAGTTGGAAATATTTCCTCATGCCCAGCAACCATGTCTCTGCATCTTCATATTTCTTGTGTTCTCCATCAAAAATAGGAGGCTTGATTTTATTCATTTCACCCATCAGTTCATCCACTTCCAATTTCCTATGCTTTATGGTAGGATATTGACTTGAACTATTGTGTGCTCTCTTATTGGAATGTTTCGGGGAGTGACGGTGATGTTTGCTAATGCTTCTTGATCTTCCTTTCTTCTCAGGGGTCCCACGACTCCCTGTTTTGCTTGAGCCACTCTCCTTATCCAACTTCTTTTTCGATTCTTTCCAGGCTCCGCATCATCTTTATGTTGAATTCCCATTGTTGCTCCCTGGATTTTATGAGCTTTTTGTTATCTTCTCTGTGAGTTTGGACACATTTCTGCAACTTTTCAATGATTTCATCATGTTTACCTCCTTATCTATGAACCATTCTTCCGGAGTGTCAAGACAACAGATGTCAATGCTCTACTCATACACATGTTCATGCAAAAGAAACATTTAACACATACATGCAACATATATATATACAAGCATTACTCATTAATTATAATGAAAATACAAATACACATCATACAACGAACACATGATTGGTACTTATATTCTAATAGATGATGACTAATTGCATGAAAACCTTCCACAAACCTCCCAACCTTAGACCACACTACTCATCACGCTCAGTAGTGGGTCACCCCCAAGATGGGACTAAACTCCACCAGGCAAGGTAATTCTAGGCTTGGCAAGGACAACAAGGAAGTTGCATAGTACAACATGAAGGATCTTTTATCCCAGGAGGCACTTATGCCCACAACCCATAGACCCTCATTCCCCACATGCCTTATCCACCCCAAGAGGGTACACCTTCACTAATAAAAGTCCATCGGCTACTACACCTCCCTTACCTTGGGATTTAGCAACAGGCTGGACCAAAAGTCTCAGAGTATTGTAGCTGCTACGGGACTCCCTTCTAGAAGAACTCAATTCCCAACAAAATCTCTCACCTGGGATAGTTTCTCATGGCCTTGACAACTTGATTCTTCAATTCATCTCCTAAGCAATACATTAACAACATTCAACTAACACATGGGTGATGGAAGCAACAGAAAATGGTTATGGACACCGAAAATGGAAACAACCAAATGCTAAGACACCGCACAGCTCAGGCGAATACAAATGCATCGGGATTCACAATAGACACATGGGATAACTCAAGTACGACTGCAGGATTCCAACGGTGCGAACTAGATACATAGGCGATGATGATGATGGAGAACTGGTTCAATGTGTGAATCCCTAGTCAATCGGGAAGGCTGACAGAATTCTGGAGAATCGTACGTGTTGTGAGGAAACTTGAAACTGGTCCAGATGCAAGGATGGAAATAAATCCAGAGTGGGAAGAGAACCCACAACGAGATGGATTTCCCAGCTATAAACTGCATGTGGCTAGGTTAACACATGTCTTCCTGAAGCCGCATGAGTTCCACTTAGCACTCGTTCCCTTTTTCCCAGGACCTTAGGACAACACGGCTTATGTCAACCATAGTCTTTCATAAATAATAATAAAATATTATTCCCTTAGAGGTAATCCATCTAGCTTAGCCCCTAGGCATAGACACTTAGCCCTCTCCCACCCTACCTAGTGAAGCTTAGTCCCCCATAACTCTTCTTCGTGGTCGGTCTACACGCAACAATGTAATTTTATTAATGATGTGAGTATTTACATATACAAAAACATGCTCCTTGGCCTTAGCATCTGGTTCACTAGCCTAATAAACACATAAGTCTCTCATCTTATAACCACTCGGCTCACCAACCTATAAACATAATTACAATTCAGAAGGGGCTCGGCCTTGGGCTATTACATCTTCCTTTTATCCATTTACCATGAAGTTGGATATAAATTTGAAAGCAATCTGTTAAATTTGAATAGGTCTCTCCCCTCTTTGAATCACCTCGGTCTTTTCAATATGCAAGTCATGGGACCTATATCTTATCCCTTATGATTTTGTGTGATGGATTTTTCTTCCTAATAAAATTTTGTATGGACAAGATCTTATAGAGATCGAAGGCTTCGCTCAGTGTGTCACCATTTGTTGTGACAGGCACTACAACTCTCCATTTTATCTTCTCTTTTGATACTTCCCTGAAAATGGAGCCTCCTTATTTTTGAACCCAAAAGAAAACCTCATAAGTCCCTTCTTCATTTAAAGGTTTCTTCTGGTAATTCATGTTTCACTTGGAAACTGAGCAAACACTTAATAACTTTTTTAGGAAAAGTTACTTCCAACTACTCCAAACAGTTCGGAGGAGTTACTTCAAACTCCTCCGAACTGCTCTTTTTGGAGGAGTTACTGGTGATCATTCTGATGCACAAAGTTATCGCGAGAGTTGAGGAGAACCCCTCGAATCATATTGGAGGAGTTACTTTTAACTCCTCTAATATGTTCAGAGGAGTTACACTTAACTCTTCTGAATAGTTCGACAAACTTGTTTTATACACCTCCAACCTAACTACCACATTAAATGTTATTTATTATTTGCGAGGCTATAAAATGAAATGGGGTTAAGACTATTGTTGTTTGGATACTTTCAATTGAACAAGAAAATGAAGAACAAAGGAGCCAAGATAAATGTCATTCAAACAACCCCTTATCCTTTCCCAACATGTGCAACATAAGCCGGCCGGGTAAGGTTACCTCCCTCTCTCCTTTTCTTTAAGATAGGGTTAGGTTTTGTTTCTTTATTTTGGTTTTTTTTTCCCCTTTTCCCTAGACCATAACTATCACTTTCTGACCATTCTTCACTTCACCCTCACCAATCCCTTCATGTTTTTTCCAACCTTAAACTTGTTCTTAATCCACTCTTTGCTACGTAGTATGCAAACGATCGACTTTTCCCCCTTCTTAAGCCACGAACCACATTTTCTATTCTCACTTTTAACCATTGAAAACCTCCTCCAAACCCATATAAGGCACAAAGTCTTGAACCAAGTGAGCTCTAAACGTCCCTCATCCTCCTCTAGGCTAGCCAAAGTGTTCCTCATCATTCTTTGTGTTCGCGAAAATACTCAATTTGGAAACATGTTTAGTAACTCTTCGAGCATATCGGAGAAGTTACTACTAACTTCTCCCATATGCTCAGGAGAGTTGACATCAACTCTTATGCACACCTTCAAAGTAAATGGAAACAACTTCTCTGATCGTATTGGAGGAGTTACTATCGGAGGAGTTACTTTTAACTCCTCCAATACGATCAGAGAAGTTCCTTGTAGATTCTCCGAGCACCACAAAAATTTGACTAACCTCTTCTGAATACATATCGAAGAAGTTAATAACAACTTCTCTGATGTGCTCGAAGGATTTGTTATTAACTCCTCTGATATGTTGAGAGAAGTTGCTAATAACTCTCATGATATGCTCGGAGGAGTTTCTTTAAACTTCTTCGATCTGCATTAAGGAAGTTTTTTTATTTTGCTCTGATTTTGATTTTCTAAGATGATACCCAATATTTTTACCCCAAAACCTTATCGAGCATTGTCTAATATTAACTTAACATTTTCAAGAAGCAGCTTGACATGACTTGTTTCCATTAATTCTTACAATTGTCTGATTATTTAACTATTTCCAAATAACATGTTCTAAATTGATCCTATCTGCATTTTCAAACATGTCACAACGAAAGAAGAAAGAAATAAAACCAATTGGGGCTGATCCATATGGAAGCTCCCAGCAGACAGTAGAGAAAGAAATTGTCAAGGCTGTATACAATGATATGTCGGGACTTATGGACAAAGAGGGAGAGACTTTAAAATGGGGAGAAGTATATTATATGTTTAAGAAATCAAACTTCTCGACCTAGGCAGAGAATCCAGATGAACTCCAGGTGTTTAGAAACATCAGAAAATCGGGAATTTTCAGAGTGGCATCACATCCAACAAGTTTCCCTTGTGCGGACGCCATTTATTGGATTTTGAAAAACGCAGATGTAGATAGTAGGTATGTCTTTAATGCAAGAAAAGAGTCAATAGCTTCATTCAAGACTGATGATTTAGCTGTGTTGCCATATTGAGGCCGAAAAAAAAAATCTATATGGTCATCTCCTTAGTGAGTTGGAACTCACACCGAAGGATTTATTCTGTGTGTGGTATAAATCAGACAAGCAGTTCAAATATCGACCCAAGAGTCAGTACCCCACAACCAATTTAAGAAGATCCTACCAATATATGGTAGTCATGTTGTGCAAGTTGTATGGGGAACTAGATGCAACCCACTTTCCCTTGTCACACATGCCCCTAATCTATTTTTGTGCAGATGTAGGGGGCTCATTCAACTGGGTAGACATATTTTCTGAGAATCTGAAAGATGTTATTTCAACAGTTACACAAGAACAACAATGAAGCTTCCCTAGTTTCAATATGTCTTCATATCTTCTAGACATAATGTGAATTTCTCACAAGTACCCAAACATGGGATGGAGTTGGTTTCCCACTGATGTCTCTATCCACATCTATTGCACGGTGCTTTGGGAGAAAATATATCAAACAAATTATCAAAGTTTCTATGAACACTATACGAGTTTATTTTTTTCACCTCCCCACCTTGTATGAACGACAAGGCCATAGAAGTTATAAGAAGGATTGGGGATTGGTATTTAATGGAACATGGTACATATATGAGGATATACGGTGCAATGAAACCACCTCATCTACTTCCTCGATTCGTCCTTAACAAGCTTCTGCTCCAGAAAGTAGCATATAAAACCATCATACATGGGGTTGGATGAATGTTATATAGATCAAAGAAATCCATTTGGCCTCCATTGCCTCTTTACATTGGAAACTACTTATTTAAAAACAACAAACAAGCCCAGGCGGAAGTAGATGTCTTTCTTTCCTACCATTTTGAAGAGGAAATATTCAGGAGGCACGACCCTAAGAACATCGTAAAAGAGCACTTTCATAGCATGAGACTCTTGTACGAGTACACCATTATGTTCTGGGAAGAAGGAGTACATCAAAACGTCGGGACTTGTGATGATGTCGTTTTCAACAGGCGGGGCCATCCAAAAGGCGGGATTGCGGATGAAGAAGTTGCAAGAGAGGAAGCCAAAAAAGATGCAGAGACAGATGAACCTTAGAGATCTTCCCCCATCTCAATCTCGACTCATTCGTGTTCTCTAGAAGAGGATGAAGAAGCACCAACTGCTAAAAAGAGAAGAGACAAAGAGAAGGTACTAAATATGAAGAATGATGCTAAAAAGAAACAAAATTTAGAAGCTGACAAAGCAAAGGCCAGGGTAGAAAATGAAGCAAAAGAAAAAGCATAGGCCAAAGAGAAAGTTGTCGTGGAAAATATCCAATTTCAAAAAAGAAATCATCTGAAACGGAGTCCGGGAAGTGAAGTTGTGATCATTTAAAATCAACCAAATTTCAGAGTTTTTTCGGAAACGGTTGCACGGTTTTCAAAATTTCATCCAAAATTTATATGGATCTTATTCATTACAAGAAGAGAAAGTGGATATGTGTGGACATCTCAATGGTTCATCTACTTCATCAGATCCGTGCAGACATGTACATCTTCAACAAAATCTTCAAAGAGCACAAACTTCACAGTTGTGAGGTCTTCTTGGAGTGAAGGACATGGTTGCTTAGCAACTCACTTTTGTTCCTTCTCATAATTTTTTTTTTATGCATTGTAATTTGAGGGGGGGGGTTCCCAAGAGGTTTTCCCTCTTTCCTCATTTATTTCAGTGTATCTTTTGTATTTGGGTACTTAACATGGCCTCGTAGCTGGGACTCATTCTTTATTTTCACCATAGTGATGTCCAGGGGGTTTTGGAGTTACTTCACACACACCTAGGATTTATTTTTCCTAAGGTTTTTCCTTGTTTATTAGTCATAATTAGTCATTATCCAGTCTCCTATATTTTAGGGGAGAATATTCCACCTGGAGAATATTCTCTTTCAGTTGACACTTCAGTTTGACTAGTTGAGTTGAGTTTAGATGTTGCATTGGTTTTGTCACCATGAAACATTGGGATCATCACTAGCTAATGCGCACTTTCCTTGGGATCATCACCAGACTGGCGCATTACCCTTGTTTCCTTGAGTTAACTCCTCGCTACTCTTTGTTCGGTCAGTTAATTGAAGACTAGTTGACTAGTTAACTCAACTAGGTGGTAGTTCACTCTCATAACTGCCTTAGAAACTAGACTAGGTGGTAGTTCACTCCCGTAATTGTTTGTGTGTGTCTAGATCACTCTAGACCACCACTATGGCTCATCAGTTACTCATGTATCCTATATCTATTGTAAATTATTCACTCTTTGAGTGTGGAATACGGTTAATGAGAATTCTTCCACTCTTTCTCTCTTGCTTCTTCTTTCTCAATTTCTCTCTGCAAATGTGTGTGGTATTTTCTATCTAGATCTATTATGTACAGGTTCAACACATTTACAAGGACACAAGGAAATTGCATAGAACAACAAGAAGGATCTTTTATCCCAGGAGCCACTTACGCCCACAACCCACAGACCCTCATTCCCCATACGCATGCTCCACCCCAGGAGGGTACACCTTCACTAATACAAGTCCATCGGCTACTATACCTCCCTTACCTTGGGCTTCAGCAACAGGCTAGACCAGAAGTCTCAGAGTACTGTAGTTGTTGCAAGACTGCCTTCTAGGAGAACTCACTTCCCAACAAACTCTCTCATCTGGGAGAGTTTCTCACAGGCCTAACAACCTGCTTCTTCAATTCATCTCCTCAGCAATACATCAACAACATTCAACTAACACATGGGTGATGGCAGCAATAGAAAATAGTTATGGACACCGAAAATGGCAACAACCAAACGCTAATACATTGCACGGCTCAGGCGAATACAAATGCGTCGGGCTTCACAGGAGACACACGAGATAACTCAAGTACGAATGGAAGATTCCAAAGGTGTGTACTAAATACAGAGGCGGTGATGATGATGGAGAACTGGTTCAATGCATGAATCCCTGGTCAATCAGGAAGGGTGACAAACTTCTAGAGAATCGCAAGGTTCGTGAGGAAACTTGAAATTGGTCTAGACACAAGGATGGAAACAACACAAGAGTGGGAAGCGAACCCCCAATGAGCTGGCATTTCAAGCTATAAACTACATGCACCCAAGTTGACACATGTCTTCCTGAAGCTGCATGAGTTCCACTTAGCACTCGTTCCCTTTTTCCTAGGAACTTAGGACAACACGACTTATGTCAACCATAGTCTTTGGGAAATAATAATGAAATAGTATTCCCTTAGAGGTAATCCCTCTAGCTTATCCCCTAGGCCTAGACACTTATCCCCCTCCCATCCTACCTAGTGGAGCTTAGTCCCCCATAACTCTTCTTCGTGGTCGGTCTACACACATCAGTGTGATTTTATTAATGATGCGAGTATTTACATATACAAAATCAGGATCATTGGAGTTAGCATTTGGCTCACCATCCTAATAAACACATAAGTCTCTCAGCTTACGACCACTCGGCTCACCAACCTATAAACATAATTACAATTAAGCAGGGGCTTGGCCTTGGGGTGTTACAACCCCCTCCCCTTATTTTTTCATTGTACTCGGTGCAACTTATTTACACAACAACAACAAGATTTCCAAAATATTAAAAAAGATGCAGTTACTTTGCCCACATAGCATCTTGATGCTCCCATGTTGCGTCCTCGGGACCGTACCAGATCCACTAGAATTTTACAATCCCTATGGCTCGATTCTGGAGCTACTTTCTTTTCTGGTCCAGTATACGCATAGGATGCACCTGCAAGATGCCTTCTTGCTCCACCTGAATCACATTCCAATCAATAACATGATTAGCATTAGGTATATATTTCTTAAGCAATGAAACATGAAACACATTATGTACGGTCATGGATGAAGGCAATGCAAGCATATATGAAACTAGTCCAATCCTTTCTAGGATTTCAAATGGCCCACAATATCTAGCTGCCAACTTGAAACAGTTTTCCAACTTCAGGGAAATTCTGTTGGATTTCACTTTCAAGAAAACATGATCACCCACTTTAAAATCCCTCTGGGTTCTATTCTCATCAGCATAACTTTTCTTCTTGTCTTGGGAAGCCTTCAAATTCTTCTTAATCTTCAGCATTTTCTCTTCCATTTCCTTGAGCAACTTTGGCCTAAACACTGCCCTATCAATTGGGTTATCCAAACTTACTGGGGTGTTGCACTAACTTCCATAAAGTGCTTCAAACAGGCTCATCTTCAGTGATGCTTGATACCCATTGTTGTAGGAAAATTCTACCAAGTGTAGGTAGTCTTCCCATTTAGATGGTTTGTCCATCACATACATCCTTAGCATGTCATCTATCACTTGGTTCACCCTTTATGTTTTCCCATCAGACTCGGGATGATAGGCTATGCTGAAGTTCAGATTCATTCTGAACCCTTTGAATAACCCTTTCCATAACTTTGAGGTGAATTTCGGGTCTCTGTCAGACACAATTGTCTTGGGAATATCGTGAAATCATGCTACTTCCTTCATATAGATATCAACAAAATTAGTTTCCTTGTGAGTAGTTTTCAATGGAATAAAATGGGCAGCTTTTGTAAGCTTATCCACCACCACCATGATGGAATCATGTTGTTTGTCGATTCTGGGAAATCCTGTGATAAAATCCATTGTCACCACTTCCCACTTCCACTCAGGAATGGGAAATCGTTGTAGCAACCCAGCTGGGTGCCTCTGCTTAGCCTTGACCCTTTGACATTGTAAGCATTTAGCTATGTACTCTATAATTTCCTTCTTAATTCCTGGCCAAAAGTAATGGATCTTGATTGTCGCCACTGATTTCTAATATCCAGGGTGCCCAACATAAGGCACATTATGCATTTCTTTCAAGATCATAATTCTCAACTCATGGGAATCAGGTACATAAATTTTGTTTTTGTACAAGAGTGTTCCATCAGCTTCAAATTTATAATCTTCCACTTTCTGTAGCATCTTATCTTTCTATAGCTTTGCCACAAATTCCATGTACTGCAAATCTGCATTTGCAGCTTCTGAAATTATGCCTTTAATATCAGTTTGATACATGCTAATGGTCGTAGCATGTAGATCATGCACTCTTCTACTAAGTGCATCAGCCACTTTGTTCTCCTTTCCTTTAATATGCTTGATATCAAAGTTGTACTCACAAAGGAATTCCAACCATCTACTCTGTCTAGTATTCAAGGTTGGTTGATCAAACAAATATTTTAGACCATTATGGTCTATCCTCAGTTAAAACCTCCTTCCCATGAGGTAGTCCTCCATTTCTTCAGGGCGTGCACTATGGCTACCAAATCCAAATCATGAGTTTCATAGTTCTTTTCATGATCCTTCAACTTTCTGGATTCATAACATACCACAAACCCATTATGACTGAGGACTCCTCCCAGTCCTTCTTTGCATGCATCTGTACACACTACAAAATCTTCATTCAGATATGCAATCCTCGAGATTGGAGCACTGGTTAACATTTGCTTCAATTGCTGGAAGATTCTCTCACATTGTTCTGTCCATTGAAATTTCTTCTCCTTCCTTTGCAAGGAAGTGATGGGGTGAGATATTCTTGAGAATCCTACAATGAACCTTCTGTAATATCCAGCTAGTCCCATAAAGGATATGAATTATGTCACATTCTTCAACATTGACCATTCTCTGATGGCTTCTATCTTCTCAGGATCCAAGACTATCCCATCCTTTGAAATGATATGTCCCAAATAATGGATCTACTTTTGATAAAATGAGCACTTGCTCAATTTGGCATATAGTTGGTTCTCTCTTAGCACCTGCAACACCATCCTCAGATGATGTTCATTCTCTTCCTCCAACTTGGAATACACCAGGATGTCATCCAAAAATACTATGACAAACTTGTCTAGATATTATTTGAATACACCATTCATTAGGCACATGAAAATAGTGGGTGCATTTGATAACCCAAATGGCACCACTGTGAATTCATAATGACCATACCTTGTTCTGAAGGTGGTCTTGTTGATGTCTTCATCCTTTATCCTTACCTGGTGGTACCCTAACCTAAGATCTATTTTTGAAAATGTATTGGCATCCTTCAACTGATCAAAGATATCATCGATCCTTGGCAAAGGATACTTGTTCTTAATAGTCACTTTGTTCAACTATCTGAAATCGATGCACAATCTCAATGTCCCATATTTCTTCTTCACAAACAGGACTGAGGCACCCCAAGGTGACACACATGGGCGTACATACCCCTTCTTCAGAAGTTATTCAAGCTGCAATTGCAGTTATTTCAACTCCAGTGTACTCATTCTGTAAGGATTTTTTGATACTGGAGTTGCTCCAGGCAACAGGTTTATAGAGAAATAAATATCTCTCTTTGGGGGTAGTCCAGGTACCTCATGGAATGCATCTTCAAAATATCTTAATACTGCATGGTCTTCAATATTTGACACCTTATCCTTAGGTGATTCTTCCATACGAGCTGCAAATATTTGGAATCCCTTCATGTAACACTTCTTTAGCTGCATTGCTGACATTTCTCTGATGGTAACTACCCTTGGGATTCCCTACACTTTCCTTGGGTTTCCTTCCTCATCTAGAAAATTTAATTCCTTTTTACGACAGTCTAAGATGGCATGGTGCTAGTCCAACCAATCCATCCCAATTAGACAGTCATAGGAACCTAAACGTAAGATGTTCAATTCTGCCCTTGTGCTCAGTCCATTCATGTCCACTAGACATGACTTAACCAACTCAACAATCTTTCTCTTGGCTCCTGTAGCTAGCTACACTAACCAAGATTTTTCATGCTTTCTTCTTGTCAAATGCAAACTTTCCACCATTCTAGGATCTATATAACTATGACTGGCTCCTGAATCAACTAAATTAGTAATGGTTTGGTTGTTGATCATACCTTCCACTTCAATCATATGTGACTGATATTATGCTTGCTTGTTTTACAGGGATGCATAGATCCTTGATACACTTATGCCCATGTCCTCCATTGTTTCTGCTTGTTGAACATTGTGTACATCTCTCACTTTGTCATTTATGTGGGGGAAATATCTATACCTATGATTTCCTTTATAACCCCAACATTCCATAGGTGGTTGTCTTGGCATTTTCCCACCTACTTCAGCCTTCTTGGGCTCTCTAAAACCTGGTTGTCCTTGAGGGATATTCCTGAAAAATGGTGGTTTGTTTCCCTTCTGCCTCTGCTCCCTCTTAAACTTCTTCTTGTCTTCCCAATCTTTTTGGAAAGTAGGATTTTCTTTTTGTGGATCATATAAGAATTTTTATCTCCTTATAGTTTCTTCCATAGTTTCCGGGTCATCATATTGTATCTTGTCACTGATGGAAAATGGCATCCCACTCAAATACCTTTGAATATTAACTGTCTATTTCTTGATGAAGGGGACATATTTCAACAACTCCAAGAATCTTCTTTCATACTCATCAATGGACATACTTCCCAGCATGAGTTCGAAGAACTCTTTCATTTTCTTGTCATAATACCTTTTAGTTAAGTACTTCTTTTCAAAATTTCTCTTGAATTCCCTCCATGTAACATTATTCTCTCTCACGTGTTGTACTTGCACAATTTGTTCCCACCATATGGATGCATTTCCTTTGAGTTGGTAAATGGAAATTCTTCCCTCTGCATGAGAAGAATAGTTATGTAGTTGGAAATATTTCCTCATGCCCAGCAACCATGTCTCTGCATATTCATATTTCTTTTGTTCTCCGTCAAAAATAGGAGGCTTGATTTTATTCATTTCACCCATCAGTTCATCCACTTCCAATTCCCTATGCCTTCTGGTAGGATATTGACTTGAACTGTTGTGTGCTCTCTTATTGGAATGTTTCGGGGAGTGGCGGTGATGTTTGCTAACACTTCTTGATCTTCCTTTCTTCTTAGGGGTCCCGTGACTCTGTGTTTTGCTTGAGCCACTCTCCTTATCCAACTTATTTTTCGATTCTTTCCAGGCTCTGCATCATCTTTATGTTGAATTCTCATTTTTGCTCCTTGTACTTTATGAGTTTTTTGTTATATTCTCTGTGAGTTTGGACATATTTCTGCAACTTTTCAATGATTTCATCATGTTTACCTCCTTATCTATCTCTTATCCATGCCCATTGGAGTTCGATCCTTGAACTCCCAAATGGACATCCATTCCTTTAGCTTCATTATCTGAACTGAAAGCATTATGTGCCTCCTCCATTTCAGTGCACCGTGGAACAATTCAATTTTGTTCTCACAATCGTTAAATCTATAAACACAATGTGCACTCAACCAAAATTCGCCTGGCCATTAGTCCTTAACAAATTCCATAGTATTCATAAACCAATATGATTCAAAGAAAACTTTCAGATTTCATTATGTAGTTCTTGATCAATCAAGAATCCCCGTGGATCTTTTCTTTTTAAGATCTGATCTGTTCTACCATAATTTTTGGACACTAGCCCCTTTCTATTAGCCCCCAACCCATGCGACCACGGCCTGTGGCCAAGCACTAGGTCGATAGGCTCTTATTCGGGACTTTGGGCCTCCGGCTTCAGAAGTTTTCAAAGCACATCACAACAAATCTCTGGGAGTTCTGGATTGATGAAATCGCGAAGTAGGGTGGATCAACAGTCCACGACTACCCAACATCCCATGGCTGACACTCACTATGGAACCTTAGGCATCTGAGCTCTAAGACTTTGGAACTTTGGAGCTTCGAAACTTCGAAGGATTTCACATCCGCATATCCCCAACACCCCGAACCGTTAATCTACGAACACTTCCATGTCACCTTTGGTGACGTCATTATGTCTCGTCACCTCGACGTTATGAAACTTTTAAATTTCTTCCTTTCATTCCCTTATGAACCATTCTTCCGGAGTGTCAAGTCTTCAGACTTCACAACTGGCGCCATGCATCCACTGGACCCACGGTTTTCGTACTTGAACTAAGATATTGAATGGTCACATAACTTAACACCTTCCAAATTGCGGGGGCATGCATCTGTGGTTTGGAGTAACCCACCTTCCATCCCACAATTCTTCTGACGTTGACACATAACCCCCTGATAAAACCATGGTTTGGATTGCGGGACCACCTTAGGTAATTAACCCTCGTGCAACTTGGGTCCCCGCAATGCCTCATATTTGTCTATATTGGTGTATGGTGATCAACTCCAGTGTGGGCCCACTAACCATGCTCAAACAGAGTGCCACATGGAGAAATACTAGCGGGTGACATGTGGCCCAATTAGATGGGTGACACGTGTCACATTCCAAATGGAATTTCAATATTTGACGGGTCCTAAACCCACTGACATGTGGCACAGATCCCATGTATCCATGTCATTCTCGATGACAACATCATGCCATGTCACTCTGGAATTTCGAGCTTCAAAAGTTTCAACCTCTCCACACTTGCTTTCTCCTGGAGTGCTTTCACCTGAAGTCGACGATCTATCGACGCGTGTCTACCATAGATTGATGATTACAAATCACTTCAGTTGTTCGAGCTTTGGGAGTTTCAACCTCTCCACACTCGCTTTCTCCCAAAGTGCTTTCACCTGAAGTCGACGATCTGTCGACGCATGTCTACCACAGATCGATGGCTACAAATCACTTCATCTCTTCAAGATTTGGGAGTTTCAACCTCTCCACACTCGCTTTCTCCCGGAGTGCTTTCACCCGAAGTGGACGACCTATCGACGTGTGTCTACCACAAATCGACGACCACAAATCACTTCGGCTCTTTGGGCTTTGGGATTTTCAACCTCTCTCTCAAATCAATGGCACAGACAGACTCCATTACTCCGCAAATTTCCAAAGGAACTCATGGCTAACCACCTCGTAACTTTTCCAGATCTGACGGTCTCGGGTGACTCTGTTTCCTCCTGAAGAAATCCTAGTCGTTAACTCGTTAAACCTTGAGAGTTTATCCCCCTTTGAATATTTCTTCCTACTATCTATCCTAAGATTTTTTAGTCAAATGCACTCCTTTCACCCAGGAATGCTCTGAACCTCGAATTTTGTACCTTTTGACAACAATTCACTCTTAAATATTTGTCTTGTTAACCACTAACATGGCCCATCTAGGCTCAGTGTCGAAACCATAGCTCTGATACCAATTTGTAATGTCCCCGGCCATCGACCCCTGTCAAGTAACGCTACCCAAACAACCTTAACCTTGCCTTTACTTCTCTGATATTGTTTCTATGACATTCCCGGCCTTAAACAACAGGCCAGGCCATGCCACCAAGTGACTTTGTGGAAATAATCACATAAAGAAAATTAACCGAAAGATAGAGATAACATCTGGTATTCACACTTATAAATATATATCTATCTAATGCAATTAAACAGACGTCAATGCTCTACTCATACACATGTTCATGCGAAAGAAACATTTAACACATACATGCAACATATATATATACAAGCATTACTCATTAATTATAATGAAAATGCAAATACACATCATACAACGAACACATGATTGGTACTTATATTCTAATAGATGACCACTAATTGCGTGCAAACCTTCCACGAGCCTCCCAACCTTAGACCACACAACTCATCACGCTCACCAGTGGGTCAACCCCAAGCTAGGACTAAACTCCATCGAGAAAGGTAATTCTAGGCTTGGCAAGGACAACAAGGAAGTTGCACAGTACAAGATGAAGGATCTTTTATCCCAGGAGGCACTTATGCCCACAACCCACAGACCCTCATTCCCCACACACCTTCTCCACCCTAAGAGGGTACACCTTCACTAATACAGGTCCATCGGCTACTACACCTCCCTTACCTTGGGATTTAGCAACAAGTTGGACTAAAAGTCTTAGAGTATTGTAGCTGCTACGAGACTCCCTTCTAGGAGAACTCAATTCCCAACAAAATCTCTCACCTGGGAGAGTTTCTCATGGGCCTGACAACTTGATTCTTCAATTCATCTCCTAAGTAATACATCAACAACATTCAACTAACACACGGGTGATGGGAGCAACAGAAAATGGTTATGGACACCGAAAATGGCAACAACCAAATGCTAAGACACTGCACGGCTCAGGCGAATACAAATGCATCGGGATTCACAATAGACACATGGGATAACTCAAGTACGACTACAGGATTCCAAAGGTGTGAACTAGATACATAGGCGATGATGATGATGGAGAACTGGTTCAATGTGTGAATCCCTGGTCAATCGGGAAGGGTGACAAAATTCCGGAGAATCATAAGTGTTGTGAGGAACCTTGATACTGGTCCAGATGCAAGAATGGAAAGAAATCCAGAGTGGGAAGAGAACACCCAACGAGATGGATTTCCCAGCTATAAACTGCATGCACCCAGGTTAACACATGTCTTCCTGAAGCCGCATGAGTTCCACTTAGCACTCATTCCCTTTTTCCCAGGAACTTAGGACAACACGGCTTATGTCAACCATAGTCTTTCGGAAATAATAATAAAATATTATTCCCTTAGAGGTAATCCCTCTAGCTTAGCCCCTAGGCATAGACACTTAGCCCTCTCCCACCCTACCTAGTGAATCTTAGTCCCCCATAACTCTTCTTCGTGGTCGGTCTACACGCAACAATGTAATTTTATTAATGATGTGAGTATTTACATATACAAAAACATGCGCATTGGCCTTAGTATCTAGTTCACCAGCCTAATAAACACATAAGTCTCTCATCTTATAACCACTCGGGTCACCAACCTATAAACATAATTACAATTCAGCAGGGGCTCGGCCTTGGGCTATTACATCTTCCTTTTATCCATTTACCATGAAGTTGGATATAAATTTGAAAGCAATCTGTTAAATTTGAATAGGTCTCTCCCCTCTTTGAATCACCTCGGTCTTTTCAATATGCAAGTCATGGGACCTATATATTATCCCTTATGATTTTGTGTGATGGATTTTTCTTCCTAATAAAATTTTGTATGGACATGATCTTACAGAGATCGAAGGCTTCGCTCAGTGTGTCACCATTTGTTGTGACAGGCACTACAACTCTCCATTTTATCTTCTCTTTTGATACTTCCCTAAAAATGGAGCCTCCTTATTTTGAACCCAAAAGAAAACCTCATAAGTCCCTTCTTCATTTAAAGGTTTCTTCTAGTAATTCATGTTTCACTTGGAAACTGAGCAAACACTTAATAACTTTTTTAGGAAAAGTTACTTCCAACTACTCCAAACAGTTCGGAGATGTTACTTCAAACTCCTCTGAACTTCTCTTTTTGGAGGAGTTACTGGTGATCATTCTGATGCACAAAGTTATCGTGAGAGTTGAGGAGAACCCCTCCGAATATATTGGAGGAGTTACTTTTAACTCCTCTGATATGTTCAGAGGAGTTACACTTAACTCTTCTGAATAGTTCAACAAACTTGTTCTATACACCTCCGACCTAACTACCACTTTAAATGTTATTTATTAACCGTGAGGCTATAAAATGAAATGGGGTTAAGACTATTGTTGTTTGGATAATTTCAATTGAACAAGAAAACGAAGAACAAAGGAGCCAAGCTAAATGTCGTTCAAACAACCCCTTATCCTTTCCCAACATGTGCAACATAAGCCGGGTAAGGTTACCTCCCTCTCTCCTTTTCTTTAAGATAGGGTTAGGTTTTGTTTCTTTATTTTGGTTTTGCTTTCCCCTTTTCCCTAGACCGTAACTATCACTTTTCGACCATTCTTCACTTCACCCTCACCAATCCCTTCATGTTTTTTCCAGCCTTAAACTTGTTCTTCATCCACTCTTTGCTACGTAGTATGCAAACGATCGACTTTTCCCCCTTCTTAAGGCGTGACCCACGTTTTCTATTCTCACTTTTAACCATTGAAAACCTCCTCCAAACTCATCTAAGGCACGAAGTCTTGAACGAAGTGAGCTCTAAGCGTCCCTCATCCTCCTCTAGGCTAGCCAAAGTGTTCCTCGTCATTCTTTGTGTTTGCGAAAATACTAAATTTGGAAACATGTTTAGTAACTCTTCGAGCATATTGGAGAAGTTACTACTAACTTCTTTGATATGCTCGGGAGAGTTGACATCAACTCTTCTGCACACCTTCAGAGTAAATGGAAACAACTTCTCTAATCGTATTGGAGGAATTACTATCGAAGGAGTTACTTTTAACTCCTCCAATACGATCAGAGAAGTTCCTTGTAGATTCTCCGAGCACCACAAAACTTTGACTAACCTCTTCTGAATACATATCGGAGAAGTTAATAACAACTTCTCTGATGTGCTCGAAGGATTTGTTATTAACTCCTCTGATATGTTGAGAGAATTTGCTAATGACTCTCCTGATATGCTCAGAGGAGTTTCTTTAAACTCCTCTGATCTGCATTAAGGAAGTTTTTTATTTTTCTCTGATTTTGATTTTCTAGGATGATACCCAATATTTTTACCCCAAAACCTTATCGAGCATTGTCTAATATTAACTTAACATTTTCAAGAAGCATCTTGACATGACTTGTTTCCATTAATTCTTATAATTTTCTGATTATTTAACTATTTCCAAATAACATGTTCTAAATTGATCCTATCTGCAGATTCAAACATGTCACAACGAAAGAAGAAAGAAATAAAACCAATCGAGGCTGATCCATATGGCAGCTCCCAACAGACAGTAGAGATAGAAAGTGTCAGGGCTGTATACGACAATACGTCGGGACTTCTGGACAAAGAGGGAGAGACTTTAAAATGGGGAGAAGTATATTATATGTTTAAGAAATCAAACTTCTCGACGTAGGCAGAGAATCCAGATGAACTCCAGGTGTTTAGAAACATCAGAAAATCAAGAATTTTTAGAGTGGCATCACATCTAGCAGGTTTCCCTTGTGCGGACGCCATTTATTGGATTTTGAAAAACGCGGACGTAGATAGTAGGTATGTCTTTAATGCAAGAAAAGAGTCAATAACTTCATTCAAGACCAATGATTTAGCTATGTGTTACCACATTGAGGCCGAAAACAAAAATCTATATGGTCATCTCCTTAGTGAGTTGGAATTCACGCCGAAGGATTTATTCCCCGTGTGGTATAAATCAGACAAGCAGTTCAAATATCGACCCAAGAGTCGGTACCCCACAACCAATTTAAGAAGATCCTACCAATATATGGTAGTCATGTTGTGCAAGTTGTATGGGGAACTAGATGCAACCCACTTTCCCTTGTCACACATGCCCCTAATCTATTTTTGTGTAGATGTAGGGGGCTCATTCAACTAGGTAGACATATATTCTGAGAATCTGAAAGATGTTATTTCAACAGTTACACAAGAACAACCATGAAGCTTCCCTAGTTTCAATATGTCTTCATATCTTCTAGACATAATGTGAATTTCTCACAAGTACCCAAACATGGGATGGAGTTGGTTTCCCACTGATGTCTCTATCCACATCTATTGCATGGTGCTTTGGGAGAAAAAATATCGAACAGATTATCAAAGTTTCTGTGAACACTATATGAGTTTATTTTTTTCACCTCCCCACCTTGTATGACCGACAAGGCCATAGAAGTTATAAGAAGGATTGGGGATTGGTATTTAATGGAACATGGTACATACATAAGGATATACGGTGCAATGAAACCACCTCATCAACTTCCTCAATTAGTCCTTGACAAGCTTCTTCTCCAGAAAGTAGCATATAAAACCATCATACATGGGGTCGGATGAATGTTATATAGATCAAAGAAATCCATTTGGCCTCCATTGCCTCTTTACATTGGCAACTACTTATTTAAAAACAACAAACAAGCCCAGGCGGAAGTAGATGTCTTTCTTTCCTACCATTTTGGAGAGGAAATATTCAGGAGGCACGACCCTAAGAACATCATCAAAGAGCACTTTCATAGCATGAGACTCTTGTACGAGTACACCATTATGTTCTGGGAAGAAGAAGTACATCAAAATGTCGGGACTTGTGATGATGTCGTTTTCAACAGGCGGGGCCATCCAAAAGGTAGGATTGCGGATGAAGAAGTTGCAAGAGAGGAAGCCAGAAAAGATGTAGAGAGAGATGAACCTGAGAGATCTTCCCCCATCTCAGTCTCGACTCATTCATGTTCTCTAGAAGAGGATGAAGAAGCACCAACTGCTAAAAAGAGCAGAGACAAAGAGAAGGTACTAAATATGAAGAATGATGCTAAAAAGAAACAAAAATTAGAAGCCGACAAAGCAAAGGCCAGGGTAGAAAATGAAGCAAAAGAAAAAGTGGAGACCAAAGAGAAAGTTGTAGCAGAAAAAGTAAAAGAATTAGATGAAGCGACAAGAAGAGAAACAAAATTAGTAGAAATGGAAGCAACATATAAAGATGTTGAAGAAGAAAAGGCATAAGAAGAAAGCAGATGATAAAGATGTTGAAACACACCCGATGGAATTGGATGTCCCTAGAACATCCACCGCAGGCGTAGGATCAGAAACAACAAGTAGTGGTTAAGGTCTCGGGCCTTGGGAACCTTTTCGGTCAATTGAAATATCGGATCTACGCAGTTTCATATAAGATAGCAAAACCGACCGAATCGTACAAGAAAGGGTAAAAAAGGTTCCAGTAGTAGAAGGAGCTCCTTTGTCAATAGTGACTTGGGTCCCCATCACGGGAGATGTCAGGGAATACCCTATGGAAATGGCTAGGTCATGATTTTCATTCATGGATGCGACTATGGACAATATACAGAGAATGTGCCAACATAACGAAGAAAAAGAAATGAGGATCAAAGAGTTAGAAGAGAGGCTCCAGCAAGTTAAGATTGATGAAAGGAGTCTTCTAAATTTTAAAACCAGCGCGAAAAAAGTGATGAATGATCTGGAAGATGCCATCATTGATATGTATGCCAAACTGCATCTCTTCCAAAATGTGGCTGCTACAGTTATTGAACAAAACAAACGAATACAAATGCAGCTGACACAATACAACACTATCTAGGAAGGTATAGCAAACATTGAAACTTGGATAACAAAGAATCCTGATGCACCTTCAGAGTTGTATAGACCCTCTAAATTAACAAGGAAGACATACCTATATGCATTAGATCATTGCCATCAAGTAGGGAAACGGGCAGACAAAGAAGTAACCAAGGAAATGGGGATATGTTCAAGGACTCACAAAGTTGCCCAAGAGTTGATAAAGAATGGTCGTCTCCCAAGGTTAGATGAACTTGGGAATAATTTGGTCATGAAAGAGTTATTGAATGTAGTCCAGGAAAGCACAAGTCGAAGGAGACAAATAGTCAAAGCATCAACCTTTGTCTCTATTGATCTTATTGATCATCATCTACTATAGTCGGTGAAGCTTTAGACTATGATACAGGATTATATGACAATCTTGGAGAAAGATATGAGTACCCTGGATGATAGCATTGTCATGATCTAAGAAACACTGGCACAACTATCTTACAGAAGGATTGAGTCACTGTATAACGAGTTGGAAGTTTGAATAGCTTATCTCTGGAGCAAAAGTTCATAGGAAAAGGACAAACAATTGTTTTTCCTTTCGTCCTTTTCCTAACTACCTCAAATTTCGTTCGTTTTTCCATTTGTCATGAGAGAAGAGAATGTGAATATTTTTTTAACTGCCTCCTCAAGAAGAAGGGAAAAATACAATTAGGACGGACTGCTCTTTGTATAAAATAAACTAGAGACTCCTTTAACAAGGAGTCTTTTTTGGGGCTTTTCAAGCATTGTATAGACACAAGAACGTTTTCGAGAACTTATACAGTGTTAATGAATATTGAGAAGCCCTCAAGGACAACATGTTATAGAAGGAATTTTGTTTAGAAATTGATTGAAGCTTTGAACTACTTCAAGTGAAGATATTTGGTGTTTCTATGGACCGTAAGAATGTTTTTTTTGTGGTAGACTAATTCTCATACAATCATAATCATTCTGTATTTATTGATGTTTCTTTGAATATTTAAATTCCTTGAGTTTTTTGGGTTATTACTCTATATGTTGTTGTGATCTAGACTGATCTGATTATACACATATGTATGATGTTGCTTCCATTCTTTCTCTTTTTATATAGCTAATTGTATTAAAGTTCTTTAAATCTTTGGTTGCATTATAACTCACCGGTTACTTTAGCATTACTCCTAGATAGGATAGGTTAGCCTAGATTAACAATAGATTAGTTGCATTTACATACATGGTCTTCATCTACATCTCTGCATTGAACCACCCACTTCATTGGTACACGGTAATGTAACCAGTAAGAAAACCATAAGATAGTAATAAATGACAGCCGAGACAAATTTAGGATGCGGATCCTAATCCAAACGGTGTATAGTCTAATTGTGAATTTATACCGAGGAGTACCCCTTGTTGTTTTCGAGTGAAGTTGAACCCCTCAACAAGCCCATAAAGCAGCCAGAGGTACTTAGACCTATCTCTTGTAAATTTTCAACATATAGTAATATAGAATTTTTTTGAGAAAAAATGCAACAAAATACAAAGGTACAATGAAAGAAAAAAACCTATGGATAAAGGCAACAGAACAAAGACCAAACAACAATAACAATTGGCATGGGAAATTTAACTATTACCAATGATAACCCAAATTAGACAAGGAAACAATAAGAGATAGAGTGCAATTTTGAAGCCCAAAGCAAAGTAATCAACGTCATTGATTCCATCAAACTTTCTCTTTCAATCCACAACCAAACAATCACTTTCTTGCATGATCAAGGGACTAATTTCGAAAGAAGTTCACGAGTATCTCCCTTTAGCTTTCCAAAACTCTATCTAGATCAAAGTGCAAATGACAAAACTAGGGAAATATATACATTGTGGTATATGAATGCAACCATAGCCACACAGCTATATGGTAGCATGACTAAATATATGAATATGAATAGTTATTTGAAATATATCTACATTATGGATTATTTACCATATTAACACATAGCTAGTTCAGGAAATAACTAATATATACATTTAATTTTGATTTTAAAACTTAAAAATAATAATGTTTATTTATTAAAATTATTTTTATATTTAACTATTCTATTTAAAATATGTAGGGTTGGTTTTGAAGCTTAGATTACTACTTAATACACTCTCTTAATTTTGATTTGTAATCATGCTACAATCAAACTAGCTATATTAAGACTACATGCAAACTAATAACACCCTTAATGTTATGGGTGATGAAACCACTCACATTGTACGGAACCAAAAACCATATATAATGAAACTCAATTAATTTGAAAACAAACCTATCATATGAAGACATTCACTTGATCCACTCAGTATATTACTCCCACCACTCCCACCAGAACTAACATAAGCCTCAGCAAATGCAAATTATTTAACTAAAACCAATTCTTAAATTCAAGACTTCAAAGTCAAACACAATTTCAAATTAGATATAATATAAGGCAGTGAGATTTTCATCTCGTTAAGAAAAGATCCAGATAGTCAAACAAAATCATGACACCAAAATACTTATTGTCCATGCAGAGCCAAATTACTTGTTGTCCATGCAGGAGGTTATGAGCAAGAATCCAGAGATAGGTTAGCAATTCCATGAACTCTTCCTTCTGTCACAACCAACACCAAAAAACCATTAATCAGATCACGGTCATGATTTGAACATGAACCAGAGCATCATGAAGACATTGTAGGACCATTCTAGTTTTTGAAAGGTTAATTTTCAACCAAACTAGGTTACTGAATACATGGATTTGACTACGAACTTCAAATGAATGGTTTCATCTGGAAGACTAGGCTTAACCTCGAATACATAATTTGACTTAATACCCAAAAATTTAAAGTTTTGAAGTTATAAATTTAACTCTATAATAATATTTTAAAACTCAAATATATATTTTAAATTTCTTAATTGTTTTAAATTCTTTGCACGCTACAATATGTTTATAAGGTCTTTATTATGAATAAAATGACATGTTCTCTCCATCTTGATGAACAGACCATGGCAATTTGATTCATAAAATCAAAGTGTAGTATACTCTAGTCTCCGGATGGATTGGGATTAGGAGACCATGGCGTTGGGGTTTCTGTATAAACAGAGCAAGCACCCCGCTGATTTACATGTACCAACACATCAAATATTCAGAGTGAATGTGAGAGTGCTGAGCAATTATTAGCAATGGCGGGTAGTAGTGGTAGATCGCTGATTGATAGCCCTCATGGCCGTGTGGTGGTGAGGRTGAGTCTGGTGCTACTGCTRGTGGTGGGCGTGAGCGTTAACGTTGTTAACGCCCAAAACTGTGGCTGTGCCAGCGGACTGTGTTGTAGTAAGTGGGGATACTGCGGCACCACCTCTGCTTATTGCGGCRATGGCTGCCAGAGCGGACCCTGTTCTGGTGGAGGATCTCCAAGTGGCGGAGGTGGAAACGTGGGGACTATAATTTCTCARAATTTCTTCAATGGCCTTGCGAGCGRAGYTGGTGGCTCCTGCGAGGGCAAGGGATTCTACACTTATAACGCTTTCATCGCAGCTGCCAATGCGTATTCTGGATTTGGCACCACCGGTTCCAACGAGGTACAGAAGAGAGAGCTTGCTGCCTTCTTCGCAAATGTAATGCACGAAACTGGAGGTATATATTCTGCTCTATCTATAATCTGATTTCAAGTATTTCATCAGTGACAAAAGTTTACGAATTATTTTTGTGTCAGGACTGTGCTACATCAACGACATAAATCCTTCATCAAACTACTGTCAGAGTTCAAGCACGTATCCGTGTACAAGCGGGAAGAGCTACCATGGGCGTGGGTCTATCCAACTAAGTGGGTGCGTATTGATCGATCATGTAATAACAGGTCTAATGGCAGAAGCGGCAAAGACAGACTGTGTGTTGGATTGTTAATG
This sequence comes from Picea engelmannii, assembly GCA_009831015.1. Classification (NCBI taxonomy): domain Eukaryota; kingdom Viridiplantae; phylum Streptophyta; class Pinopsida; order Pinales; family Pinaceae; genus Picea; species Picea engelmannii. The sequence goes on along the minus strand of ML778651.1, from coordinate 1,303,764 downwards.
ACGTTGTTTGTTAATGCATGCAGGAATAACAATTACGGAGCGGCGGGGCGGAGCATTGGGTTCGACGGGCTGAATAACCCAGAGAAGGTTGGGCAAGACGCCACCATCTCGTTCAAGACAGCCGTGTGGTTCTGGATGAAGAACAGCAACTGCCATTCTGCCATAACCTCCGGGCAGGGCTTCGGTGGGACAATCAAAGCCATTAACAGCGGGGAATGCAACGGTGGAAACAGTGGCCAAGTGAATAGCAGAGTTACTTACTACAAGAAATTCTGTAGCCAGTTGGGGGTAGATGCCGGAACTAACGTCTCCTGCTAAATATTTCTCTTCATGGCTGCCAAATATATAAATAAATTTCTCTTCAATAATAATGGCATTAATACCCACTTTATTCACTACACCTCAAGTATTTTACTATGTATGTTTCTTTTTTACTATTATGTGGTGAGTGGGGTCCATGTCTTTTTTAGTATTATGTGATGATTGGTTACTTGTAAATTCGATCTCATTAAAACTCTCAAAACATTAAAGATTTGTTCACTGAAAGTGAATGCACCTGAAAGTGAATGCACCGAAGAAGTAAACAACATCCAAAAAAAAAAATTTTTTTTTTTGGATGTTGTGTAGAAATCTCTATTGTGATAAAATTCTTTGTATATTATTAGCCCTACCCTAACCTTCAACTCGATCTAACTCTAGCCCAATGTATTCATCTAAAAAGCCATACATCATCCAGATTAACCATTGAACCCATAATAAGACCTAATTTGGATGCAATTTTGGATCTATTTTAAAGAGTTCAATTATAATTGATGAGATTTCATTGTATTATATTAATAAACCCTAAAAAAAAAAACAATGAGTGTATCTGTATTACTAAGAAAGGCTAATATACAAAAAAATGGGACTTCCTGGTTTGCCAAAAAGGAAACTAGCCCAAGGGTTCTGGAGTTGCATTCTTTGAGATATCATAGGGGTATCGCTGAACCACCACATTGGGAAACCGGTCTAATACCGTCATATTCAGTTTTGACAGGCTAACCATAACAAAACCAAAAAACCAAAAAAACAAGACAACAATTAACATTGACCCAGTAATATTCCATGATCCGTTGTTACCTGACGCTAGTCCAGGATTATGAGATTCTTCTTTCCTTATTTCGCCTTGTCCTTGCTCTCCTACCGTTGGGCCACCGTGTGGGTCTTCCTGATCTGGGCTGGTGCTCCATTCCCATCAGCAGGAGTAATGTCCATATGGTGGACGTAGCGCAAGTATAAGTGGAATTGGGCAGCCATTTGTTCCAACTTCTCCTTCTGATTCTTCTGGTCCTCTGCAATTCGTTTTGTACTGGCGTCCAGGGTGCTGAGGTGACTCAGGATTTCTTTTAGCAATTTTTTTTGTGCCTTGTTTCCCTTCTAGCTGGCAGCTTTCTTTTATGTGCTCACTTTGGCTATTAATATCTTTTTCCACCAGGCCATATCTACCATCTTGTGGTAAAGTGTTTCCCTGGACTGCGTGGTCCTTGGGTCCGTTATCCAATCTGCTTCCTGTCTCAGTTCCTCCCAGACTTTTCCTTTGCGCTTGCCAGTGATTTCCTTCTCCCATCTGTTGATGGTCGCTTGACCCTTCGATTCGACCAATGCCTAGAAGGTTCCCTTGGCATCTCGGGCTACTTGCTCCATCCTTGAAATTTTCCTTTGGCTTATCGGATTTTCGTCCATCTGAGTGTTTAGTTTGACGTGTGTTTTCTTCATACGCACCATCTTGGCTAGCTTGTGGTGGTTCTTTCCCTGAATTCTCCCCCTGTTCCTATCTACCTAGGGTTTCTTTCTTGCCAGACCCTTGTTTTCATGGTGGCTTCCTCTGTTGCGCTTTGTCCAACTGCGTCGATTCCTAGTGTTTCGCCTCTTACGGGAATTCTCTTGCTACAAACTTGTCCTTGAAATAATGGTCTGCCCATAGAGATGGTCCTTCCCGTCCTTTTTCCCTGTCTCGGTATGTGTGACCATGACAGTCTGACCATTATCCCTGTGCCGACCTTTGCCCTTGCTCGTTGTGTAACCAAATTTTCTCTTCACCGTACCTGTTATTAGAAGGGGCGTGATCCTACTGGTGCATGGTAACAAATTTTGTCCTACGTCATTCATGGCCTGTCGAATCCCATTTGTACTTTCCCCTTCCTTAACCTTGCACTTCTTACTACTGATTTGACCTTGAGGTCGTACCTTCATTTGTTGTGTGGTTAGATCCCGTGTTGTCACTTGTAATTGGGTGTTGGCCATGAAGATTCTGCCTGGATTCGTTGTGCCCACCTATTGGCCTTGCGCCACTCCTCTCGATGTGACCTTCCGTACTTAAGCTTCTGTCACGATCTTTTGTTGCTAGTTGTGTGCAATATGTTCTGAATTAACCATTTGGGATGTTTCTCCAGGTGTTGCCTAACTCTCATTCTTCCTTGCTAACCCCTTCATTAGTGATTCTATCCGCTAGGCTACTCGTTGACCTACGTACCCAGTGAAACTCCATTGTGTTCATCTTTTGCAGATGCTCCTCGATTTTTTGCAGGGAGTGTGCCAAGCGCCAGTGTCTCAGAAATTTGCCCACTCCGGTGCCCTTTTGGAGTCTCTTCACCGTGTTGATTACCAGGGTGGAGTCACCTTCCACGATTGTGTTTGTCATCCTTTCTCGGCTTAGGATCTCAAGTCCGATCTCCAGGGCTCTGAATTCCACGGCGTTGTTAGTTGAATTTCCCATATTGCCAACGTACAGTCGAATTAT
>ML778651.1:1257653-1288077 GCA_009831015.1 Picea engelmannii | reverse complement strand
GCAAATGTAATGCACGAAACTGGAGGTATATATTCTGCTCTATCTATAATCTGATTTCAATTACTTGATCAATGAAAATTGTTTACCAATTATTTTTCGTGTCAGGACTGTGCTACATCAACGAGATAAGTCCTTCATCAAACCACAATATCTAATGACAGAAGCGGCTTAGACAGACTGACTGACTGTGTTAATGCATGCAGGAATAACAATTATGGAGCGGCGGGGCGGAGCATTGGGTTCGACGGGCTGAATAACCCAGAGAAGGTTGGGCAAGACGCCACCATCTCGTTCAAGACAGCGGTGTGGTTCTGGATGAAGAACAGCAACTGCCATTCTGCCATAACCTCCGGGCAGGGCTTCGGTGGGACAATCAAAGCCATTAACAGCGGGGAATGCAACGGTGGAAACAGTGGCCAAGTGAAAAACAGAGTTACTTACTACAAGAAATTCTGTAGCCAGTTGGGGGTGGATGCCGGAACCAACGTCTCCTGCTAAATATTTCTCTTCATGGCTGAGAAGAAAATGTGAATCAAGTCTATGACAATCCGGTGAATAAAAATTGCACTGCCACCCTCTTGGCGTGTATATAGATTCTCTTACAATATTATCTTCATCTTGGTCATAATATTTAGTTGTTTTCAAATTTATTGCTTTGCAATTTTTTATTTTTATTAATTTGAATCTTATTACAAAATTAAAATGTAATTTTAATCTGAGTACTGTCATCTTTGAAGTTAAATAGTGAGATAATATATTTCTTTAGTATATAATTTTAATTTTCATAAATGAAACTGAATACTAATCTTCATAAATGAAACTGAATACTAATCTGATTGCAGTTTAAACTCTATGACTTGAAATTTTGCATTTTTAAATTACATCTTATAATAATAATTATAATTTTTTAGTATTAATTAAAGTTAATATGATTATAAAAAAATCAATATAATTATATTTATATTGAAAGACTTACACCTATTCCTATTAAAAATGGGTATATTTAATGATCTTTTTAACAATTTAAGATGTTGACATATTCCTTTCAAATCAATGAATAAAATTGAATGTTAATAACTTCCTAGCATTTTTTAATACTTATTTACTTTTTCACATTTACTTAATCATCATAATCATCATATTAAGAAAGTCAGATTTACATTTCCTTCAAGTGTCTCTAGTATGTACTTGATCTTATTTACTTTTTCACATTTACTTAATCATCATAATCATCATATTAAAAAAGTCAGATTTACATTTCCTTCAAATGTCTCTAGTATGCACTTAATCTTATTTACTTAATCATCATAATCATCATATTAAGAAAATCAGATTTACATTTCCTTCAAGTGTCTTTAGTGTGCACTTGATGTGGGGGAGATGGCAAAGGCTAAATGTATTTCGTAATGTTTATTTTGGCATTCAATTTGAATCTTATTTTGTGAACATGGGATCGACGACGGTGTAATCAAATACTGCGCACTTCATGTGATTTTGATAACTTTATATTCACTCAATTTTATTTTAAGATTCATGTTTAGAAGTATAAATATAAATAATAATGCTTCCTTCATTGTTTTTTTTAATGTGAGCTCCCAGGATTTATATTCAAAAATATAAATAATGTTTAGTTTTGTTTTTTTTTTTTAATGTTAGCTCCATGATTCATATTCAAAAGTATAAATAATGCTTCATCACGGGATTGTTTTTGTTTAAATGTGAGCGCCCGCGATTCAGGTTCAAAAATATAAATAATGCTTCGTTTATGATTTTTTTCATTATGATTTTTGTCTTTCTAGCATTTTTAATTTAGTTTTGAAAAACACATTTTCCATCTTTCTGTGTATATGATTAGTTTTTCTCTTAAAACGTGTTTTTTTTAGTTTTGATAAACAAAATCCAGTAAACTATACTGAAAGTTTTCATACATTTTAACAAAATTGGTGAGTCAACATTTTCATAATTTTTAACAAAGTTGAAAAGAAATTGGAATCAAGTTTGTACTTAATTTAAGGGTATTCTCCATTTCCTCTGATTAGGTTTGAGAAGTAAATGGTTTTAACAGTGGGGTCTTATGTATTTAATGTCCACTTCTTCTTTCTAAGATTGAGTAGTCGAAAAGTATGGAGCCTCTCACAAGACTTGGTTGATAGAGATGGACGAAAACTGAGGATTGGCTCTACTCTGAATGCTTGTTATTTCAATGTCAGAGAAAATTTGTTGAGGAAGTGATATCCATAATTGTTTGGCTATCCATGATAGTAAATATGTTTAGTCTATGTTTAGTCGTGACAATCTAAATACAATAAAAATTTTATAACTAATTATGACCATCATGACCATCAAAGCATAATAAGAAATATAAAAATAATAATAATCAACATGAGACTAATTTGTAATTTGGAAATGAGACTAGCTAACACGAGCTTTTCAAGCAACATGATTTTTTTTACATAAAATTTGGCCAACCTGCTAAGGTCTATGGGCATCTGGTATCATAGTATACAAAATATAATCTAGTTAGGATATGTTTTTCAGGGTTTTCTAAATTGTGATAGTTTATAATAATTTATAGTTGTAATTTTGGGCACAGGAGAACAATATTGTCTGTGTATCTTCTCATGTAAAGGAGGTGTTATCTTTTTCATATTTCTTAATATACTGAAACAGATAAAAACGCAGTCAGTTTTTGGACACTATATATACGTGTTATTTTTGTAAAGTATAGTTTACATGAGCGACTACTTTAATGAGTTGTTCGACCTGCTCTGAAGTCGGTTCCCCACCCTGCATGGGGGTGACCGCCTCGAACGATCGCCCAAATTTGTTGTGGGCCTGTTGCTCAAGCGATCAATGGAGTCTTCTGCTAAAGCCCTCACGGCTGGAGCAACCCTTAGAGTTAAAATAAATAAAGTTGCGGTTGAGAATGGTTTATCTCGGCCTCCACTCCAACGGCTGCTCTTAATGTCCAATAAAGCATCCACTCAAGCCAAGCCAATAGACAGTGAACATGATACACTTGAAAAACCAAGGAAATATCTTTTGGAGGTTTTTTTTAGAGCTCGTTGGAAAAGTCTTGAATAACGTTGCATATTTATCTTATAATCCTTTTAAGTTTCTACATAAGTTATTGCTTATTTTTAAAACTAAAGAAAACAAACATATGTGCATGATTGATACTTCAAACCACCACATAATCTTTCTGATGGGGATATTGACCTCCAATGGTAATATGGGTTTTGTTGGAAGGTTTTTCACATGAGGGATGGTTTTTGGAGACTTGACTATCTTCTTGGGAGGAAAACAAGGGAATTAAGCTCCAAAGGCATATCCAGCCTCTAAAGGGCATATTTAGCCTCCAAGTGGAATATGGTTTATCTTATAATGTCTTGGATGTAGGAATCGGTTTCAAGGCCTTGTCAATGGGCATGGAAGGAAAATAGAGCCCTTAGGCCTTTGATGAATCTTCTAAGGAATAAGAGCCATGAACAAGGCCTCAAATGGTACAAAACATGACATATATAGAAGATCATTATCCTTAGAATGGGATATGGGTGCCCATATGAGGTTTTGTGCACTAGGGATGGGTGTGAGACCATCGTTGGGGGGGATAAATTAAGGGAATTAGGCCCTAACTTAAGATTTTTTTATCTAATGGGCCATATCAAGGCCACGAACCACAACATAGATCATTTAAATTAGATCTTTGACCAACGAGTTGGATATGGGCATGATGAAGAGTTTTTTTTGTATTAGGGTTAGTTCTTGGGGTCTTGATGATAATCAAAGGAGGAAACCAAGGGCCTTACGCTGTAAATGGATCTCTAAGTTTCATTGGCCATGAACATGACCTCAAACCACAACACAAGCCCTTTAGAGGTGATCTTTGGGCTCCAAGTGGAATATGGGTACCATTATGAAGTTTTGTGCATTAGGGATGGGTGTCTTAAGGTATTGGACTTTGATAAAGGAAGAAAATAAGGCCCTTCAATCCTCGATGTAGCCTCTAAGGATCAAGGTTTATAAACAAAACCATAAACCACATAACATGTCATATATAGGGCATCATTGTCCTTTGAGTGAGATATGGGTACCATTACAATGCTTTGTGCATTAGGGATGGGTCTCGAGGCCTTAACATGGTTGGGAGAGAAACCTATGGAATTAGATCCTAACCAAACATTCTTCGGGTTATTGGACATTATCAAGGCCTTGAACCATAACATGGGCCCTCTAAAAGTGATATTTTGCATACCAATGGAATAAGGGTGTCATTAGGATTTTTAGTGCAATATGAATGGATCTTGGGGCCTTAACCATGATTGGAGAAGGAAAATAAGGTCATCCATATCTAAATTAATCTTATAGGTATTATGGGCCATGAAAGATTTCCCAGACCACTACAAAAACCCTCTAGAAAGTACCTTTATCCTTGAGTGGGATAAGGGTACTATTAAGATTTTTTGCACACAAGAGATGGCTCTCGGGCCTTTGGTCCAAAATGAAGCTTCTAGGTCCTTTATCCTTGAACCAGGCCTCAAACCACCATATAAACCCATACCATTGGCCTCTTGGTGGGATATGTGAACCATTAAGAGATTTTGTGTATTTTGCATGGGTCTTAGGGCCTTGACCATGGTCAATGAAGGAAAACAAGGGATGTATGATTGAAATGAATATTTTAGGGCTCACAATATTTGGTATATGAATGAGATATGAACACCATTCGAAATTTTTAGATGCAATGGATGGGTCTCAAAACCTTGACCATGGTCATGGGAGAAAATAAAGTGTTGGGGACTTAAATTAATATTTTAGGGATTATGAATCATGAACGAGACCTTGAACCATTATAGAGGCCCTTTAGATGGGATATTTGGCCTCTAGCTAGGATATGGATTCCATTATGATGTTTTGTGCACTAAGGATGGGTTTGTAGGTATTAACCATGGTAAGGAGATGAAATAAAGTGCCTCAACTTGGATATAGATATTTTAGGATCTGTTCCATGAACATGGTGTTAAAGCACCACATATGCCATCTAAAAGGGATCTTTGAACTCCAAGTGGGATACGAACACTGAAAGGAGGATTTTTATACTAGGAAAGGATCATGGGGTATTGACCATGGTCAAATAGGGAAAAGAAGGATTATATGACAAAAATAAAGATTCCAGAGATCATGGGACAAAAGGAGGACTTGAAACATTACACACACCCTTTAAAGGGGACCTTTTGACACCAAGTGGGATACATATACCATTAGGAGATCTTGTTCACTAGGTATAGATATCAAGGATTTATCCATGGTCATATGGAAACCATTCTAATATTTTCCAGACTAAATGGTTCTTAAGACACTACCCACAGTCCAAGGATAAAAACCAATTCCCTATGGACTAAAATATGCTTTTATGATTCATGGACCATGCATAGGGTTTGAAACCACCATGCAAGCCTTATAAATGGAATATTTATCCCACAAGTGTAATATGGATGTTGTAAGGGTCTCCCATGCCATCCACCAAGTGTGCGCGCTCCTTGGGTAGATTCAGAAATAGACAAATGAAGAGAACAAGGAAGGAAGTGATCGGTTGGATGAACAAATACATTCAGGTGTGGGAAATAGCACCTTAGGTGCATGATGGCGATGCGCAACGCCAAGGGGGAGCACACCTTACTTATCTTAGAACGAATGACAAAGACTTGGGTTGTGTTTGGGAAAGGGTGGGGAAAATTGGGAGAATGCCTGAGGAGTGGACCCGTCTGCCCTCGCCAACATGGGAATGTCGAAGAGGTTGGATGACCCCATTAGCACTCCCACAATGAGTCAGGATGATCGACACGAAGAACGCACAAGGAAAGGGGCATGTTCCCAAGGATGGGGCACACCGATCCAATAAATGATTAGTTGATGGGTGCACAAGGATTATATAGGCACCCTAGGTCCATAGAAGGGCATGATGGTTGGTTGAGTGTGATGATTCGTGAAGGGGTGCAACACACCAAAGAGATGCGACATTTCGCACAGGTGACCCTTGGAGTCCATATAAGAGAAAGGGGTGAAAAACTAAATAAGGCAAGAAGATTTTGGGAAAACTTGGAGATAAGGAGAGCTCTGCGATTCTGATGAAAACGAAGGGAGACAACTCCCTCAAGGAGCCAATTCGATCCACTCTGAGAGGATTTTCATTGCCTTAAGGAGTAAATTTCGACGGAAAAAACTAGGAGAAATTCTCTTGGGAATATTTTAGCCAAGTCTAGGAAACACAGGTATGTGGAGGCATGTGTGAGGTAGAACCAAAATGGGTGAAGTATGTGGAAAAAAAGAGGAAGATCCTGCAAAAATGAAACGACAACAAGTGTGCGGTTATGGGCACGTCTAAGGTGCATCGTAGGGACTTGTGAAGACGGTTGCGACAGAGAGTATTGTGGTGACTAATATATTCTTGAGTGCCTTGGTGAGGTGAGGTGAGTCGTTTGACTCTTCCCTATTGCAAACTGATATGGTAGTGCTCATTTGTAACTTTTTCACAATAACAAATAAGTAGCCGGGTGTTAGGCATGATTTGTGTTTCCCGAACTATTTATGTGTTTTTCTTCTCTTTTGTTCCACAATTGTTCTCTTGAATGCTCATGTTCATGGATGAATGCTTAAATAAGACTAATTGTTAAATTGTGTTAACAATTGTCTAAGTAAGCAAGAGTTTCACTAGAGTAGGAGTGTGACTCGTTGGTAGCCTAGAATAGAGTATGGGTATGATCTAGGTGAAGAGGTGTAGTCTAGATGAAGTAACCTTGATGTTTCCAAGTAGCCAAGTGTGAAATGTTGAAGTGTCGCACACCCTAAAGATGTGCATAAACACAAGGAACATTGTGGGGATGTGACAGATGGTATCAGAGCAGATTAGTTGCATATTTTGGAGAAGGGTTGGGGATCTCTTCACCACTATCTTGACGATAGACGGTATCAGAGAAAACTTTGAAGGTAATTTGTTATGAAGGAAGTTCAAGGGGAACGTTCACAAACTTGGTTAATGATTCAGTGTAATGAACTTGTTCACCCCAGACTTTGCATCAGACTTACGACAAGAGTTCAGTTGACAGTGCGATGGGAAGGTAGAGTTAGGATCACACCTTGTGCAGACTGAGAGTTGATTCTGTGGTATGGAGAAGCACTTGGACAAGGTGGGTGATCACATAAATCATCACAGAGTTCATTGCAGAACTTGTCCCAGACTTGATCGCAAAGATGGACTTGGTTGGATTGATTCATGATGGAAGTCAATGCCAGACCTTTTGTGCACACCTTGGAGAGACCGGGCGTAGGGTTTGTTGGAGAACAAAGCACTTGGGAAAGGAAGTTGAATGCAAGACTTGTTGCATGACTTGTCGCAGAGATAACCGCAAAAGTGATCATAGAAGTGAAATGAAGAAGGTGATCGCAGAATTGATTGCAAAGAGGAAAAGTTTTGGGTTACATCGAGGTGAAGAACTTGGGTGCATTGGACGACTTGGGGTGACCTAGAGCAACTCTACAGCAGGAAATTGGTTGGGAACATTCCCATCATGACGTATTTGTGGCATGCATCATCGAGAACAACAGTTGAGTTGATATAGGTTGTTGGTTGTTGGTTGTTGATCGTAGTCTTCGGACAAGGTGACTCTTTGCAAAAATACAACATTCGTTAGCAGTAGTATGACTTGATATTCGGGCGGTGGATGCATGGTTCCTTGAAGTGGAAGTAGTCGAGGTGCGGAGATGGAAAGACATTGGAGATGAGTTCGATCGGTTGCATGCGAAGTAGGATACTTAGATGAATTTATAAAGTGGACAGATGGACTCAGCCTTATATCACAATAGATGGTGTTTGAGGTGATGGGCGTGGGCGGACCCTGTTCTGGCGGAGGATCTCCAAGTGGCGGAGGTGGAAACGTGGGGACTATAATTTCTCAGAATTTCTTCAATGGCCTTGCGAGCGGAGCTGGTGGCTCCTGCGAGGGCAAGGGATTCTACACTTATAACGCTTTCATCGCAGCTGCCAATGTGTATTCTGGATTTGGCACCACCGGTTCCAACGACGTCCAGAAGAGAGAGCTTGCTGCCTTCTTCGCAAATGTAATGCACGAAACTGGAGGTATATATTCTGCTCTATCTATAATCTGATTTCAAGTATTTCAACGAGATAAAGTTTACGAATTATTTTTGTGTCAGGACTGTGCTACATCAACTAGAAAAATCCTTCATCAAACTACTGTCAGAGTTCAAGCACTTGGCCATGTACGAGCGGGAAGAGCTACCATGGGCGTGGGCCCCTCCAAATAAGTTGGTGCGTATTGATCGATCATGTGACTCTACTCTTGATAATCACAGAAGCTTCTGTAACCACAATATCTAATGACAGAAGCGGCTAAGACAGACTGACTGACTGTGTTAATGCATGCAGGAATTACAATTATGGAGCAGTGGGGTAGAGCATTGGGTTCGACGGGCTGAATAACCCAGAGAAGGTTGGGAAAGACGCCACCATCTCGTTCAAGACAACGGTGTGGTTCTGGATGAAGAACAGCAACTACCATTCTGCCATAACCTCCGGGCAGGGCTTCGGTGGGACAATCAAAGCCATTAACAGCGGGGAATGCAACGGTGGAAACAGTGGCCAAGTGAATAGCAGAGTTACTTACTACAAGAAATTCTGTAGCTAGTTGGGGGTGGATGCCGGAACCAACGTCTCCTGCTAAATATTTCTCTTCATGGCTGCCAAATATATAAATAAATAAATGCAAGAAGAAAATGTGACTGTCTATATAATAGTCTGTTATATAACTAGCACAGCCGCTAATTCATCACCTGTGAGCCTGCTGCTAAAGCGATCAATGGAGTCTTCTACTAAAGCCCTCACGGCTGGAGCAACCCTTAGAGTTAAAATAAATAAAGTTGCGGTTGAGAATGGTTTATCTCGGCCGCCACTCCAGCGGTTGCTCTTAATGTCCAGTAAAGCATCCACTCAAGCCAAGCCAATGGATAATGAGCATGATACACTTGAAAAACCAGTTCGGAGGAGTTACTTCAAACTCCTTCGAACTGCTCTTTTTGGAGGAGTTACTGGTGATCATTCTGATGCACAAAGTTATCGCGAGAGTTGAGGAGAACCCCTCCAATCATATTGGAGGATTTACTTTTAACTCCTCTGATATGTTCAAAGGATTTACACTTAAATATTTTAAAGAGTTCGACAAACTTGTTTTATACACCTCCGACCTAACTACCACATTAAATGTTATTTATTATTTGTGAGGCTATAAAATGAAACGGGGTTAAGACTATTGTTGTTTGGCTACTTTCAATTGAACAAGAAAATGAAGAACAAAGGAGCCAAGCTAAACGTCGTTCAAACATCCCCTTATCCTTTCCCAACATGTGCAACATAAGCCAGGTAAGGTTACCTCCCTCTCTCCTTTTCTTTAAGATGGGGTTAGGTTTTGTTTCTTTATTTTGGTTTTGTTTTCCCCTTTTCCCTAGACCATAACTATCACTTTCCGACTATTCTTCACTTCCCTCTCACCAATCCCTTCATGTTTTTGCCATCCTTAAACTTGTTCTTAATCCACTCTTTGCTACGTAGTATGCAAACGATCAACTTTTCCCCCTTCTTAAGCCACGACCCACATTTTCTATTCTACTTTTAACCATTGAAAACCTCCTCCAAACTCATCTAAGGCACGAAGTCTTGAACTAAGTGAGCTCTAAACATCCCTCGTCTTCCTCTAGGCTGGCCAAAGTGTTCCTCGTCATTCTTTGTGTTTGCGAAAATACTCAATTTGTAAACATGTTTAGTAACTCTTTGAGCATATTGAAGAAGTTACTACTAACGTCTCCGATATGCTCGAGAGAGTTGACATCAACTCTTCTTCACACCTTCAGAGTAAATGGAAACAACTTCTCTGATCATATTGGAGGAGTTACTATCAGAGGAGTTACTTTTAACTCCTCCAATACAATCAAAGAAGTTCCTTGTAGATTCTTCGAGCACCACAAAACTTTGACTAACCTCTTTTGAATACATATCGGAGAAGTTAATAACAACTTCTCTGATGTGCTCGAAGGATTTGCTATTAACTCCTCTGATATGTTGAGAGAAGTTGCTAATAACTCTCCTGATATGCTCGGAGGAGTTTCTTTAAACTCCTTTGATCTGCTTTAAGGAAGTTTTTTTATTTTTCTCTGATTTTGATTTTCTAGGATGATACCCAATCTTTTTACCCCAAAACCTTATCGAGCATTGTCTAATATTAACTTAACATTTTCAAGAAGTACCTTGACATGACTTGTTTCCATTAATTATTATAATTGTCTGATTATTTAACTATTTCCAAATAACATGTTCTAAATTGATCCTATCTACAGATTCAAACATGTCACAATGAAAGAAGAAAGAAATAAAACCAATCGGGGTTGATCCATATGGTAGCTCCCAGCAGACATTAGAGACAGAAAGTGTCAGGGCTGTATACGACGATACGTAGGGACTTCTGGACAAAGAGGGAGAGACTTTAAAATGGGGATAAGTATATTATATGTTTGAGAAATCAAACTTCTCAACGTTGGCAGAGAATCCAGATGAACTCCAGGTGTTTAGAAACATCAGAAAATCGAGAATTTTCAGAGTGGCATCACATCTAGCAGGTTTCCCTTGTGCGGACGCCATTTATTGGATTTTGAAAAACACAGACGTAGATAGTAGGTATGTCTTTAATGCAAGAAAAGAGTCAATAGCTTCATTCAAGACCGATGATTTAGCTATGTGTTACCATATTGAGGCCGAAAATAAAAATCTATATGGTCATCTCCTTAGTGAGTTGGAACTCACACCGAAGGATTTATTCCTCGTGTGGTATAAATCAGACAAGCAATTCAAATATCGACCCAAGAGTCGACACCCCGCAACCAATTTAAGAAGATCCTACCAATATATGGTAGTCATGTTGTGCAAGTTGTATGGGGAACTAGATGCAACCCACTTTCCCTTGTCACACATGCCCCTAATCTATTTTTGTGTAGATGTAGGGGGCTCATTCAACTAGGTAGACATATATTCTGAGAATCTGAAAGATGTTATTTCAACAGTTACACAAGAACAACCATGAAGCTTCCCTAGTTTCAATATGTCTTCATATCTTCTAGACATAATGTGAATTTCTCACAAGTACCCAAACATGGGATGGAGTTGGTTTCCCACTGATGTCTCTATCCACGTCTATTGCACGATGCTTTGGGAGAAAAAATATCGAATAGATTATCAAAGTTTCTGTGAACACTATATGAGTTTATTTTTTTCACCTCCCCACCTTGTATGACGGACAAGGCCATAGAATTTATAAGAAGGATTGGGGATTGGTATTTAATGGAACATGGTACATAGGTAAGGATATACGGTGCAATGAAAGCACCTCATCTACTTCCTCGATTCATCCTTGACAAGCTTCTTCTCTAGAAAGTAGCATATAAAACCATCATACATGGGGTCGGATGAATGTTATATAGATCAAAGAAATCCATTTTGGCCTCCATTGCCTCTTTACATTGGCAACTACTTATTTAAAAACAACAAACAAGCCCAGACGAAATTAGTCGTCTTTCTTTCCTACCATTTTGGAGAGGAAATATTCAGGAGGCACGACCCTAAGAACATCGTCAAAGAGCACTTTCATAGCATGAGACTCTTGTACGAGTACACCATTATGTTCTGGGAAGAAGGAGTACATCAAAACACCGGGACTTGTGATGATGTTGTTTTCAACAGGCGGGGCCATCCAAAAGGTAGGATTGCGGATGAAGAAGTTGCAAGAGAGGAAACCAGAAAAGATGTAGAGAGAGATGAACCTGAGAGATCTTCCCCCATCTCAGTCTCGACTCATTCGTGTTCTCTAGAAGAGGATGAAGAAGCACCAACTGCTAAAAAGAGTAGAGACAAAGAGAAGGTACTAAATATGAAGAATGATGCTAAAAAGAAACAAAAATTAGAAGCTGACAAAGCAAAGGCCAGGGTAGAAAATGAAGCAAAAGAAAAAGCGAAGGCCAAAGAGAAAGTTGTCGCAGAAAAAGTAAAAGTATTAGATGAAGTGACAAGAAGAGCAACAGAATTAGTAGAAAAGGAAGCAACATATAAATATGTTGAAGAAGAAAAGGCATAAGAAGAAAGCAGATGATAAAGATGTTGAAACACACCCGATGGAATTGGATGTCCCTAGAACATCCACCACAAGCGTAGGAGCATAAACAACAAGTAGTGGTTAAGGTCTCGAGCCTTGGGAACCTTTTCGGTCAATTGAAATATCGGATCTACGCAGTTTCATATAAGATAGAAAAACTGACCGAATCGTACAAGAAAGGGTAAAAAAGGTTCCAGCAGTAGAAGGAGCTCCTTTGTCAATAGTGACTCGGGTCCCCATCACGGGAGATGTCAAGGAATACCCTATGGAAATGGCTAGGTCATGATTTTCATTCATGGATGCGACTATGGACAATATACAGAGGGTGTGCCAATAGAACGAAGAAAAAAAAATGAGGATCAAAGAGTTAGAAGAGAGGCTCCAGCAAGTTAAGATTGATGAAAAGAGTCTTCTAAATTTTAAAACCAGCGCGAAAAAAGTGAGGAATGATCTGGAAGATGCCATCATTGATATGTATGCCAAACTGCTTCTCTTCCAAAATGTGGTTGCTACAGTTATTGAACAAAACAAACGAATACAAATGTAGCTGACACAATACAACACTATCTAGGAAGGTATAGCAAACATTGAAACTTGGATAACAAAGAATCATGATGCGCCTTCAGAGTTGTATAGACCCTCTAAATTAACAAGGAAGACATACCTATATGCATTGGATCATTGCCATCAAGTAGGGCAATGGACAGACAAAGAAGTAACCAAGGAAATGGAGATATGTTCAAGGACTCACAAAGTTTCCCAAGAGTTGACAAAGAATGGTCGTCTCCCAAGGTTAGATGAACTTGGGAATAATTTGGTCACGAAAGAGTTATTAAATGTAGTCTAGGAAAGCACAAGTCGAAGGAGACAAATAGTCAAAGCATCAACCTTTGTCTCTATCGATCTTATTGATCATCATCTACTATAGTCGGTGAAGCTTCAGACTATGATACATGATTATATGACAATCTTGGAGAAAGATATGAGTACCCCGGATGCTAGCATTGTCATGATCTAAGAAACACCGGCACAACTATCTTACAGAAGGATTGAGTCACTGTATAACTAGTTGGAAGTTTGAATAGCTTATCTCTGGAGCAAAAGTTCATAGGAAAAGAACAAACAATTGTTTTTCCTTTTGTCCTTTTCCTAACTACCTCAAATTTCGTTCGTTTTTCCATTTGTCATGAGAGAAGGGAATGTGAATATTTTTTTAACTGCCTCTTCAAGAAGAAGGAGAAAATACAATTAGGATGGACTGCTCGTTGTATAAAATAAACTAGAGACTCCTTTAACAAGGAGTTTTTTTGGGGGATTTTCAAGCATTGTATAGACACAAGAACGTTTTCAAGAACTTATACAGTGTTAATGAATATTGAGAAGCCCTCGGGGACAGCATGTTATAGAAGGAATTTTGTTTAGAATTTGATTGAAGCTTTGAACTACTTCAAGTGAAGATATTTGTTGTTTCTATGGACCGTAAGAATGTTTTTTTTGTGGTAGACTAATTCTCATACAATCGTAATCATTCTGCATTTATTGATGTTTCTTTGAATATTTAAATTCCTTGAGTTTTTTGGGTTATTACTCTATATGTTGTTGTGATCTAGACTGATCTGATTATACACATATGTATGATGTTGCTTCCAATCTTTCTCTTTTTATATAGCTAATTGTATTAAAGTTCTTTAAAGCTTTGGTTGCATTATAACTCACCGGTTACTTTAGCATTACTCCTAGATAGGATAGGTTAGCCTAGATTAACAATAGATTAGTTGCATTTACATGCATGGTCTTCATCTACATCTTTGCATTGAACCACCCACTTCATTGGTACACGAGAATGTAACCGGTAAGAAAAACAGCCGAGACAAATTTACGATGGGGATCCTAATCCAAACGGTGTATAGTCTAATTGTGAATTTATACCGAGGAGTACCCCTTGTTGTTTTCGGGTGAAGTTGAACCCCTCAACAAGCCCATAAAGTAGCCAAAAGTACTTAGACCTATCTCTTGTAAATTTTCAACATATAGTAATATAGATTTTTTTTGAGAAAAAGTGCAACAAAATACAGAGGTACAATGAAGGAAAAAAACCTATGGATAAAGGAAACAGAGCAAAGATCAAACAACAATAAAAATTGGCATGGGAAATTTAACTATTACCAGTGATAACCCAAATTAGACAAAGAAACAATAAGAGATAGAATGCAATTTTGAAGCCCAAAGTAAAGTAATCAATGTCATTGATTCCATCAAACTTTCTCTTTCAATCCACAACCAAACAATCACTTTCTTGCATGATCAAGGGACTAATTTTGAAAGAAGTTCACGAGTATCTCCCTTTAGTTTTTCATGTAAAAAAAGGTGACAAGCAAAACAAAAGTGACAAGCAGGAACACAAAAGCAACTGAAACTCTATCTAGATCAAAGTGCAATAGACAAAACGAGGGAAATATATACATTGTGGTATATGAATACAACCATAGCCACATAGCTATATGGTAGCATGACTAAATATATGAATATGAATAGTTATTTGAAATATAGCTACATTATGGATTATTTACCATATTAACACATAGCTAGTTCAGGAAATAACTAATATGTAGATTTAATTTTGATTTTAAAACTTAAAAATAATAATGTTTAATTATTAAAATTATTTTTATGTTTAACTATTCTATTTAAAACCACATAACCACATATGTAGAATTGGTTTTGAAGCTTAGATTGCTACTTAATAGACTCTCTTAATATCTCTTAATTTTGATTTGTAATCATGCTACAATCAAACTAACTATATTAAGACTACATGCAAACTAATAACACCCTTAATGTTATGGGTGATGAAACCACTCACATTGTACGGAACCAAAAACCATATATAATGAAACTCAATCAATTTGAAAACAAACCTGTCATATGAAGACATTCACTTGATCCACTCAGTATATGACTCCCACCAGAACTAACATGAGCCTCAGCAAATGCAAATTATTTAACTAAAACCAATTCTTAAATTCAAGACTTCAAAGTCAAACACAATTTCAAATTAGATATAATATAAGGCAGTGAGATTTTCATCTCGTTAAGAAAAGATCCAGATAGTCAAACAAAATCATGACACCAAAATACTTATTGTCCATGCAGAGCCAAATTACTTGTTGTCCATGCAGGAGGTTATGAGCAAGAATCCAGAGATAGGTTAGCAATTCCATGAACTCTTCCTTACTGTCACAACCAACACCAAAAAAACATTAATCAGATCACGGTCATGATTTGAACATGAACCAGAACATCATGAAGACATTGTAGGCCCATTCTAGTTTTTGAAAGGTTAATTTTCAACCAAACTAGGTTACTGAATACATGGATTTGACTCTGAATATAATACTATTATTAAATTATTTCTCCTCCCAAATGTAAATTTATCATTAAGACTACGAACTTCAAATGGATGGTTTCATCTGGAAAACTAGGCTTAACCTCGAATACATAATTTGACTTAATACCCAAAAATTGAAAGTTTTGAAGTTATAAATTTAACTATTTTAAAACTCAAATATATATTTTAAATTTCTTAATTGTTTTAAATTCTTTGCACGCTACAATATGTTTATAAGGTCTTTATTTTGAATAAAATGACCTGTTCTCTTCATCTTGATGATCAGACGACCGTCTGTTCATCATAGTTGTTTCAATCCCGATAGTCATCTTGGACCGGAGTTGTTTAATCTTTATCATCACATGCAAAGGTGAAAGGAAAAAGGAAATGTAAGGTTGGATATCACATCTTCTCAATAATATTACATTATAATAACATAATAGAAAAAAATACTTTTCATATCATAAAAGTTCAAAATCAGAATCAAATTAATCCAACTTATCCACATAATTTTATATTTAAATATAATTACATTATAATAACATAATAATAAAAAAATACTTTTCATATCATATTTATTTTATTTACATAATTTTTGTAAAAGTTTAAAATTTCATTCAAATTAATCCAACTTATCCACATAATTTTATATTTGAATATAATTTAACTGTCAATTTATAATAATAATAATTATCATTCATTATTATTTTTGAATTTTTAAATGTAGAATTCAAGAAAAAATACCTCACATTAAATATCTTACTCTAATTTATAAGAAATATACTTTTACTATGATTAAATATTTTTATATTTTAATTATTAATTTTATATAAGAAAAAAAAAACAATCCGAAACAATTTTAAATCTTACTATCACCTTCATAAACAGCAAACAATAATTTATTTATTTTTCGATTATAATTATATTTTTTATTAAAAGTTTAGATGATGTAATTTAAAAAACAAACGCGGATATATATTTCATATTTATTACTAAAAGCCTCAATGGTCTTATTATATATATATATATATATATATATATATATATATATATATATATATATATAAATATAAGTGTGTGTGGGGCTGGAAATAGAATGTAAAATGCTAGGTCTAATACCCAAAATCTATGCGTAACTAGAAATCTGCGAATAAATTATAATTATTGTGTGAAGAAAAAGACTAAAGTAGTACTAGCAGCTAGTGGAGGGTGGCTCATTATTATTACTGTGTGAAAGAAAAGTAGCACTAGCAGCTAGTGGAAGGCGGCTCACAGGAAAGTACAATACGTGCGTTCCACGATCCAGAACGAAGCGCGTCCTGCCGCGTATTGACCCGTTGTAATTTGATTCATCATAAAATCAAAGTGTAGTCTACTCTAGTCTCCGGATGGATTGGGATTAGGGGACCATGGCGTTGGGGTTTCTGTATAAATAGAGCAAGCACCTCGCTGATTTACATGTACCAACACATCAAGTGATTCTGGTGATTCTCTAAGGTTGTGAATTGTGGGTCAGCAGCACAATCGAAATGCAGTGAAAATAAATTGAGAAAATTCAAAAGCGTTTGATTACAAACAAATTCAAAATTAAAAGTGCAGTTCCTTATGTTATTCTGTTAAGTGAAACAGGGGTTGCTCCTATTGAAGCAATTGCTATGGTGCGAGTCATAAGGTATTTGAAAAAAATTGAGCAAATGGAAGAGGGTAGATGGCTTAAGGTAAAATAACAAATGGTTTAATAAATGGGGCATTTGCTTGAGCATGTGTCCTACAAACAGTAAGGAGATAAAAACTTTTGTTATGGATAAGTTCCACAAATATACTTGGCAAAAAGAGCTAGGGAGAAAGAAGAAGTACTACATTGAAGAGTTTAACCCCACTCATAACCATCAACAAAAGGCGTACATAGGAGCCAATATTTCTTGGAGATCTAAAATTCTTATTGCTCAATTAAGGACTAATTCTCATCAACTCCGTTGTGAAACAGGGCGCTAGAAAAGGTCAAAAGAAAGGTGGGAGGAAAGAGTATGTATTTTGTGCTCTTCCGGAAAAGTGGAAACACACAAACATTTCATTTTGGACTCTGAGGCCTTCAAAGACAACAGGGAAAATTATGCAGGCATTCTAGCAGCTAGTTCTTGGGATAATCTATTCAGTGAAGAGTTTGTCGAGAAGGTGGGAACAGTTATTGTAAAACTTCACAGGAAAAGGGACGAATACAAAAGCCAGATAAAAAAGCAATCTGTCCCATAAGCTATTTTTAGAGTCATGGACGTTAAAAATACTTTTTTTTTTCAAATATTCAAAATGAATGTGAGAGTGCTGAGCAATTATTAGCAATGGCGGGTAGTAGTGGTAAATTTGCTAGTCCTCGTGGCCGTGTGGTGGTGAGGATGAGTCTGGTGCTACTGCTAGTGGTGGGCGTGAGCGTTAACGTTGTTAACGCCCAAAACTGTGGCTGTGCCAGCGGACTGTGCTGTAGTAAGTGGGGATACTGTGGCACCACCTCTGCTTATTGCGGCAATGGCTGCCAGAGCGGCCCCTGTTACAACAAAGGTAATTTTAGTTAAAATACATCTTATTTCTCAATTAAAAGGTAATTTTAGTTTAAATAATATTTGTTGAATTTTAATTTTCATAATATTGGTCTAATTCCTCTTTAAATTAAATAATAAAATTAAATAATATTTAATTTTATTTTTTATATATTAATTTAATTGTAATTTAATTTTTATATAAAAAATCAAATGGATAAGTTTAAATATTGTTATATAATTGTTGATGAAATTATAATCTTTCTTTACTTAAATTGTATTTTTAAATGTATTAATAAATTAAATGTCTTGAAAAACCTTTATCTGATTGTGCAATCTTTATAACTAAGATATGTAATTTTAATCATTCTTCTAATTTTCTAAATAAATTTTAAACAAAATTAATAGAAAATGTAAAAATAAAAGTTTCAAAAATTAAAATGTTTAAACTACTCTTTTTAAATTGGATCTTATAATATTAATCATAAAATCATGATTTTTTAATTACTCAAATAAAATTAAAATTAATATAATTATATAAATATCAATAAAATTATATTAAATATACTTAGTGTTGTGGATTTTGATAATATATATTAGAAAAAATATGTTTATTGACACTAATTCTTTTTATAGTGGATTTTGACCATCCCAACACAAAATTGGAGAATATTTGGAAACCATGCTTATCAATTAATATAAACTTTTTTATATAAAATTTGGTTAAGTTTTCATGTAGCCAATAAACTCTATTTTATTTATTTTCCATCCTAACTATTATAATAGAAGTTCAACCCTTTATAATTGCTTTATGAGATTTGTATAAGCTAAATAGAGAGACAATATTTTTCAATAATAATGACATTAATACCCACTTTATTCACTACACCTCAAGTATTTTACTATGTATGTGTCTTTTTTACTATTATGTGGTGAGTAGGGTCCATGTCTTTTTAGTATTATGTGATGATTGGTTACTTGTAAATTCGATCTCATTAAAACTCTCAAAACATTAAAGTTCTCCTCAAAACATTAAAGTTTTGTTCACTGAAAGTGAATGCACCAAAGAAGTAAACAACATTCAAAAAAGAAATAATTTTTTTTGAATCTTGTGTAGAAATCTCTATTGTGATAAAATTCTTTGTATATTATTAGCCCTACCCTAACCTTCAACTCGATCTAACTCTAGCTCAATGTATTCATCTAAAAGCCATACATCATCCAGATTAACCATAGAACCCATAATAAGACCTAATTTGGATGCAATTTTGGATCTATTTTAAAGAGTTCAATTCTTATTTATGAGATTTCATTGTATTCTATTAATAAACACTAATTTTTTTTTTTTTTAAGTGAGTGTCAGTATCTGTATTACTAAGAAAGGATAATATACAAAAAAATGGGACTCCCTGGTCTGCCAAAAAGGAAACTAGCCCAGGGGTTCTAGAGTTGCGTTCTTTGAGATATCATAGGGGTATAGCTAAACCACCACATTGGGAAACCGGTCCAATACCGTCATATTCAGTTTTGACAGGCTAACCATAACAAAACCAAAAAACCAAAAAAACAAGACAACAATTAAGACTGACCCAGTAATATTCCATGATCTGTTGTTACCCGACGCTAGTCCAGGATTATGAGATTCTTCTTTCCTTCTTTCGCCTTCTCCTTGCTCTCCTCCCATTGGGCCACCGTGTGGGTCTTCCTGATCTGGGATGGTGCTCCATTCCCATCAGCAGGAGTAATGTCCATATGGTGGACGTAGCACAAGTATAAGTGGAATTGGGTAGCCATTCATTCCAACTTCTCCTTATGATTCTTCTGGTCCTCTGCAATTCGTTTTGTACTGGCGTCCAGGGTGTTGAGGTGACTCAGGATTTCTTTTAGCAATTTTTTTTGTGCCTTGTTTCCCTTCCGGCTAGCAGCTTTCTTTTATGTGCTCACTTTGGCTATTAACATATTTTTCCGCCAGGCCATCTCTACCATCTTGTGGTAAAGTGTTTCCCTGGATTGTGTGGTCCTTGGGTCCATTATCCAGTCCACTTCCTGTCTCAGTTCGTCCCGGGATTTTCCTTTGCGCTTGGTAGTGATTTCCTTCTCCCATCTGGTGATGGTCACTTGACCCTTCGGTTTGACCAATGCCTAGAAGGTGCCCTTGGCATCTCGGGTTGCTTGCTCCATCCTTGAAATTTTCCTCTGGCTTATCGGATTTTCATCCATCTGGGGGTTTATTTTGACGTGCGTTTTCTTCATACGCACCATCTTGGCTAGCTTGTGGTGGTTCTTTCCCTGAATTCTCCCCCTGTTCCTATCTACCCAGGGTTTCTTTCTTGTCGAACCCTTTTTTTCATGGTGGCTTCCTCTGTTGCGCTTTGTCCAACTGCGTCGATTCCTAGTGTTTCGCCTCTTATGGGAATTCTCCTGCTGCGGGCTCGTCCTTGCAATCATGGTCTTCCTGTAGAGATGGTCCTTCCCATCCTTTTTCCCTGTCTTGGTATGTGTGACCATGACAGTCTGACCATTATCCCTGCGCTGACCTTTGCCCCTGCTCGTTGTATAACCAAATTTTCTCTTCACCGTACCTATTCTTGGAAGGGGTGTGATCCTACTGGTGCGTGGTAACAAATTTTGTCCTACGTCACTCATGGCCTGCTGAGTCCCGTTTGTACTTTCCCCTGCCTTAATCTTGCACTTCTTACTACTGATTTGACCTTGAGGTCGTACCTTCATTTGTTGTGTGGTTAGATCCCACATTGTCACTTGTAAATGGGTGTTGGCCATGAAGATTCTGCCTGGATTCGTTGTGCTTGCCTATTGGCCTTGCGCCACTCCTCTCAATGTGACCTTCCGTACTTAAGCTTATGTCACGATCTTTTGTCACTAGTTGTGTGCAGTCTGTTCTGAATTGACCGTTTGGGATGTTTCTCCAGGTGGTGTCTAACTCTTATTCTTCCTTGCTAACCCCTTCATTAGTGATTCTATCCGCTAGGCTATTCGTTGACCTGTGTACCCAGCGCAACTCCATTGTGTTCATCTTTTGCAGATGCTCCTGGATTTTTTGCAGGGAGTGTGTCAAGCGCCAGTGTCTCTGAACTTTGCCCACTCCAGTGCCCTTTTGGAGTCTCTTCACCGTGTTGATTACCAAGGTGGAGTCACCTTCCACGATTGTGTTTGTCATCCTTTCTTGGCTTAGGATCTCAAGTCCGATCTCCAGGGCTCTGAATTCTGCGGCGTTGTTAGTTGAATTTCCCGTATTGCCAACGTACAGTCGGATTATGTTAACGTCACTATCCCTGATAACCCCACCCATTCCTTTCATGCCTGGGTTTCCTTTTGTCGCCCTGTCAAAATTCAACTTGAGTGACCCTGCTGGAGGGGGGTTCCAGTTGCGCTCACGTAGTTGGAGTTGTTGTGTTCGTCGCCCTGTTTGTGTACGGTTACGCCCATCTTTTAGGTGAAAATATTCTAGGACTCTAGAGTCTCGTCCTGCGAGTTGTGCATTCCCATTTTGGTAGTTGCAGCTCTGCACCGTTTCTCTTTTCATAGAGATTATTTTTTCTTTGATTTTCCTTTCTGGAAGTCTTTCGTTCTTGAAGATGCACTAGTTCCTTTCTTTCCATATTGTCCATATGATCATTCCTGGAATGAGAGTCCAACATATATTCACCTCTTCATTTTCGTTGTAACTCTCATGCCAGTTATTGATGGTTGTGTAGATGTTACCTCGGGTCCTATTGGACTGTCGAAAAATACCTACCACCTAATCCCAGATCTCTATTGTGTAACTACATTCATCTGGGAGATGATTTGTTGTTTCCTCCTTGGTTTGATAGAGGTGGCATCGTGATGGACCTATAAAGCTCCTTTTTCTTCGGTTTTCCCAGGTTAGAATTCGGTTGTGAAGTACTAACCATTTGAAGATTTTTATTTTTGGCCATTGAGGGCTGCTCCAGAGCTTATCCCATAGTTGTGTTGGATCTTCTTGGTCTTGGTCCTCGATATAATGTTGCGCTTCCTTCAAATTGAATTCCCCACCATTTTTTCAACCCCATCTTAATTGGTCTTCTTCATCTGAGACTGCAATTTTCCTTTTCCTCATTTCCACCTCCACCTCTTTCGCGATGGTTATGGTCCGATAGCTAGTTTGGGAGTTGAAATTATCCCAGATTTACCATCTGTTTTGATATGTTTCTTGCTTCCAATAGTGGTGGATGTTGGTTTTTCCTTGCGCGATCATTTTTTGTTGGAGTTCCTCCCTGTCTGGATTTCCCATCTTGGGTTCCTGTTGCCAGTCATCCTCCCAGAATCTGGTTGTTTTATCATTCCTTACTTCCCAGAAGTTGTGTGTCTGGACCTAGGTCTTATTGCGCCAAGCTAGGTTTCAGATTGTTGATCCCTCCCCGGTGCCCATAAAATGAATTCAGTCCTGGTCGGTTATGTCCAGGGCATATTTGGCCTTCCATAGGGTTGCCCATGGGGTAGAAGTTTCTTTAACCCATTTCCACTAGAGTTTCGCTCCATAGGCTTCGTTGGTTACTTGTGGATCTTGTACTGCCAGTCCTCCTTTGCATTTTGTCTTGCAAACCTTCTCCCAAGCTACCAGGGACCATTTTTTCTTAGTTTCCTCTCCTCGCCATGGGAAGTCCCTTTGGATGGTCGTTATTTTTTGTAGTATCCCTTTGGGGGAGGGAAATACCGACATCATGTAGGTTGAAATTGCTTGCAAAACCATCTTGGTCAATACCAATCTCCACGCTAGGTTGAGGGATCTGTACATCCAGTTTTTCACCCTCTCCTGTAGCTTGTTGATCACTCCTTCCTAGGTTGCCATTTTGTAAACTTTGTCCGTCAAGGGGATGCCCAAGTATTTAGTTGGGATATTTTTGCGCTCAAAGCCCAAAATATTTGCTAGGTTCCGTTGGATAGCATGTTTGGTGTTGAAAAAATAGATCATCAATTTGGAATGGTTGATCTCGGCTCCCGAGGCTTCCCCAAACTCTTCTAATATCCTTTTGAAAGTTTTTTCTTCCTTGACCGTGGGTATGCCATGGAGTAAGGTATCATCCACGAACTGTTGGTGTGTGGAAGTAGGGAAGTTTTCGAAAGGTTGGAGGCTTGTAATTTCTCCTGTTGTTGTTGCGATTTTATGCTTCGACTGAGACCTTCCATCATCAAGATGAATAGAAAGGGGGATAGAGGGTATCCTTGTCTGATGCCTCTAGTAGGCCAGAATCGTTTGGCTAGGGCTCCATTTATGAGGAGCAAGAAACTTGTCATTGAGACTAGGCTAGTAATCCAGCTGATCCAGTGCTTCCAGAGTCTTAACCATCTAGTGCCAGCTGATTGTGTCATAGGATTTTGCTAGGTCTAGTTGTATTATCATCCCCCCTCTCCTTTGGATTATCAGGGTGTGAATTAGCTCATGAGCATGGATGATGTTGCCCATGATTTGTCGACCTTCCACAAAACCCACATGTTCTTGTGAAATCAGTGTGGGTATGAGGGGTTTCAATCTATGGCTATGACTTTAGAGATTATCTTGTAAACCACATTGCTTAAAGCTATGGGTCTATATCGGTCAAGGGTCCTTTATTCATGTTCTTTAGGGATTAGAGTAATCATTGTGGTGTTTAACGCTTTTAGGATGGAGGCCGACCATCTAAATTCCTCCTCCACCCTATACACATCATGTTTGACCACTTCCCAACAGGCTTTGAATAATTCCAGTGTGAAACCATCTGGGCCTGGGGCTTTCCCGTTGGGAATATCCTAGATTACTTGATCAATTTCCTCCTTAGCTATGGGTTTGTTTAGGTTTTTATTATGTTCCTCAGTGATTAGTCTGGGGATGTGCTATGTAATCCTTTGAATGGCCTATGTTCGGTCTTTGTTGGGTTCCTGGGTTATCCCATGGAAGTGGCTTACCAAGGTATTCTCTATCTCCTTGTGGGATTCTCGCTCGATCCCATCCCGATCCTTAATTTTCAGGATTTTGTTGTGGGTTCTTCTGGCAATGGTTGTTCTATGGAAAAACTTGGTGTTCCTCTCTCCTTCCTTTAGCCATCTGATTCGAGATTTTTGGCGCCATAGAATTTCTTCCTGCTAGAATCTTCCTTCCCATTCCTGGGTCATTTGGACCTCTTCCTTTTTTTGTTCCTCTATGTATCCCTCCTCTATGCAAACTTCTTGGAGTTTTCTCATCCTGTCTTCAAAAATTTTCTTCTCTTGTTTTATGTTGCCAAAGATTTTCTTGTTCCACTCCCTGAGCTTATATTTGATTTACTTTAGTTTCTTATAGAGTTTGAAAATCCGTGTACCTTGCTCTAGTTGTTCCTCCCACCACCATTGGTTGATGCTCTCCTTAAAGTTGGGGTGTTCAATCCAGAATTTCTCAAATCTGAACGATCTATTCTTCGGGGTGGTTGGAAGTCTGCTTCCAGTTGGACTGGCCGGTGATCAGAACCTCCCCAAGGAAGGATGCTGCAATCTAAAGTTAACCCCTGCATAATGATGGATTTCGACACCAAGAATCTGTCCAGTCTTGTCGCAACCTGATGTTGATTTATCTGTTTATTTTTCCAAGTTAAGTGTCTGTTATTAGTTCTGATGTCGACCATCTTTGCTGTGTCGATGAATGTTGAGAAATCTTCTGCATCTCTATCCAACCTCCTGGTGCCTCCTTTTTTTTCCGCAAGTGATGTGATGATGTTGAAGTCTCTTGCCAAGATCCAGTGGTGGTTGTTGGAGCGGGTTTTTAGGTCTTCTAGGTCTAGAATAATTCTTCTCTTTTCCTCTAGTATATGGGGTCCATACACGTTAGTGCATAGGATCATCTCTATATTCCCAATGATTTGCATGTTAATCAATAGTGTGTGCCTGGTAGCCTCGATTGCTATTAGGTTAATCACTTGTGAGCTCCACAATGTGAGGATCCCTCCTGCCATGTGTTGTTCTTCGACAACCACCATCTTGTACTTGCTCCAATGTTTTTTCCCGATTGTTTCCATTCTATCTACACTGCATTTTGTCTCTTGAATGAAACAGAGGTCCAATTGTTCCTTCCTAAGTTGATTTCTAAGAATTCTCTGCTTTCGTGGGTTGTTTAGGCCTCTTATATTCCATGTTATAATCTTCATTTAAACATGTGGGGGGAGTTGGGAAAGAGCCTTTTGATATTACCTGAGTTTATCAGTAGAGCTCCTAGTTCCTGGAGAGCTACGCTGTTTGATTTCTTGCCTTTTTTCCTTCTCGTCTGCTTGGGTGAGAGTTTCGGTTGTCCTTCGCCTGCTTTGACCCCTAGGTGTCCTATCTCCCCGTGTGTGCACTTGAGCCCTCTGGATTTGGCTTCCTCCCTTAGGAGAAACATGTATTGGATGTGATCTAGTTGCTCCACTGGTACATTGTCAATGCCCTGCCTTTTCCATTGCTCCAATATGTTCGAGAGGTCGATCCCTTCCCTTTCCACGATGTCACTGAGATCAGGGTCTTTTGTTCCTACCTCACTTAGAGTCATTTCCGCGTCTCTGTCTGCCTCCTGCATGGGGGTGGGGGTATCTCTGGTTTCTCTGTCCATAATAGTTGTGCCACCCCCCTGTCCCATCCCCTTTCTTGGGCTATCTGTATCCTCATTGGTAACTTGTTCCCTGGCTTCTTTAGCTTTTGTTTTTTCCTTTCCTCCTTCCTCCTCTCTATTGGTCTTGTCCCGTCCTTCTGCTTTATTCTTGGCCTCTGAGTTGCTCCCTGTTGGGGTTTTACTTTATTTCTTGTTAGCTTTGTTTTTGTTGTTTGGTTTTATAAACCCATCTTCATCCTACTGTAGTTTGGCGTTCTCCGCTTCTTTTTTTTGATGAGCGGGCATTCTCTGATTAGGTGCCCATGTTCGTGGCATCTCCGACATCTGAAGGGGATCTGCTCGTATTCAATTTTTTGTATCCATTCCTCGTCCCTAAATTCCAGGCTTATGGCTTCTAGGAGTGCCCCCGACACATCCATCTCTATGCAAATTCTTGCATAGGAGGTGTACCGTCCTTTTAGGGTTGCTTCAGATGTCTTCACGTATTTTCCCAGTTTGTTCCCTATTGCTTCAAAGGTGGAGGGTAACTAATAATCTAACGACAAAGAGTAAAGTCTCATCCATATAGACACATTTTTTAAGGTTTCTTTTTCTAGGGAGAAGTTTTCCTTCCATGGTCGCATGTACAGTCCTACTGGGGCGTGGAAGTATGACGCCCCCTCAAAGATATTATCCCTGTATTCCAGGTTCATAAAAACTGTTGTAAATAATCCTTTCGAGCCCAGGTGGAGATCCACTTCTCCGCTTGGCTTCCATTGATATGTAATCCAGTTGCGCAACGTTCTTTTTGTTGACCATAACCCCATAAACTTGTAGATTAGCGCATGCGTCTTCATTTAGTCCCTGTAGAGTTGCGTTTGCGGATCGTCTAATATTACCTTGGGTATCATTCTTGTCTTTGGTTTACATGGGTTGCGCCCTTCAACCCCATTGGGGCTCGTTGTTTCTTGCGAAACATTCTGAGGTTCTCTGGTTTCTTCCCCCATGTCATCGCCTTTCCTCTGGTTACTTTCTTGACTCTTTTCTATTTCTGATCTCGAGGTGCTTGTCATTGGTGCCTTGAAAACTATGCCTCGTGGGCCTTTCCCTCTGTCTACTACCACATGTTTGTATGAGGGGGTTCCATTACCGCCTCCCTTGATACTCATGCTATCCTCTGTTGTGGACGCGTCTACCAAAACCTAATTTGCAGTTGCTCCAATAAACCCTAAATTTTATAATGAATAGTTTGGGATAGTTATATTTAATAATAATTTAATTTGTGATCCATAATAACCATTAAAATAAGTACTAGTATTTGAAAACAAATATATTTTATTTATCCTAAAATTTAAATATTGTAATCTGTACTAAATCAATTTAATTAATTAATTAATTCTTCTTTAAAATGTTTGAAAAATAATTTATGTTTTAATCAAAAGTTAGCAACATTTCCATTTCCATTCCTCTATCACAGTGATAGACCGAGAGCCTCCCAATCACTTCAGTTAGTGCTCTCTTTGAGAGAGCGTCAGCAGCACTATTGTGAGAGCGGGGGATGTGGCGATAGTTGATGTCATTGGCTATGGAGTCAGGAATCGAGAGTCAGGAATGTAGGATGCATTGCCAAATCATGAAAACTATCAAGAGGAAAAGGTTAAATGAGGAAGTGACTTCTGAGTTTATACTTGAAAATTTAGGTGGCATCAGAAGAAAGGAAACACACAACTATATCAGAGCATTATAGTAATGAATTCTGAAATGGTTTGGAAGAGATAAACATAGTCTAAATTACCAAGCCGAGGGCATTGAATAATGAATTATGGACCTTTAATTTCTCAATTTAGACAGAGAAAAGAAAAAATGAAATACAGAATAACATGAATCACACACTATGAAAGAAAACGAGACTCATAACACCACTAGTTAGAATCTTTTCGTAAAAAGTCCAAAATCTGCCTTTGCATTCATGTATTCATTCCAGCCCCGGAGATTTACAAAGTTTTCCTACACAAAGGGCAGGCTCCTCTTTTCTCCATCATTTCTATACCCTCGAGACCAAACATATATATAGAGGATTTTCTCGTGGAATTTAGAACATTTCGACTTCCTCATAATTCTAAAATAGAGACAAGTTACAAAAAGGAATAACAGTTATCCTATTTTAAAGGGACCGTTAGTAACAGGTCTATCATATCAGGACTCCCTTTTCTTAGGCCACCATCTGTCCAAAAATTTATGAAATGTACCTAAATTTGCCTGAGGATTACCTCAGCTTGGCGATTTCCTCCTCCAGGGTACTCAACCAAGAGAGGTTTTCTCCGATGCACTCTATCATCTCAGTTTTGGTCTCTGTCTTCCGCCGTTTGCTCATTTTCCTCTTTGCGGTCGGATTGTAGGTGTTGTCCGTGTGTTCATTTATGACGAGATCCTTCATAACGAGGTTTAATTTGACCCCCGACTCTGTCGCAGTTGCGGGTTCGGTATGAAATTTAGTTGCCAGTATCTACAAGACCCATCTTTATTTCTTACTTATTGACAAGCTTGGCGCATTAGTTGAGAACCTAGTCGCACCAGATACCGTCTGATGAGTATTATCCATACCTTTCAAACTTCGCAGAGACCACGATTTTTCCACCCTTTGAATTTACAGGACTCAGGAAATCAACACAGGTCGAGCTTGCATAAGATGGCAATTTCCCAGAGTAGGATAAAACGATTCATATCTAATACTGATAGTCTTTGCATTTTAATCACAAATTACTGACATAGTACGTTGGTGTGTCACACTTCATCAATCCATTTCGAATGATGAGCTTCGAGTTAGTTATGTGACGACGTCCTTTTGATACATCATCTGGGAAAGTACCTGGACCAGTGATGTGGGGTGATTTGACTAACTGTCATCCTTCCCACGAGTTATTGATGTGACATTTTAAATCACGTGACATCGGGGCCGTGGGAAAGGTGGTTTCGGGCAATCTGATGTCCACCCTGATGCATGTGTAAGAGCGCCATGCGTTCCCCATCAAAACCACAATGGTTTTCCCCGGTCTGCCCTCGCGAAATTAAGTTCCGTGCTATTTGTCGGCCCAATGTGGGCCTCAACCGTGGATCTAGGATTCTTCAAAATTGACGGTCCGTCGAGCTACTCCCTTCCCACCTCCGTTATATTTGTCTATATGTCGTTGGATATAGCCCATCCCCATAAACTATCATGCCTCTACTGTGGTATAACATTTCGCTAAATTTCTGAAATTTTTAGATCCTGATCTAAAAATTGTTATAGTGATAACAAGACCCTCAGTAATATGGAAAACAAATTGGATATCAAACCCATCAAAGAGGAAATGAATAAGCTAATCGAATTGGACCATGAGCATAACAAAAGAGCCTTGAACCTCATAATTTTTTGGTATAAAAGAACAACAAGAGGAGGATATGCTAGCAATAGGAAAAGAAGAATTAAAAAATAAAACACAAATTGATACAACTTACCTCATAGAAGCAAAGAGGATAGGAAAAATAATTCATCACAAAGATAGGTTGATCCTTGTCAAACTAAGTTGTAATGACCATAAATATAGCATACTTATTAAATCTCTGAGCTTAAAAGGGTCGGGAATATTTATAAATGAAGCCCTCATTTCTGAAGACCAAGCTGAATTAAGGAAGCAGTTCAAAAGGTAAAAGAATCCAGAAAAGAAGGAAAATGGGAAATAATTAGAAATCAAAAAGCTATTGTTTGGGATAGAGACCAGAACGATAATAATAAATAGGAATTTGGGACACCCGGGATCCTTTTTTGGAATTGTCGTGGCTTTCCATGGCACAAAGGTCCTATGATAAGTTGGATCCCGAGTGATATTGATATTATCTGTCTAGCTTAAACTTGGGAGCATGAGGAGTCTAAGGTCCCTAACATGGAAGGATTTCTCTTGTGGTCGACATGGAACAAAAAATCCCACCATAGAGGGATAGGAGGCATAGCTTGTTATATTAGAAAAAGCATTTCTCCTCACATTCAACTTCATAAGATTGACCCTCTTAATCAATACATTTGGATAGAAATTTCAGACACCAATGCTAAGAAAATGTATATAGCAATTTGTTATTTTGCGCCTATTAATTCTATTGTTTATAAGAAAAATAATCTAGATCAAAATTGTCCCTATAATAATTTAGAACAAGATATTTATAATTTGAAAAATTAAGGTAAAATCCTCCTCCTAGGAGACTTTAATGATAGGACTTCAACTAAACAATCTACTCTTTTAAGTGATGACTCCAACCATAATCATTTATGGCTAGATGGGGACCTTGTTTTATCTAATAGCTACAAAAGAAGCTTTGAAGACCTAATTGAGAATTTGTTTGGTACTGAGTTGGTTAAGCTATGCAACTCTCAAGACCTAATAATTTGCAATGGAGTAATGAAGTGGCCAAAATTCAACCAAATGACATGTATTCATGGGCTAGGTAGTAGTGTTGTAGATTATGTGATATCTGATATTCCCGTTTCCAACCAAATAACAACTTTTGACCTTTTAAATAACCATGAGCCTGACTCTGATCATAAACCATTAACCCTAACGCTAAAATTTTCCATGCATAGGAGCACCATTGAAGATAATTTTGATAATCAAAGGAATTTGCGCTTTGACAAAAGTAAAGTTGACATTTTCTTAAAGGATTTAAATAGTAAATTAAACCTCCTAACTTATAAGGACAACATTGA
>ML778651.1:1235917-1246693 GCA_009831015.1 Picea engelmannii | reverse complement strand
CCCTCTCCCTCCCTCTCACACTCTCAAACAATCCCTCTCTACCACCCTTCTTGATTTACCTCTTGCATATAACCCTCCCTCTCTCACTCATTGTATCCCCCTCCCTATATCTCCCCCACTTGATCTCTTTTCCTCTCTCTCTCTCTCTCTCTACATCTCCCTCAACCTCACACACTCTCTTTTTCTTCCTCTCTCCCCCTCTCACATTCTCTTTCTTCCTCTCTCTATGCCCCCCCTCTCTATCTTCCTCTCTCCCACTCTCACACTATTTTTCTTCCTCTCTCTCCATCGCCCCTTTCTATATTCCTTTCTCTAACTCTCACACTCTCATACACTCTCTTTATACCCCCCTCTATGTATTAATATCTCTCCCTCTCAGAATCACACCCTATAGCAAGTTTGGTACATCATAAGGCAAGAAATGGCCTTGACCTAGACATGTCAAGACCTAGACCTAGACATAGACATAACAAGACCTAGATATGGAAAGGCATGGAAATACCTAGACCTAGACCATAGACCATGACCTAGACCATGACCTATACCTATACAATGACCATGATGTAGACGATGACATAGACCTAGAGCTAGACCTAGACCATGACCTAGAACACAATATAGACATAGAGCTAGACCTATACCATGACCATGAACATGACCATGACCTATACCATGACCTAGAGCTTGACCTAGACCATGACCTAGACCCCCATAGCTCCATATAAGTCTAGGAATAACCTATACTCTACCCTTAACCCCCTACACACCACATCCCTAAGCACACTATTCTTATACCTCTTGTTGAAGGCCCCACAACCCTTGCACCCACATCTTGGTGCTCTTACCATTGATCTATGCTTCAAAACATTTTCAATCTTGAGCCCTTAGGTCCTAGTTGTCCCCAAACCCATATACATATTTATTCATAAATTTGTTTAGTCTACAATAAATTCTATATATGTTGCATTAAGAGAATTCATGTGTTCTTGAGACTTGAAATTCTTGAGGTTGAGTGTGCTTGGAGCTCATTTCTACTTAGCAGGAACGCATGTGCATTCCTAGAAAGTGCATGCACTTTAGTGTGCACCGATTATAGGAATGTGTGTGCATTCCTGCTAAGAAATTTATGTGCCAAGCACACCCCTCAACCTCATCTATCTCAAAAACGCGAACAAGCTTGACATATGCATGCAAAAGTAGCAAGAATATACATGTTTTTTTTTTTGTTTTTTTCTTGTTGTTTAATTCATAGACAATTTTGTGCTATTGGAAGACAATTGTGGGAAGAATCGGAAGACAATTTTTTCCAATTGGAATTGGAATTGTTTGGTGTGTCTTCTTGTGTAATACCAAGACAAATTTGTCCAATTGGAATTTTTATTTATGTCTTCTTGTGTAATACCAAGACAAATTTTTCCAATTGGAATTGGAATTGTTAGTTGTGTATTTTTGTGTAATACCAAGACAAATTTGTCCAATTGGAATTGGAATTGTTAGTTGTGTCTTCTTGTGTAATACCAAGACAAATTTGTCCAATTGGAATTGGAATTTTTAGTTGTGTCTTCTTGTGTAATACCAAGACAAATTTGTCCAATTGGAATTGGAATTGTTAGTTGTGTCTTCTTGTGTAATACCAAGACAAATTTGTTGTGGTGTGCTTGGAAGCCAATTTTTCTCTTTAAACACGGGGAACCTATGAAATCGAGGTAGAAATTATTTGAGGAAAGAAATACCCATTGAAAAGGTAAATGAAGAAAGAGAAAAGGCAAGGTTATGCGTGTCAAAATGTAGGATTTCAGAAGAGGGAAATCTAATTTCTAGCAGAATAGATGTCATTGTTGTTTCTCCTTCATAACCACAATAAAAGTGCAAGAGTTCAATAGAGACCAATCTAGTTCAGACTTCTATTTTACCTCCAATCAATATTTCATAAATACAATTTGTTGTGGATGACCAAATGATGGAGGATTTGCTTGGAGCTGATTATACAATGGATGAAATTAGAGATGAAACTAGTGCACAAAATTCTGGTGAAGAAGTTCATGTGTTGCAACCTCTTGTTGGACAATCAGACGTTCCAAAAACTAGTCATGGGCATGTCCACTCTCCTCCTAGAATTGATCTGCCAATTATTGAAGGGGAAATAATTGCAGTGTTGTTAACTCCATGGCAGGGAGGTTAATAGTTCCAGAATATGGGTTCATTGTCCATACCTAAACACATTCAGGAGGATGAAAGTGGTCTATAATCACTTGAAGGTAAGTTACCTAACCAGAATATTCATTATCATTCTTATAAAATCATTAAAGAATATTTTGAACCAAAATATGATGCCACTAAATGTCAATTGTTTTTGGCTTTGTTAAAATCTAGAAGTTTGACTATTGTTAGGAGAATTTTAGGCATTAAAACAATCAAAAGTTTAGAAACAATTCATCATATTTTTAGAAACCTTGTGGATGATTTTATAAAATTGGTAAGAAATCTTGTTCCAAAAACCATAATGCAGCCTGACGTGTCTTGTCACAATCAATTGTTAGCAAGATCAAAAGAAAACATTGTTTTCTCCAATAAACCTCACATCTCATGAAATGAAATATAAAAACCCTTAGAAAGTATTCTAATAGACAATATACCCTCGACACAGGTGGCCCAATAGATTTGTGGGCCTTCACTGGTAGGCTACCTTGTTTTGACATGAAGTTAATTGGAGCAGTTAAGGGACTAGTACATGCTTTCTTCCATGAGAACACTAGGCCTTCTTCCAACCAAAAAGATGTACTAAAACTGAGAAGGGGATATAGGGACCATGAACCCCATATTAAACACTTTATTGACATTACACGGATATAATTGTATGAGAGATTAGGGACAATACATAGTTCACTTAACTTGGGCCAAATATCTTTACATAAATGCAAGTGTTGGTATGTTCAAATAAACACAATTCGCAATACATGTTGTTGTAGATATGACATTGAGTATGGCTATTATTATGACACACACACACACAGAAACACACACACACACACACACACATATCGTGTATTGCATAACACTCTTGTACATGAATGCTTAGTTATATTGTCATCGTCGTCATCTAGAGACTTTATTCACAACATTTTGTGTACAAGACTGGAAGATTGTACATTTTATCAAAAAGATTTATTATATGGGACATGCCCTAGGTGTGGTGAAATGGCAGTACTAAGCAAGTGCATCCATGTAAGCTATGTGTATGAATTGGGGATGAAGGAGGTTTCCTTTAAAATATTTAAATATATCACGTATGATATCGATAGAGGGATGGAAGGAAAAAATATACAATTGGTGACTTCCCAAGTATGAGTATGTGATTTCATCAAGGACTTCATCGAAAAGACATGACAATATGTTCATCATGTCATGTGGCGCGATGGTAGGACGAACATTTTAGAATATGTAGAGATAGATTTCTCATTGGTATTGTCTTATCAGTGGTTGATTTTGTTGAGAACTACACCCTTCAAAACTTCAAAATGAGATTCAAAGCTAATATTATCACTTAGAATGGGTCAGCATAATGGTCCATATCACATACGGGAATGGGTCAGATAGTGATGAAGAAAACAAAGTTATATTGAAGGAGTATCACTTCTACATAAGCAATGATCGGTGCCATGACTTACCCTACGTACAACATTGATTTAAGTTTTTTTACAATCACCTTAAGAAAAATAACATACAAATGGATCAACATTGGATTTGGTCAGATGGTTGCATAGGCCAGCTCAAAAATTCTCATGGATTTGGTCATATGGCTTCCTTGCCTTGCCTTGCGTTTTTTTTATTTGCCTTGCCTTTCCTTTCCTTTCCTTTCCGTTCCATGTCATGCCATGCCTTGGATTTCCATGCCATGCCATGAATTTCCTTTCCATGACATCCCTTGCCTTGCCTTTCATTCCATGCCATGTCATGCCTTGTGTTAGCACATAAAGTTTCCATGGGTCATATGTAGTTATTGCTAAAACCTAGGTCTACACCTCTGCCGAGTCTCTCTCTTTTTTCATACCTTCCTATAATTTTTTCCTCTTTTGGTTGATAAAGTCAGGTCGATCAAGTATATTTTATGCGCAGGGAAGAACTATGAGAAAAATGCATCATTCAGAGTAGTCCATTTCGAGCTTGAAATACAAGAAAATGGGCGAGTTCAATTTTAAAGGGTGGAGATCCCATGTGCATTTTAGATTAATAGCTCTTGTGCATTCAGAGTTTCAAAGTTGTGCAAGTACTAAAAACCAGACAGAAGCTCTAAAGTGATGAAGCCACAAAGTGTTGAAGCCCTGAAGTGTCGAAGTCCCGAAGTAACGAGAGGTCACCACGTCAACCGGGAGAAATTCACTTTGGGAGATATTCATGCCCGCGCTCAAAATTTCTCGAATACCAAAGTCCCGAAGTAACGAGAGGATGCCACGTCAACTGGGAGAAAGTTACTTCGAGATATTTCCATCCAAAAATCCTAAAGTCCCGAAGAGCCGAAGTCCTGAAGTGACATTAGGCTACCACTTCGCCTCAGGCCCTACCACTCCACAGGTGTTTTTCAACTCAACACATGGCACTTATCCATCGAGGATGCATAGCATTCATTTCAGGCTACCAGGTCACTCCGGACCCATACCACTTCGGGAGTTTTTCATGCTTCACAATCCAGAACTCCCGAAGCCCAAAGTGTCGAAGTGTCGAAGTGTCAAAGACACATGGTGCTCATCCATCAGTAGTTGTGACAACAAAATGACATCAGGCCACCATGTCAAATTCGGGAGACCGTCCTCCAGAAGGTATTCCTTCTCAACATTCAAAGCTCCAAAATGCCAAAGGTGGCTCCAACTCTAAACATGGTTAAAAGGATTCTGGAGTTGGAAGATGGATAAATTTTAGCAGGGGCGCTAAAATAACAGGGTTTCCTAGATCGCAGATTGCAGCAGATCGACGACCACATTTCATTTGCGGGGACAAAACATTCTCAAACGTTAAAATTCTAGAGCGGTCCTGCAATCGAAACCATGGTATAATGAAGGAGGTATGTGGTAGTTGGTGGTGGATTGCGGGAGTCGGAGCAATGTGGATCCAAACCTCCCTTGGAAACTTCTGCAATCACGTGCTTATATAGGGTCCAATCCGAGAGAAGTGTGTGGCAACAAACTAGGTGTTAGGCCTAATCTTGATCCCAAGGAGAAATTAGTTAATGAAAGAAGGACCCGTGGTTGAACAATCGACTACCCTGTTAAGTGGGATCATGGAGGGTATGGCCGAGGAGAGACAAAACTATTAGTCCGAAGTACCACAGAGGGAATTTTTTTCTATAGGCTCATACCGACCAGAGTTTCCTTCTTACAGAAGGAACAAGACAGACAAGAGAAGACACGCGAAACTGGACAAGAGGTGCCCAAGCAATAAGACTGGTCATTCATTTTTGTCTTTTGTTTTGATTATAAATACATCTGATAAATGAAGTAAGGCAGGGGGGTTCGGCCCAAGACCGAAGGAGGTTTTGAGAAATGTTTGTGATTGTATATTTCAGTTTGTAAGCCGAAGGGGCATGTAGTTGTAAATTGTATGTTATTGAAGATTCATATGAGTTGTTTCATCAGATTTTTCTTATATGTTCTTTGTTCTATTCTTCATCTCATTTGAACGTATCGTTGATTTTAAGGATTAAAATTTTCCTTTGATTGATAGATTCTCGATGCAGTAGAGGATATGTTGTAAGATTTCCTATCTATCATTATTTACTATTCAGACACATCTAAATCCACTTTGTAGAGAGGATCTATTCTTAGCAGATATCCATCTTTAAATTATTCTCTTATTCTTCTCTTCATCATTATACAAATGTTTTGTCTGATAGGGAGCTTAAATGCCTTCAATGAGCAGATTGTTTATGACTCCATAGCCCAATGGTCCATCATTGATCTACAATGATATCTGTTTTCTTTTCCTTTCTTTAAAGTCTTGTTGATCCACCTATTCAAATCATTTTAATCCATTTACATTTTGATGGGTACTGGGCTCATCCTCTAGCAGTCTGAGGGTGAATCTCAGTGCTAACATTAATGGCGTCGCTGTCGGGGACGTAAGTGAAGATATCTTCCCTGGGAGAACGACAATGAATAGATCTAGTTTTAGATGGTGAACTGAAGTTGGACACATTGTTCTGACTGCTCATCTTTCACCATGGCGATTCCATTTTTCGGAAATCTATTGGAGACTCCATTGGTTTGAAATGGATAAGATTTTAACTGAAAGGTATTCTTTCTTTGATTTTTCAAAAATAGTTGGTTTCCTTAATCCAGAGCCTAGTAGAGATAAATGGGAAAGTAGCCTTCCTAAATTTCAAGGAGAAGAGTGGGAGGTACCAGCTAAGAATTTGTTAGTTTTTCATGAATTTATTCATCAACTTCATATTATGGATGAAGATGTTCATATTAATATTTTCAGGTATTCATTAGAAGGAATTTCTCATGATTGGTGTCAATCTCTCCCAATTGAAAGCATCAACTCTTTGACAAGTTTTCATGCAACTTTCACTTTGTTTTGTAAAGAGTATTTTTCAACTGAATATCTTTATGAAAACTGTTGTGATGAGTTTTCTTTGCTTCATAAAGATTCTGATAGTCATGAAAATCAGATTTGTGATGAAGCATTTATTGTGGAAGAAATCATTTTCCATGAAGATCAAGAGGTATTGAGTGATGTTCATTATGATAGAAATAACATATAAACATCTGGCATCATATCACATGTATCCGTTGTTTTAAATATTCATGAAGATCAACATGTCTCTGTTGAATATTCTGATGTCGAAGAGAAAGTGTATACATAAGTAGAAGAAAGCTATGAAGTTGAGATAAATGATAAGTTAGTTAAAAAAACTAGGGAATATTCCTCTCTTTTTTTTCCTAGCTTTTCAGAATTGAAGGCAGATTGTGTTTGTTGCTCTTGTGATGAAAGTGTAGATGATATTTTTGTTCTTGAAATAGATGTCTTTAGCAGCCTGCTTATGATGAGGAAGTTGTTTCAAATACTGACCAAGAACAACTAATTTTTGATGAATATCCCAACGAAGATGATGAAGAGCAGAGTTTTTTCATAGCTTCTTTAGAACCTCGTAGCGTGGTTCCTGTATATGATAATTATAAACCTGATCCTTGGGAGAGATATGGAGGAGAAAAGGAAGAGATCATAAATGTGAAACTTACCTCATGTCCAACACTTATAAATGAGCAGATATCACCTGGGATTGGCAATCCTACATCAATCCTTTATTCACCTCTACACAATGAGAACATCAAACAACATGTGAGAAATGATGAAATAAAGGAGGTAACTTTTTACTAGTTTAGCATGCCTTATTATAAATTTTATGACCCTGTGGGGTTATATATGGAGTTGAAATTTCCAAAATCATTGGATCTTGCAAAATTAATCATCTTATCATCATTTGGAGGTATTGTCAGTGTTCCAAAACATGTTTTCATCCTGCTGTCATACTTCCCTTACCTTTTATGGGTCATTTGCAGTGAAAAGAAGAATTATGTTACCAAACAGTTTGGGTGGCTATGTCGAAAGTTTATCTTCACTTGAGCATTGTAAAGGTTAGTTAGAGTAGGGTATTGTATATAAATAAGCATGTGTGAAATATTTTTAGTTTTCAGTTTGTTTTTAGTATTTGAATAAGTGACCCCATATCCCTAGGATAAGACACTGAAGTTTCTTGTTCTTGGTAGCTCACAGGGAGCATGCCATCCCATGTGGAACCAAATGTTAGCACATAAATTTGTCATCGGTCATATGTAGTTATTTATAAAATCTAGGTCTACACCTCTGTCGAGTCTCTCTCTTTTCTGCATACCTTCCTATACGTTTTTCCTTTTTTGGTTGATAAAGTCAGGTCGATCAAGTATGTTGTATGTGCAAGGAAGAACTATGAGAAAAATTCATCATTCAAAGTAGTCCATTTTGGGCTTGAAATAAAATAGAATAGGTGGGTTCAATTTTCAACGGTGGAGATCCCATGTGCAGTTCAGATTAACGACACTCGTGCATTTGGATTTTCAAAGTCGCGCAAGGATTAATGACCAGACAGAAGCCCCGAAGTTCCAAAGTCCCAAAGTAACAAGAGGTTGCCACATCAATCGGAAGAAATTAGCTTCGGGAGATATTCATGCCCACGTTCAAAAGCTCCCGAATCCTAAAGTCCTGATGTAACAAGAGGTTGCCACGTCAACCGAGAGAAAGTTACTTCAGGAGATGTCCATCCAAACATCCCGAAGTTCCAAAGAGCCAAAGTCCTGAAGTGATGTCAGGCTTCCACGTCGCCTCAGGCCCTACCACTCCACGGGTGTTTTTCAACTCAACACATGGCACTTATTCGTCGAGGATGCATAACATTCATTTCAGGCTACCATGTCACTCTGGGCCCATACCACTTCGGGATTTTTTTATCCTTCACAATCCAGAAGTCCTGAAGACCGAAGTGCCAAAGTGTCGAAGACACATGGAACTCATCCATCAATAGTTGTGACAACACAATGACATCAAGACACCACGTCAGATTCGAGAGGTCGTCCTCTGGAAGGTATTCCTGCTCAGCATTCAAAGCTCCCATATGCCAAAGATGGATCCATATCTAAACATGGTTAAAAGGATTATGGAGTTGGCAGAGGAATAAATTTTAGCAAGGGCGCTAAAATAGAAGGGTTTCCCAGACCATGGATTGCAGCAGATCGACGACCACATTTCATTGTAGGGACGGAACATGGTCGAACATTAAAATTCTAGAGTGGTCCCGCAATCAAAACCATGGTATAGAAAGGGAGGTATGTGGAAGTGGGTGGTGGATTGCGGGGGTCGGAGTGGTGTTGATCCAAACCACCCTTGGAAACTTCTGCAATCACGTGCTTATATAGGGTCCAATCCGAGAGAATCGCGTGGAAAAAAACTAGGCGTTAGGCCTCGTCCTGATACCAAGGATAAATCAGTTAATGAAAGAAGGATTGTTGGTTGAACAATCAAATACCCCCTTAAATGGGAGCATGGAGGGTCTGGCCGAGGAGACAGAAAACTGTGAGCCCGAACTACCACAGAGGGAAGTTTTTCTTGCAGGCCCATACTGACCAGAGTTTCCTTCTGGTAGAAGGAACAAGATAGACAAGAGAAGACACATAGCACTAAAGAAGAGGCACCCAAGCAACAAGACTGGTCATTCATTTTTGTTTTTTGTTTTGATTATAAGTACATCTGATAAATGATGTAAAACAGGGGGGTTCAGCCCAAGACCGAAGGAGGTTTTGAGAAATGTTTATGACTATATATTTTAGTTTGTAAGATAGAGGGGCA
The DNA here is from genome assembly GCA_009831015.1 of Picea engelmannii. Lineage (NCBI taxonomy): Eukaryota > Viridiplantae > Streptophyta > Pinopsida > Pinales > Pinaceae > Picea > Picea engelmannii. The sequence goes on along the minus strand of ML778651.1, from coordinate 1,237,315 downwards.
TGTAGTTGTAAATTGTATGTTATTGAAGATTCATATGAATTGTTTCATCATATTTGTCTTCTATGTTCTCTATTTTATTCTTCATCTCGTTTGAACGTATTGTTGATTTTAAGGATTAAAATTTTCCTTTGATTGATAGATTCTCGATGCAGTAGAGATATTCTATAAGCTTGCCTATCTATCATTGTTTACTATTTAGACACATCTAAATTATATTTGCAGAGAGGATCTATGCTCAGCGAATATTCGTCTGTATGCTATTCTCTTATTCTTCTCTTCATCATTATACAAATGTTTTTTCTTATACGGATCTTAAATGCCTTCAATGAGCATATTGTTTATGACTCCATAGCCCAATGGTCCATCACTGATATGAAATGATATCTGTTGTCTTTTCCTTTCTTTAAAGTCTTCTTGATCCACCTATTCAAATCATTTTAATCCATTTACATTTTGATGGGTACTGGGCTTATCCTCTAGTAGTCCAAGGGTGACTCTCAATGCTAACACCTTGAATTTCCTTGCATTGTCTTTTCTTTCCATGCCATTCCATGTCATGCCATTCATTTCCTTGCCTTGTCTTTCCTTTCCATTCCATGTCAATCCATGCCTTCCCATGACATACCATGCCTTGCCTTTCCATTCCATGCCTTACCTTTCCATGCCATACCATTCCTTTCCTTTCCTTGACTTTTCATTCCATGCCATGCCATGCCTTGCCTTTCCTTTCCATTATTTTCCTTGCCTTGACTTTCCATGCCATGCCATGTGTTATCACTGAAATTTCGTCAGCACATGGTTACAAGAACTCAGCATCGTCAAAACAGTAATGAAGTTATTCATGGCCATGAATTAATCCCACAGCATTCAAAAAGGGCAAAAAACTATACAAAGTAGTGCAAAATTGAAGAGCGCTTTACAGAAGTTGGGCGCGCGCACACATGCACGGAACAGAAACGTATAATGCGCGCATAAGCACACGATGTGCGGCTGTTAGCGCAAAAAGACGCGCACCTACTAAACGACGCATTTATTGAAGTGGTCGGCCTCCCAACCACTTATGGATCAGCTCCCAAGCCGATTTGACCCTCAAATCTGAGCTGAATCCAAATGGTAGGCTGGTCAAAGACCTAATAATGCCCTAAATGGCCTCTTTTCACACTACAAGGCAGTTACACAAAATCCCAAAGCAATGCTATAAAAAGCCATGAATGCACCTCATTTTCTCAAGGAATTTCATGTAATGTTATGCTGGCTATATTGTTTTAAGGACTCCATCCTTGACAAGAGCACATTGGCACCATTTCATTGAGAAATCCACCTCTCCATTGAGTGGATTTGCAAGGAGTTCTTTCACCACCATTTTCATTTTTCTTGTTGTAAGGAGAGAAAGCTTGT